>JBBGZY010001235.1:0-542519 GCA_037952925.1 Lithobates clamitans | reverse complement strand
CCCTTGCATTGTCCACAAAACATGTCCAGAGAGTTAGTGGAGTCAGGCTGCACATGCTCCGTTTGGTGTGTATTGCTAGAGATTTTTTTTTTCTGGGAAAGTGCATGTGATCAGCACAGGGCCAATCAGCACTTTCCAGGCAGAGGGTCAGGGGTCCTGCATCCTGATAGGACAGCCAGTGCAGTATGAAAACTCCACAAGCTTTAACCAGGCACTGATAGAAGTCACAAAACTGCTATATAGTGCTGATGAGAAACGGCATTTAGCAGGTTATATTTACTAAAATGACTGCATTTCCATGTTCTGTGGCCAGACCAGATATAGTGAATGCAGGGTCCTGGGTTTAGTAACACTTTCAAGCGGAGTTCAACCCAAAAGTGGAAGTTCTGCTTATCTGATTCCCCCTCCACACCCCCCCCCCCCCTTTTCAGGGCCACTATTTTTGACAGGTACCTGTTCCCACTTCGAGAGATCGCGCCACGGAACCCTCCTCCTTCCCCTGCCGCCATTCAGAAAGCGCAACATGCTTCGCGCATGCACAGTAGGCAACAGGCTGTGAAGCCGCAAAGCTTCACTGCTGGTTTCCCTTACAAACAGTGGCGGCGGTAGCACCCAAGAGCTGATGGACAAAGTGGCTGGGGTGCTGACATTGCTGGATTCCAGGACAGGTAAAGCGTCCTAATAAGTGTAGCTGCAGACTTAATTTTTTGCTGGGTGGGTGAGGGGGGGGGGGGGGAATGCTGCGTTAAGCGTTAACTTGGCTATGTCAACGCAATCCAGGCACCCACACACACAACCATCTATAAGTGACCCCCCCCCCCCAATATATTGCGGTGCCTTGAATCCTGAGCCACTATAATATGCCTGTTTAAAATTGTGGCAGATTTGACAGCTGCCCCCAGCCTTACCATAAGTCCTTATTAATCCATCACTATGATAGGCAGGCTAATAGGCCAACAGGATCATACAGTCAAATGGAGGGGGTGGGCCAGATGTCAAAAGAAAAAAAAAAAACAAACAGGTATGTTAAAATGTTAGTAATCTGGGCTGTCATCTAAAACCAGGCATCCTAGTTATCTGCATTAAAATACCACAGACTATTCAGTACTTTTAGGCTCTGTTCACACATAAAGTTGTGCTCAGAAAAGTTTACATACCCTGGCAGAATTTATGATTTCTTGGCCATTTTACAGAGATTATTAATAACACAAAACTTTCCTTTCATTCATGGTTGGCGTTTGGCTGAAGCCATTCATTATCAATCAACTGTGTTTACTCTTTTTAAATCCTAATGAGAACAGAAACTACCTAAATGACCCTGATCAAAAGTTTACATACCCTGGTCATTTTGGCATGATAACATGCATACAAGTTGACACAAAAAGGGGATTTGAATGGCTATTAAAAAGGTAACCTTCCTCACCTGTGATATGCATGTAATTAGTGTGTGTGTATATATATATATATATATATATATATATATATATATATATTCAATGAATTTCTGGACTCCTGACAGACCCTTGCATTGTTCATCCAGTGCTGCACTGACGCTTCTGGATTCTGAGGCATGGGGAAAGCAAAAGAATTGTCAAAAAGGATCTGCGGGAAAAGGTAGTTGAACTGTATAAAGCAGGAAAGGGATATAAAAAGATATCCAATGAATTGAGAATGCCAATCAGCAGTGTTCAAACTGTGATCAAGAAGTGGAAAATGAGGGCTTCTGTTGAAACCAAACCACGGTCAGGTAGACCAACTAAAATTTCAGCCACAACTGCCAGGAAAATTGTTCAGAATGCAAAGAAAAACACACAAATAACTTCAAGTGAAATACAGGACTCTTTGAAAACATGTGGTGTGGTTGTTTCCAGATGCACAATAAGGAGGTACTTGAAGAGGGATGGGCTGCATGGTCGAGTTGGCAGAAGAAAGCCATTACCATGCAAATGCCACAAAGTATCCCACATAAAATATGCCAAACAGCACATGACAAACCTCAAACCTTCATCCACAAAGTCATTTGGAGTGATGAGACCAAAATTGAGCTTTTTGGCCATAACCATAAACACTACAGTTGAAGAGGAGACAACAAGGCCTATGATGAAAGGTACACCATTTCTACTATTAAACATGGAGGTGGATCGCTGATGTTTTGGGGATGCATGAGCTACAAAAGGCACAGGAAATTTGGTCAAAATTGATGACAATATGATCACAGTATCTCATCAAAAAATACTGGAGGAACATTTGCATTCATCATCCAGGAAGCTGCGCATTGGACGTACTTGGACATTCCAACATGACAATGATCCACAACACAAGGACAAGTAGGCCTGTCATTGGCAGAATTAAAGTGAAGGTGCTGGAGTGGCCATCTCAGTCTCCTGACCTCAATATCATTGGACCACTCTGGGGAGATCTCAAACGTGCAGTTCATGCAAGACAGCCCAAGAATTTACAGGAACTGGAAGTATTTTGCCAGGAGGAATGGGCAGCTTTACTAATTTAATTTGGGTAGTTTCTCTTGCGATTATGATTTAAAAAAAAAAAAAGAGTAAAAACACAGTTGACTGATAATAAATGGCTTCAGCCAAACACTAACCATGAGTGAAAGAAAAGTTTGTGTGTTATTCATATTCTCTGAAATATGGCCAGGAAATCAAATTCTTCCATGGTATTTAAACTTTTGAGGACAAGTGTCTGGAATCGTGATTGTTGCGCAGCATTCCCCCTGTCAGAACACAATAGCTCAGCGGGGGAGATCGCTGTACTATCAGATTGTTACTACAGGATCTCCTCCTGAGCTCTTCAGTTTTTTTTTTTGTTCAGCCCACTGGGTGGAAAAAATAAAAATAAAATATGATATAGTGTGTACTAGGCTTTAGAGTTAGCAGAAATCACAAAATAAACACAAGCACCAACAATATGAACATAATGTACTAAATACAACAGAAGGTAGGAAGGTCACTGCAACACAAAAGCTTACAATCTAAAATGAGCTTCACTAGAAGAAAGGTGACTGCCTGGAACTAGACCACAGACTGGGAATCCTACACTGGCAGCTTTTATCAAAAAGCCTCCTGACACACATAATTAGAGGCCAGGTTTCCTTATTCTATGCTAGCTGTGGGTAGCCACAATAGTTATGAAGGATCACAATGGGCTACCAGAAACCAGCGCTGCAACAAAACCATCACACCTCAGGTCCAGCAAACAATAGAAGTTTTCATTAGCAATGTAAAATGGTAATAGAACAGGGCTGGTGAGAATATGATTGCCGCATAGAATTTCTAAGTTCCACACATAGTCTAGCTGTACCCTTGAGGCAGTGAGGTCAGAGGAGCTAACCTTTTAATGTTAAATACATCCTCAGGTTATTATGACGCACATTGATGCTTATATGGAATGCAAGATCCTGAACATGCACAGCTCGGGTGCAATTTAAAGAAAACTCATAAAAAGAGATTCAGTTGACTGAACTGACATATTACCATCTATTCATTTAATGCTAAAATACAAATTTTACCTGGATTTAAAGTGATATTAAATATGCAGTTTTTAAGCAACATCAGCAGCAGATTTCACAGCTTATGGAGTATGCAAGCTCTGTATCTTTTAGGCCCCATACATACTGGGTTTAGCTCCGGTACATGGGGCTCTAGTGTTTAGCTGCAGGTGGAGGGCACATGTGTCCTGCTCGGGGTCTGAAAGCTACTATGGCGGGACAGTGCACCTAGCCTGTCTGCATTTTTAGGGCAGTATGCGCCTAGTGATGAATGGCCAGAAAGCAGATTTGTCTACTAAATGTGCAGTATGGATGGGGCCTCAGTCCTTGCCTATGTTCCAGTTTAAACTGGTGCTATGGCCACTACCCCAAGGTTTCCCTTTTCAGGATGGCTTCCTTCTCTTGCAGTGTCTTATGGAGCCAACTCTGGTATACAAGGACTAGAGTTATGTCCCTACACTGTGTGCATCAATAGAAACACACAGCCCCATAGCCTGGGATAGCAAGGCTCTCCCCTGCTCCTCCTTCCTCCAAGGCAAAACACTGGCTCCAGACTGCTCTGTCCACTGTTAACTCTTTCCTGTGAAGACTGGAAGTTCAAGGAAGCAGCACTGAAACAGCAGGAGCCAGCAGCATTGGAAGTTGTAAACTGCAAGTGCTGACCAAGAACTTTAACAAATAGTTTGCTGGGGATGTGTTGAGCTGAAAAAAAAATTGAGGGTTAAATACAACTTTAATAATAGATACCTATGCAAAGCAGCTATGATCATTTCCAGGTTGCCTCGATACTTCAAGTTTTTCTATTATGAAAATGCTAGCCAGAGCTCAGCATGCCACCTTCATCACCTATTGGTTGCCAAATGGACAGACCACATTACTGACTTATAATAAGAAGGGAGGAGGGAAAAAGAAGGGAGGAGGGAGGAGGAAAAAGAAGGGAGGAGGGAGGAGGAAAAAGAAGGGAGGAGGGAGGAGGAAAAAGAAGGGAGGAGGGAGGAGGAAAAAGAAGGGAGGAGGGAGGAGGAAAAAGAAGGGAGGAGGAAAAAGAAGGGAGGAGGAAAAAGAAGGGAGGAGGAAAAGAAGGGAGGGAGGAGGGAGGGGGGAAAAAGAAGGGAGGGAGGAGGGAGGAGGAAAAAGAAGGGAGGGGGAAAAAGAAGGGAGGGGGAAAAAGAAGGGAGGGAGGAGGGAGGGGGAAAAAGAAGGGAAGGGGAAAAAGAAGGGAGGGGGAAAAAAGAAGGGAGGGAGGAGGGAGGGGGAAAAAAGAAGGGAGGGAGGAGGGAGGGGGAAAAAAGAAGGGAGGGAGGAGGGAGGGGGAAAAAGAAGGGAGGGAGGAGGGAGGAGGAAAAAGAAGGGAGGAGGAGGAAAAAGAAGGGAGGGAGGAGGGAGGAGGAAAAAGAAGGGAAGGAGGAGGGAGGAGGAAAAAGAAGGGAGGGAGGAGGGAGGAGGAAAAAGAAGGAGGGAGGAGGGAGGAGGAAAAAGAAGGGAGGGAGGAGGGAGGAGGAAAAAGAAGGGAGGGAGGAGGGAGGAGGAAAAAGAAGGGAGGGAGGAGGGAGGAGGAAAAAAGAAAGGGAGGGAGGAGGGAGGAGGAAAAAAGAAGGGAGGGAGGAGGGAGGAGCAAAAAGAAGGGAGGAGGGAGGGAGGAGCAAAAAGAAGGGAGGAGGGAGGGAGGAGCAAAAAGAAGGGAGGAGGGAGGGAGGAGCAAAAAGAAGGGAGGAGGAGGGAGGAGCAAAAGAAGGGAGGAGGGAGGGAGGAGCAAAAAGAAGGGAGGAGGGAGGGAGGAGCAAAAAGAAGGGAGGAGGGAGGGAGGCCAAAAGAAGGTAGGAGGAGGAACAAAAGAAGGGAGGAGGACCATGAAAATGAATTCCCAGAGCACAATGGCTTAGCTCAAGGGTCTTAATTTTTTTAATCTGAAGACAAATAAAAAAATGGTTACCGTGCTAAAATGCAGAACAACCTTTTTATCAAAAGGTTAGGAAAGTCATACAAAGACAAAGAACAATTGTCTTATATTAAAAAGGGAAAAAAAAGTAATTAATCCAGCTTTGTATTCATAATATCCTCATCATTTGGTAGGGCAAGGACTTCACATGAAAAGCATTGCAGAACAGCAAAGCCTAAACTGGTGGTATAATACTAGCTGGCTGTCCACAGCTCCCACCTTACATGCTGGTTCGGCCCCAAATAGTAAAAAAAAAAAAAGTTGTATTTTCTTTTAGAACTACTGTTTCAATCTAGCGCTAGGACTTCACATTATAATTTTGTTTAAATAAGCATCCCACCATTGTCATCATAGTCCGTGTGCAACCCATCCCACATCCATGACCCAATTTGGCTCAAGACTTGGTTTAAATATGAACTTTTGCTTATATTTTGCCTTTCCTGGTCCAACTTCCCCTTTAAGCAGATATTTTCAATGCATACATTTAAACCCTGTAATGTCATCAGTGGGTCCCTGTGCTTCTCTATGCAATGCAGGTAGATCACGGCTCATGGGAAGGGCTGACAGGGTGCTGTACACAGCTTACTGAAAATCTCACAGCACCTCTTAAAAAAAAGAGAAGTACAGGAATTGAGTTTTATCCAGAATCATACTTGCCTAGGTAGATACTGCATTTGTCCCCTGCCGGCTCGAACAGTGGTAACAGAGCGATCAAACACTGCTGTTCGCTTGGTTCTCAGTGCTCCCTGAACAGAGAGTTGGTGACCGTCAATCACCGGCTCTTTGCTCTGCCCCCTGTGCTCTCTGGAATGCTGAACTGTGGAGGGGGCAGGTAGCGGCTGGCTCAGGCTCTCAGTGGCTCGCCGAGAGGCTGAGCCGCGTGATGGTCTATTTATGTGGGCGGATCCCAATCACATGGTCACAATCTTTCCCGACTCTGGACCAACTCTCAGGTCAGCTGACAGCGTGCTTCAGCCCACTGTCTGCCTGAACAGGGTCACAGAACTGCACACAAGCTTTGGCTGTAGGTCTCCATTAAGATCCCTCAGTCCATATGCAAGCAGCAGGCTGCGTTTTGGGAGGAGATATGTGATTACAGTGCTGTGATGTGAATGTCATCTGGAGCAGGCAATTCTGGGTTAGGTAAACAGACCACACAGCAAAGCTACCCACTTTGAATCACAGTATGGGTGCTTGAATTGCAATGTTTACCAACATTAAAGCTGAACCCTATAGACACAAATTAATGTATTGGTATATCTATTAATACATCAATACATTTAGTTTTTAAATGCAAGTGGTTTAGGTACCTGAATTGGGCCAATCACTTTTGCAGTCCCTGTGCAGCAGAGCTAACATGTGAGAGAAAACAGAACAAGAACCCAATCCGTTCATATGTTGACAGGAGGATAAAGCAAAGTGGAAGAAAGCTGATATCACCGTGTTTCTGCTCCTTTTACTGTCCAGTCACAGGCTGGGGAAGGTCTAGGACTCTAGGACAACCTGGGCTCATAGGAAGTGGATTAAATGATACTGGCCTTCAAACTGAGGACACCTAGTGGCAGATAAAAGTACTGTTGGGGGAAATCTCCGGATGGAAGGTGACTATTTCAGCAAAATCTAGTTTTGTCATTTTACTTTTAATATAAATCGTGTCTTTATTTTCTAGAGTTCTGCTTAAATAGTTCACCAAGTATTCTCCCCGGAGGATTAAAGAAAAAAATATTTCACTTGAAAATGTAATACATCTTGTAACAAGAGAGTATCGTGCATACAGCCAGTTTGCTCCAAGGCAAAAAAACAGATTAGCAGATCATGTACATCCAGTGTTCAGAAATGTATTCACATATTCAAATCTAATATTTTTATTAATAGGTTAATGTAGCATTCTGTTTTCTCACTGTGCTCAACCTGTTCATCTACAGTCAATGACCCAACAAAGGCCCACAGTACCTAAAGTACATAGACCAGATTTTTCTCTTACATTTTTAAAAGCAATCTACTTGCGTGAATACTGTAAAAAGAAACCCATCACAGAGATTAACCAAAAAGCAGATACTTTGCATTCTCAGAACCTTAAAGAGGAGTTCCACCCAGGGGGGCCGTCAAAAAAAAAATAATTAAAAGTCAGCAGCTACAAATACTGCAGCTGCTGACTTTTAATTGGACACTTACCTGTCCCTGGGTCCAGCGATGCGGGGGATCGAAGCCCCGCTCGTCCCCCCCCTCTGCTCATCGGCATTTCAACTGTGGGCGCCGGGCTGTGGCTTCACAGCCTGGCACCCACTGCGCATGCGCGAGCGGCGCCGCGATTGGCCGCTCAATCACCTGGGACCTGTAATGGGTCCCAGATGATTGACAGGAGGGAGGAGCAGAGCCGAGCCCTTCCTGTGCCGAGGGGGAAGTGATGTCACCAGTCCAGGCAAAGGAACAGGCAGACTACGAGGGACCACCTAGCAACAGGCATTTAGAGGTAAGTGGAAAAAAAAAAAAATATCCAAATGTTTGGTTTTTTTTTAGAATTTTTCCAGGTATTTTTGTTTTTTGGGTGGAACCCCACCTTAACTCGCCGTTGCTCTGGAGGAAGGCAAAATTAAAATAAATAAAAAAATCATCATAGACTTTTTTTTTTTTTTTTTAACAAGTATACAGGCAGCTGAACATTCTCAGGACTCGGCAGCAGGATTTAGACATGTACGTACAGGTGGCCAAGGATATCACAAAGATATATTGTGGTAAATTATTATTCCTAAAGTGTTACTAAACCCAGGGCCCTATATCTGGTCTCCCACAGAACATGGAAATGCAACTGTTTTTAGTAAATCAAAACTGCCAAATAACTTTTCTTGTCAGCGGTATATAGCAGTCTTATGACTTATATCAGTGTCTGGTTAAACCTTGTAGGAGTTTTCATACTGCACTGGCTGTCCTATGAGGCTGCAGGACCCCTGACCCTCTGTCTGGACAGTGCTGATTGGCCCTGTGCTTGATCACATGCAATCTCCCAAGAAAACACAAAAAAAACTCTCTAGCAATACTCACCAAACTGGAGCATGTGCAGCCTGACTCCAAAGGCTCGGTCTCATTCCGGACAGGTTTTGGAGACACTGCAAGGAGGAGGATCTGTGCATACAGGATCACAAAGCCTTTTTACACAATGCAGAGGATTAACCCCTTAGGTCCCACAGTGAGTATAACAAGCATGCTTTACTGCATATACAGACTGATTTTTACAGCTGTGGGTTTAGTAACACTTTAAAAAGTTGAGCACAATGCATTGAAAAGCCAACTACAGCCAAAAAAAATTGTTCGTGTCCTGTGGGCATTCAGCCACACCACCCAGCAGCATCACACACTCCAAAAAAGATGGCAAAAAAGTTTTTTTGAGAGGTTTGAGAATTTTAAAAGAGAAGAGAAGCATGGCAAATGTTTGACCAAAGTTGTTTTGAACATACTTTTCTGTCTCACAGGAGTGTTCTCCTTTGACCCAGAATCAGCTGACAGAGGAAAAGTAGATCCTGTTACATTGGAAAAGTAAACTCTGTAACCTTACATTTGAAAATTTCAATCAACATTATTGAAAGAAAGAAATAATCAAAAATGACAGACGTCACAGGTTGCAGTAAAGAGAATGACGATAGTGGTCTTTACAACAATGACATTCAAAGGTCTGCTAAAGAAAATACATACACAAAGCAGGGCGCGCTGTGCAGCTGTTAACATCATGTCTACCAAACATGTAAAAGAAGGATGAGCAGTTAGCACAAAGTTTATTAGTTCTTCAGAACTTTGCAGCGATTAGAATGCTTAGTCCGGGGCACACCAGAATACAGAATGGGACCACTGGGAAAAGATCGAACAATAACTGAGACAGACTTGCAGGTAATTCTAATTTAATCATGAAGCACCGACATGTTTACATCTTAAAAACCTACATGAGCAATCCCCGGAACTACAACTCCCTACTGAGGCTTGTCGTCCCCTGAGATTGCCTATGCTGGCTTAAGTTGGTTACAGACATCATAAAAAATGATCCAAGTACACTAGATCACCAAAAGTATTTGGACGCCTGCCAGTCTTAGTCCGTAGGGTTCAATATTGAGTTGGCCCACCCTTTGCAGGTATATCAGCTTCAACTCTTCAGGGAAGGCTGTCCACAAGGTTTAGAGGTTGGTCTATGGGAATGTTTGACCATTCTTCCAGAAGCCCATTTGTGAGGCTAGACACTGATGTTGGGACGAGAAGGCCTGACTTGCAGCCTCCATTCTAATTCATCCCAAAGGTGTTCTACCGGGTCTAGGTCAGGACTCTGTGCAGGCCAGGCAATTTCCTCCATCCTAAAAACGTACTCATCCGGGACCTTGCTTTGTGCACTAGTCCAAATCATTTGGTGGCGGGGGGGGGGGCGTTATGTTGTGGGGTTTTTTTCAGGGGTTGGGCTTGGCCCCTTAGTTCCAGTGAAGGGAACTCTTAAGGCTGCAGTATACCAAGACATTTTGGACAATTTCATGCTCCCAACTTTGTTGGGAACAGTTTGGGGTTAGCCCCTTTCTGCTCCAACATGACTGCGCACCAGTGCGCAAAGCAAGGTCCGTAAAGACGTGGAATAGCGAGTTTGGGGTGGAGGAACTTGACTGGCCTGCACAGAGTCCTGACCTCAACCCGCTAGAACACCTTTGGGATGATTAGAGTGGAGAGTGCGAGCCAGGCCTTTGGAAGAATGGTCAAACATTCCCATAGACACACTGCTAAGCCTTGTGGACAGCCTTCCCAGAAGAGTTGAAGCTGTTATAGCTGCAAAAGGTGGGCCAACTCAATATTGAACCCTACGGACTAAGACTGGGATGCCACTAAAGTTCATGTGCGTGTAAAGGCAGGCGTGCCGATACTTTTGGTAATTTGTGTATTTAGATCTGCGTGCTTCGCAGCAAAGAGAGAACTTTATCTATAGCAGGCAACAGTACCACTATGGGCCCAGCAGTAGATACAATGGGGAAAATAATTTGATCCCCTGTAGATTTTGTATGTTTGCCCAAAGAAATGAAGGGTTTTTAATTTTTATCTTAGGTGTATTTTAAATGATAAAGACAAAATATCAACCAAAAATCCCCCCCCCAAAAAGCACGATATAAAAATGTTATAAACAGAGTTGCAGTTCAGTGAGTAAAATAAGTGAGTAAAATAAGTATGTGCTCATGTGGTACACAGAGTAATCCTGTAAATTTAAAGAAGGTACTCCTAATGACAGCTCCTTATGTGTATATGAAAAAAAAAAAAAAAAAAAAATATATATATATATATATATATATATATATATATATATATATATATATATATATATATATATATATATATATATATATATATATATCTTCCATTCAAACCTCATGATCATGGGCAAGACCAAATAGCTGTCAAATGATATCAGGGACAAGACCTGTACAAGGCTGGAATGGGCTACAAGACCACCAGCAAGAAGCTTGGAGAGGAGACAACTGTCGTCTGGAGCTCCATGCAAGATTTCGCCTCATGGGGTGAGGATGATCATGAGAAAAGTGAGGGATCATCCCAGAACTACACGGGAGGAGCTTGTGAATGATCTCAAAGCAGTTGGGATCACAGTCACCAAACAAACCATTGGTAGCACAATACACCGTCATGGATTGAAATCCTGCTGTGCCCGCAAGGTCCCCCTCCTCATAGTTACATACTGTAGTTACATAGTAGGTGAGGTTGAAAAGTCCATCCTCACGAAGGCACATGTACAGGTCCGTCTGAAGTTTGCCAATGAACATCTAAATGATTCAGAGAAGGATTGGGAGAAAGTCCTGTGGTCAGATGAGACCAAAATTGAGCTTTTTGGCATTAACTCGACTCGCCGTGTTTGGAGGAAGGAAAATGCTGACTATGACCCTAAGAACACCATCCCTAAAGTCAAGCACAGAGGTGAAAACATTATGCTTTGGGGAGGTTTCCCTGCTAAAGGTACAGGCTGACTTTGCAGCATTGAGGGGCCAATGGACGGAGCCATGTATTGTAAAATCTTGGATGAGGACCTTCTTCCCTCAGCCAGAACACTGAAGATGGGTCATGGATGGGTATTCCAGCATGACAATGACCCAAAATATACCACCAAGGCAACAAAGGAGTGGCTCAAGAAGAAGCACATTAAGGTTATGGATTGGCCTAACCAGTCTCCAGACCTTAAACCTATAGAAAATTTATGGAAGGAGCTTTAACTGAGTTGCCAAGCGACAGCTAAGGAATCTTGAGGATTTAGAGAAGATCTGTAAAGCAGAGTGGACCAAAATCCCTCCTGAGATGTGTGTAAGCCTGGTCACCAGAAATGCCTTACCTCTGTGCTTTCCAACAAGGGTTTCTCCACCAAGTAATAGGTTATGTTTTGCTTGGGGATCAAATACTTTTTACTCGCTGAACTGCAACTAATTTTATAACATTTATATTGTTTTTTTTCAGGATTTTTGGTTAATATTCTGTCTCTATCATTTAAAACATCTATGATAACAATTATAAACACTATTTCTTTGTAAGGGGCCAAACTTACAAAATCTGCAAGGGATCAAATCATTTATTTTCCCCACTGTATGGGCACATCAGAATACAGAAAAGATCTAGGCATTAATAATTGAGGAAGAACAGGCGACTTTCAGGTCATTCTAGTTCATTCATGAAGCACTGTAAAAGGTTTACTAAACATCTTAAAGCGGTGTTCCACCCAGAAATGGAAATTCTGCTAATCCGGTTCCTCCCCCCTCCGGTGTCACATTTGGCACCTTTCAGGGGGGAGCAGACACTGTCTAATGCAGGTATTTGCTCCCACTTCCGGTGAAAGATCGCCGCAGTATTCGCGGCGATCTACGCCATGTCCAGCCCCTCCTCCGTCCCCCCCGCTGCCTTCTGGGAGACGCACACATCCCAGAAGACAGCAGGAACCACTCAGAACTCGCATCGCGACTCGCACATGCACAGTAGGGAACCAGGCAGTAAAGCCGCAAGGCTTCACTTCCCGATTCCCTTTCCAAAGATGCCGGCGCCTCCACCCGGAGCCGAGGGACGGGGCAGCTTCGGGTGAGGACATCGTGGGCTCCCTGGACAGGTATGTGCCTTTTTTTTTTAAAAGTCAGCAGATGCAGTATTTTTAGCTGCTGCCTTTAAAAAAAAAAAATTCAGACGGAACATCGCTTTAAAAACACACATTAGCAATCCTCAGAACTTTAATACCCAAAATGGCTGACAAGCACTACTCAGGCTTGTAGTTCCCTGAGGTTAGCTATACTGGCTGAAGTTAGTTACAGACATCAAAAAATGGCCCAAGTATTTAGGTCTATGTGTTAAGCAGCAAAAAGAGAACTTTATCTGTAGCAGGCAACAGTACTGCTATGGGCCTAACCAAAGGAGAAGGCCCAGCACTGCCTACCGCATAATTACATCTATACAGTATCAGCCAGTATATGGGGTATGAGTGATCACACTGTACTAGCAGAGTCTTTCAGCTTAGAATCTTTCATCAACCTAAAAAGGCATCAAAATCTTCCTGAAAAAAACACTGCATGATACTTGCATATTTAGGCTGCATTCACACCTGAGCATTTCAAAGTCGTGTGTTTCTACCGGGATTTTGTTCAGGTCACCAATGTAAAAAGGCAGAAAAACGCCTGTAATCTGCCCCAAAGAAGCTCATGTTCTTTTTTGAGCTCAGGGCGTTTTTCCAAGCATTCTTCTTCTGGTGACAAAACGCTCAGATGTGAACAGGTGCCATTGAAATGAATGGGATTTTGCGCATATTATATATATATATATATAAATCAATCGAGCCAAGAATTTCCGTAGGAGGCTTCTTGACATGAGCCCAGCAGACAGACCAAACTTTAGACATTGGCCATTCTCCATATAAAAACACCATGAACAAGGACATGTAGTACCTACAGTTGTGCTCAAATGTCTGCATAACTTTGGAGAATTGGTAATGTACAGTATGTACCATTTTTAAATAAAACATGAATGAGCAGGCAAAACACATTTCTTTTATGGGATTCATAATCTGTAACTGAAGGTCATAATAGAATGGCATAATCCAAAAAAACACAAGGCAACAAATGAAAATACCTCTGTTCAGAAGTCTGCACACCCTTAGTTCTTAAAACTGTATTGCCCCCTTTAGCATCAATGACAGCATGCAGTCTTTTGTAATAGTTGTGTATGAGGCCCCAAATTTTTGCAGGTGGTATAGGAGACTGTGAAGGCCACTCCAAAACTTCTTTTTCTGCTTTAACCACTAGAGGGTCAACTTGGCCTTGTGCTTGGGGTCACTGTCAAGCTGGAAAGTCCAAGCGTGTCCCATGTGCAGAAGAATGTAAATTGTCTTCCAGTATTTTTCTAATAACATGCTTCATTCATCTCGCTATAAATTTTCACAAGATTCCCCGTGCCGTTAGAGCTCACCCCGCCCCCCAAAACATCAGTGAGTCACCACCATGCCTCACAGTGGAGATGGCATTCTTGTCGCTATAGGCCTTGTTGGCCCCTCTCCAAACATAGTGCTTATGGTTGTGACCATAAAGCTCTATTTTGGTCTAGCCACTCCAGATTACAGGGTGCCAGAAGCAGTGAGGCGTGTCAAGGTGTTGCCAGGCATATTGTTACCGGGCTTTTTTGTGGCATTGGCGTAGTAAACTGGCAACTCGACCATGCAGCTCATTTTTGTTAAAGTTTCATTGTATTGTGCTCCTTGAAACAACTCCACTGTCTTTTTCCAGAGCAGCCTGTATTTCCCCTGAGTTTACTGTGAGTTTTTCTTTATAACCTGAGCAATTCTTCTGGCAGTTGTGGCTACCACCTCTCGGTCTACCTGACCGTGGCTTGGTATCAAAAGATCTCTTGGAAATATACCAGAGCATTGGGTTTTCCCAATCCAGTAAAATACTACCAAGCAACACATTTTGTTAGGATCTTGGAATGATGCAGGAACTTGACCAACAAACAGTGGCTAAAATTAAAAAACAGGTAAACCAGGTCCCCTTTTTTTGTGTTTGGTGGCTAGGGTATTAAATTACCAATCTCCAACCCTTTTACTGGCCCTCTTTGAAGGTTGCTTCTTCCACAGCCTGTATTGCTCTGCCTGGTGCTGGGCCAGCATTCATGACCCCCGACTGTGTGAAATCCTGCCTTTCCCTGGATTTCATGCAGTAAACAAAATTTCACCTCAAAAGACTTTTTGTCAAATTTGTGTTAAGACATCAGAACAACGTTAGACCCTTCTCTGAATGCATGGAGACTTGCTCAACTGCTGTACTCTGTCCTATTTACTCCTCGGGTGCCGTTCACCTGCCCCTCTCACAGCCTTCGAGCAGAACTGCTCTGACAATGGTATGTTGCAACACCCAGTCTCTTTCAAATCAAGTTCTAATTGCACTGCCGGATTCCTTTTATCCACTGTTTGCGTCCTCTGTAAAATCTATCTACACACTTCTTGTATCTGCTGGAGATGCAGAGATGCTGAGGGTACTTTGTTTCGCATCTTTTGATCCCTTGCAATGCTGGTCCAAATCATTTGGTGGAGGGGGGATTATGGTGGGGGTTGTTTTTCAGGGGCTGGGCTTTCACCCCTTAGTTCCAGTGAAGGGAGCTCTTAAGTCGTCAGCATACCAAGACATTTTGGACAATTCCATGCTCCCAACTTTGTGTTAACAGTTTGAGTATGGCCTTCCGGTTACAACATGACTGCGCACCAGTGCACAATGCAAGGTCCATAAAGACATGGATGAGCGAATTTGGGGTGGAGGAACTTGACGGGCCTGCACAAAGTCCTGACCTCAACCTGTTAGAACACCTTTAGGATGAATTAGAGCAGAAACTGCAAGCCAGGCCTTCTCATCAAACATCAGTGTCTGACCTCACAAATGCACTTCTCGAACAATGGTCAAACATTCCCATAGACACACTCCTAAACCTTGTGGATAGCCTTCCCAGACGAGTTGAAGCTGTTATAGCAGTAAAGGGTAGGCCAACTCAATATTGAACCCTACGGACTAAGACTGGGATGCCATTAAAGTTCATGTAAAGGCAGGCGTCCCAAATGCTAAGCAGGCCGGCACATTTTTTTGACCTTGTGCGGCATTGAATGTTCTAGCAAAGTCGACAGCACTAAAAACAAAAACTAGGAACCAAAACAAAAACAAGTGATTATAAAAACACACACACACAGATTTTTATCTTAGATTGCATAAAGCACCAAAACTAAAAGTCCACAAAGTAAGTCACACTACTCTAGTTTTGTATGGACTTGAGGTTAGAATTTAGGCTGCACATACACTGAAAGATCAAAATATGGTTCTGAAGATCTTCAGAAATATTTTCCAACCTGATCGCAGAAAAAATTAAACATTGTATGATGCAGTTAACCGTATGCTGTACATTTCAAAATGTGACACTTCCATGTTCCGTAAAAAAACGCTGCACAGGTAAACACTGATGCAGCGGGAAAACCTCCATGTGCATGAGGCCTAATTATGCTACATTACCAAAAATCACCTTAAAAAGACCATTTTAAGTTGAAAATATTTTAGTAACCATAACAGTCCTAATTCATAAGAGCATAAAGCATTAACTTTTAATTTAACATATGGTCAGAGTGCAATCAGATTGGTTGCCATCCATCAACAGAAGGTTGAGGTATTGGTAGACATTATCTGCCCACCTCGACCAATCAGAGGAAGCTTTGTATTCATTCAGAACAAACAAAACCCAAATCTCCCTGTGAAGAGCCGAGTAGCACTCATCCTGGCTCAATTTTGTTCCAGTTGTGGGAATGGAAGACCCCATCCCACTTCCAGAGCACAGCGCTGTATACTGTATGGGACTGAAGCTACATACAGTTCATAACGTGCTGAGCTCTGCTGCATTTCTTAGTGAATAAATTGTTCATTTGGATCAGCTTGGTCCAAAGGGACCATTTAATCTACACTAAAAGCTGGAGATCCGTTCTAACCATCGAATGAAATTTACTCCCTGTGTGGCATATTGACCGAATAAGTTGTCGACTATAGACCGATTATTCCCATCAGAAGAGATTAATTGAAAAAGAAAGGCAAAATGTACACCTCTGTCTAGCTCAGTGTGTTTTTACCACCCCAACCACAAGTGCAAACAAGGCCTCACCCAGTAATATTCTAAACACTAACCTGTCCTCAGGTACACAATGCTGCTGTCCAAGAGTGGCTACATTGCTCCTCCATAGTTGGAGTGCAGGAGTCAGAATAGCCACCCTAGGACAGGAAAGATGTTCCTGGGCAGATTACAAGAAGAGATTGGAAAAAGGCCTAAATGAAGAAAACAAATGCAGCCATTGCATCCAAGGATTGGTAGGCTGCAATATAGAAACATTTTTGGTTTTGGGTATAGATGCGCCTCTATGTAGGAGGAAATTGACTGCTTTATGAAACTATACTTCTTTCTTATGAAAATATTTGCATGTCTTACAAGCGGTCTTATGTCCATGACTAACTGAACTTTGCACATCATTATTGCATTATTTTGCTTTAGTCTATGTTCACAATTGCGAATGTGCCCAACAGCATTTACATGCGAGAACCCCTGCTGGGGTTCCCGGTGTTTCTCTGTGGGAGGCAGCTTCTAACAATCGCCTTTAAGGGGCTAATCGCTGGGAACCCCCACTGGGATTCTTGCATGTATACGCTGTGAGGCCTATTCGCAGGTATGACTGGAGCCTAAATTCTAGAAGCCCGACAAAGAATTATCCATCTGAATATACAATTCGTTACAGCAGTGTTACAATACGTAAATACGTACATTACATAGAATTATCAATAACACATCTCAGTTTTTTGCATAGTCCTGACACAAGCAGGTAAACCATGATTATGGTGCTGGGACCTTCTCTGATGAGGAAGTCCAAGGAGAAAAAAAAAAGTAGAAATGCAGACAGTACCTTTTGTACTTGCCGTGGATTGCTCTGCTGGGTGTCACGAGGAGGGACTTTCCCAAAAATCTTCCAGCCAAGGTCGCTCGTTTTTTCCGTCTGGATGCTTTTTCTTCTGGCAAATATATTTCTGGGGAAAAAAAAACAAAAACATTAAAAAGTAGCCAAATGAGTGCAAGAAAACAAAAAACAAAAACAAAAAACACACAGGTTTCTGTTTAACTTACACTTTATTTTAATTTGCCAAAGCGAGAGTCATAAAAGTAGTCAACATTTTGGGGGCTTACCAGTTCCCCTTTATTAGGGGCTTGTAGTTGCAGAATAAAAAAAAAAAAAAAAAAAAAATACATGTGTAGTTATCTTGTTCAACCTATTTCTATTGTGGATAGAGGAATCTCTCCTGTAGGCGGTTGTATTCTAACAGTTGATGCAACCAAAATAACCAACTGATTGACTGATCCTGATTGGATGCAGTCACTGTTCTGCCAATAATTTGCCAACTGGCTCAGTTGTCTTTTAAATCACCATTGGTCAAGCTGAGTGGTGCAGACAGGGCTACCCACAGCTCAAATTTCAGACAGGATTCAGCAGGAATCGAACAAAATTTTAGCCGATTACGGGAAAATTTAGGTGGCACAATGAGCCAGGATGAAATGGATAAAAGTCATCCTGGTAAAGGGATTGGCTGTTAGGCCCATGAATAAGAACAATACGCTCCATATTTATGTATTAGAGGACAGCAGTACGAAGCAAGTAGTGCTCAGGGGCAAAATTGGCTAAAAACAGAGCAGGTTTTCTAACATGCGTCACCAGTGTAAGCCTTGACCCTTGTTAGCAGCAGGTTGGTTAGGAGGATTGAGGACTTCCCACAGACCAGAAATTGGCTGTTCGGCTGCTTTGGAAAGGGAACATTAATTGGGTGTGTTAGAAAGCATGTCCTGGGTTTACCATCGAGATAGGCGACTGTCATCTTGTATTTAGAAATGTATAGTCATTGCATATTGAGCTTTTTGCAGGTATGGTTGTATTTTGTTACACACAGCATGGGATGAAATCACACACACAATATCTTGTTGCTGTGATAATAAAGAGGTTCATTGTTTTCCAGAACACTGGCATCCTATCCAGAATACTGTCACAACTACTTGTGTACTATTATGTAAGAGTGTGGGACTAGATTCAGATGAACTCAATAATAATAATGCTGACACTCTTTGGTAATATTCCATTTCACAGTTTTGTTTGTCTCTCACTTTTACGTTCTCACTTTTAAGTTCTTGATGAACCTGTTTTCTTGCTGTAATCAGAAATCCCCGGGCACAATAGGCATTCTATATCTATTATGGAGACTCCTACATTCCAATCTGAGATATAAGATCCCCCCCCTTTTATGTAATAATTTCTAGCCTTTTTCTTTTGCGATTTTATTACTCTCAGCTGTCGTCATGGGTGTGTAATTCCTGGGGTGGCTTCACAGTATTCCAGATCTTATTTCTCAACCTATCTGATGAAAGAACTGTTGGCCATAGCATTTATTCATTTTTTTTTTTCTGTGAAGCGAACACGATGATGAAGTTCTAAAAAAAGTGTTCTAAATTACATGTGCTAATAATTTTTGCGTATGTGCATTTTAGAGTTTAGAGTTGCTATTCTCTGAAAATATCATCTTTTAGTTAGTACAATGAGGGAAAAAAAGTATTTGATCCCCTGCTGATTTTGTACGTTTGCCCACTGACAAAGAAATCACAAGTCTATAATTTTAATGGTAGGTTTATTTTAACAGCGAGAGACACAATAACAAAAAAAATCCAGAAAAACGCATTTCAAAAAAGTTATAAATTGGATTTGCATTTTAAATGAGTTAAATAAGTATTTGATCCCTTCGCAAAACATGACTTAAGTACTTGGTGGCAAAACCCATGTTGGCAATCACAGATTCTCACATCTCAGGAGGGATTTTATCCCACTCTTTGCAGATCCTCTCCAAGTCATTGAGGTTTCGAGGCGGACGTTTTGGTAACTCAAACCTTCAGCTCCCTCCACATATTTTCTATGGGATTAAGGTCTGGAGACTGGCTAGGCCACTCCAGGACCTTAAAGCGGGATTCCGGCCAGCGAAATTTTTTTTTTTTTAAGTCAGCAGCTACAAAACACTGTAGCTGCTGACTTTAAATAAGTACACTTACCTGTCCTGGGTGCCCGTGATGTCGGCCGCCCGAGGCTGACCCGTCCCTCGGCTCTCGGGTCCCGGCACCGCCATCCTAACTAAGGGAAACAGGCAGTGGAGCCTTGCGGCTTCACTGCCCGTTCCCTACTGCGCAGCGCTCTGTGAATGGCCCCGTGGCTTTCTGGGAACACACACACAGTTCCCAGAAGGCAAAGGGGCCGCTCACCGAGGAACAGGACACACCGCGAAATAGGAAGAGGCAGATTAGGAAGACTGCCTAGCAACAAGGCTTCAGGTAAGTTGAAAATTAAAAAAAAAATTTTTAATTTTTTTTTTTAAAGATTTTTGGTGCAAATTTTTTTTTCAGGGTAGCCCTCCACTTTAATGCACTTCTTCTTGAGCCACTCCTTTGTTGCCTTTGCTGTGTGTTTTTGTTCATAGTCATGCTGGAATACCTATCTGTGACCCATTTTCAATGCCCTGGCTAAGGTAAGGAGGTTCTCACCCAAGATTTGATGGTACATGGCCCTGTTCATCTCCATTACAGCAAACTGGTCAGATTGTGTTCATCCATTTTTTAGGTCTTTGATTTCCCTATGACAAGGTCAGATCTTAATGAAGAACTGCATATGGTCACTTCTCTTCAGACTTGCAGAGCAGAGAAGGATGACTTCTGGTGAAGCCATTCCTTGATCCTTGTTGATTTGGATGTATGCTCTGGGTCATGCTCAAAGAAGAAGATGTTCCTCTTCATGTTCAGCTTTCTAGCAGAAGCCTGAAGAATTTGTGCCAATATTGACTGGTATTTAAAAAAACATCCCCAAAGCATGATGCTGCCACATCTCTCCTTCAAGATGGAAAGACTGAGATCAAAAAAAATAAAATAAACTGTCTCGGCCTTTCCAACCACGTCCCCGGAATGGTTTACTTCCGCCGGCCCGGACGTGACATCATAATGTTGCGCCAGGGCCTGCGATGGTCAGAGATGACTGGGGACCATCTGGTCACCAGAAATCTCTATGCTCAACTTCAAGCAGCAACCGATTCATTCTCCGGCTTGGCGACCACACGGTAGGGCGGCCCCTCCTGTCGTCTGTAAGAAGGATCAAGCAGCTGAACTGCTGCTATGATTGTTTTTATGGTGCACAGAATCGCCGGCTGTAAAAGATTTCATCTGTGATACACACACACACACACACACACACACACACACACACACACACACACACACACACACACACACACACACACACACACACACACACACACACACACACACACACACACACACACACACACACACACACACACACACACACACACACACACACACACACACCCCCAATACAAAGACAACGGGATACTTTTTACAAGTACATCATAACACAAATTAATATATGAAATGTTAGCCTCTTGCCAACAGCCCCACATACCATTTATGCCGGCGACCCCCTCCCACTGTGATTGGACTGTGGCTGTGATGTCTGCCAGAACCCGCCAATAGTTCCCGACAGAGGCAGAACGACGGTCTGCCTATGTAAACAAGGCAGATCACAGTTCTGTTAGTAGGAAAGACCGAGATCTTGTGTTTCTGCCAAGCAGAAGCACTGGATCTCTGTCTCCCCACAGTACAAGCATCCCCCACACATTTACAAAGCAATACCTAGAACACATTTAACTCTTTGGCAGCAAAGGGGTTAATAGGGAATATCAATGTCATTAGTACAGTGATAGTGTATATTTTTTTAGCACTGATCACTGTATCGGTGTCACTGGTCCCCAAAAAAAAACATCAAAAGTGTCACTTAGTGTCCGATTTGTCGCAGTCCCGCTATAAGTCGCTAATTGCCGCCATTAATAGTGAAATAAAAATAAATTCCATAAAAATATCCCATAGTTTGTAGACGCTATAACTTTTGCGCAAACCAAATCATACGCTTATTGGAATTTTTTTTTTTTTTTTTTTAACCAAAAACATGTAAGAGGATACAAATTGACCTGCAAATCATGTCAAAATCAGTTCACAGTGGTGGATTGAAGAAAAAAAAAAAAAAGAGAGAAAGAAAAAGCATCCTGTTTATCTAGGATGAGTCAACATAGTAGATCTATGACCACGTTTCCTTCAAACATGATCATAAAATTATTCTCCATATCTTTCACCTATAAATTCCTTCACTGATTACAGTTTCTCTCAGAGTTCTCCTAAAAAACCTAGATGAGGTTTTTTCATATAAAAAAAAAAAAACATCAAGAGTACAATCTGTTTACCCTTCCCTTTGTGTCTGAATAAAATAAAATTCAGTGTAGTTCTGCCCAGAGGCGACCACCATCTGCGCTTGTTAGGTGGAGAGCACACAAAACACTGCCGGAAAATGTCTGTTCTAATTATCTGATAAATACAGCATTCCATTTCATTTGTACAACAGTCCATCCACAATGTGATAGGGGCGTGGATCCTTCACGTGGAAGAAATGTGTGAAGAGTATTTCCTAAACGTGGAACTGTGCTCTGTCCTATAGAAGGAAATATAAACAGGGTGCACAGTCAGAGGCCAAGCCACTTATCCAAGGTGAACAATGACTGTATGATCTCCCACAGCTAAAGACAAAGCAGTCTAGCAAACAAATGGTGTTTATGGAAACATGCTGAATGCTTCACTGCTATGGTTTCCCACATTCCTACATAGGACAGGTAGCATCAAAAGTCATACATGAAATATACACCATACACACACACTTTCGACAAAAAAGGACCTGTTCACACTTAAAGTTCACGTTTTTAAAAAAATAATAAATAAAATGCAAAATTTTTTTTTGCAGGTAAAGAAAAAAAATTTGCATTGATTATTTCGCTGATGCCAAGCAGGTCCCCTGCACACTGTCAGTGTATCGGTTTGCCCATACAGGTAAGCCGATACTCCGACTCAGGCCGGGTTCACACTTATGCAAATTGGATGTGGGTTTCTTCGCATCCAATTCGCATGTGGTCAGGAGACTGTGAGCGGCTCTCTATGAAGCCGGTTCACACCATCTCGGGAGCACCTCTGGTGCGAATTGCACAGGAGTTCTGCGTGTCTTCTGGTCCATTTCAAATCCAAATTTAGCCAAAAATTTGGGCTGAAATCGAACCATGAATGGAGACGCACCGGACCCCTTCTGTAAGACGCTCCGTGCTGTGAACCCAGCCTCAATGAACTACTACAGCACCGTGGTAGTTAACAGAGAACTACAAACCGACAGCCGCCAAGGATGTCCGGGCTTGTACTTCAAACACACAAAGCTGACGTGGTCGTGTGGGCGGAGCCCCGCAAGGCTACACAGTTTTCACAGTGACAGCTAGTACGGGGAACCTCTTCCCCCAACTACAGCCACAGGAAGGGGGGCAGCGGGTGCGGTGTGTACATTGAGGAAAAAAAATGAACTCAAATGATTTTAACAAATGGCTGCAATATAACAAAGAGTGAAAAATTTAAGGGGGTCTGAATACTTTCCGTCCGTGTATATGAACAGGGGGGCGTGACCGGATGTAGCAGTGACCGGACCCGTGTGGCTTAGCTCATGCCTCAGCTCCTAGAAAACCCTGTCATCTGTGCACCAAGAGGAGGAGAGAATATGTCAGACTGAGTCAACCCAGCCCAGCGATTGTGATCACGGTGGGTGGAGAAGGAGGCACTCCCGGGAACGCTGAGCGCAGGCTTTCAATATCTCCCTGTGGGCATTTGAAGGGGGAGAAAATCTGCCTGGCTTAATAGCAGTGGCCACCTGACGAGGAGTCGCAGAGTGGAGGAGGGACTCCCAGGGCTGCCATGAGAGATTTTCCAGCTCCTGTCTTTTGTGAGGCATGATTTTCAGAAAGTTCAGGAACAGACAATTGCCTTAGAGGGGAGAGTTCGCTCAGTGGAAGATGACTGGGACCCTTTAAAAACAGGAGGTAAGAACCATAAGGGATAAAGTAAAATAGGAGACTAAAATGGACGATATGGAGAATAGAATGCGTAGAAACAATATCTGGATTGTGGGTCTCCCTGAGCGAAGTGAGCGGCCAAACCCTGTAGCATTTTTGGAAAAATGGCTTAAGGAAACATTTGGAAAAGACACTTTCACAGTTTTTTGCAATTGAAAGAGCTCATAGGGTACCTTCTAGACCTCCTCTAACGGGGGTGTTCCAGACCACTCAAAAATTCTTTACTACAATGATAAAGTTAGCATACGTCAAAAAGCCAGAGGAACATTACATAATATATATATATATATATATATATATATATATATATATATATATATATATATATATATATATATATATATATATATATATATATATATATATATATATATATATATATATATATATATATATATATATATATATTTTTTTTTTTTGGGGGGGGGTAGATTGAATGTTTTTTTTATGCAGCCTAAAAGGTTAGCTATATGCTCCTGGAATGTCTGGGGGATGGGAGATAAAGCTAAGAACTGCAGTCTTTTCCACAGCAAGTATGTATAAGGTGGGGTTGCTCTACCTGCAGGAGACACCTCACCAAAGCTACCACTTCCCAACATAGGAATTTTTGAACGCAATATCATTTGGTTCATACCGCCTATTCTAGAGGTGTGAGCATACTGATTGGGACTGGGGTGATGTTCATCTGCAGACAGGTTAGGGTGGACGAACATGGCTGCTATATTTTTCTGTTTTGTTTGAGGATAAAACCTGGGTTTTGGCCAACCTTTTATATTCAGCCACCTTTTAAAACAGAACATTTTGTATAAGTCAATGGAGTTTACCCTAGATAAGCCTGATGCAATTGTTATCGTAGTAGGCGATTTCAATACGGTCATGGATAGAAGAGTTGACAGGTTCCCACCAGAGACACCGAGGGGTGCTGTTCCTGGCGGGCAGTATCGCGCTGCCCCCCTCGCAAAGAATGTCACACTTATTTTTGTTACATAGAACATATTATACCCCTCAAAAGCTGTTTTGGTTTGGTCGGAGACCTAAAGCCAATTGCCCCAGGTGTGGGGACATGGAAGGGGACCTCATTCACATGGTATGGAGGTTACCCAAATTGTACCGGTATTGGAAGGAGGAGGTCCTTGGAACTATAAATCTGGTATTTGGGATATCTTTATGCCTAGAGGCAAGGTTATGCTTGTTGGGTTACATAGAGGGGGGGAAGGGGACCCTGGATATACCCAAATGGCAGTGCTCATATGTTTACTCCAAGCAAGGAAATTTATAGAGCAGAGATGGCGATCGGAGTTACCCCCGACCTGCAGACAGTGGGAACGAGTTATGAACGAGACAATATGGAAAGAAAAGTCAATGTATATTAAACGAGGATGTATAAAGAGATATGATAGAAAAAAAATCTGTAAATCCTGGTGGGATGTAAAGGGGTACCCCCCGTAGAGTACTGGCATAATATTAGCAAAAGAAATACAAGAAACGGGCCACTAGAGAAAGAGATGCCCGATGGCTAAAAAAGAACTAAAATGCATGAATAAAAAGATCAACGAATAAGATGTGATAAAATAAAAAAAATAAAAAATAAAAAAAAAGGAAAGAGAAAGAAGAAATGAGAATGAATGAGTGGAAGAGATGGTGAAGGACATAGAATGAGTGAGAAAGAGTGGATAGGAAGACCATGTCCCATTCCGGGATAGAAAATGGGATAATTACATCTTATACACATAAGTAGCCATTTGTGAATAGGTCTTCTCTCCTTTTCTTATATATTTTTTTAGGGAAGTGGGTAGGGAAGAAATTTAAGGGATTTGAAGGTTTGTATTTAAAAATGGAAAAGATTTCAATAAAGACTATAAAGTTAATATAAAAAATAATAATACATATTTATAATAAATAAAAAAACAAAACAAAAAAAAAACACATAAGTAAGATTTTCTTTCACCTTCGGCCCTGTTGAATGAGGAAGGGTGAATCTCTCCAGCAGAAACAGAGAAAAAAGAAATTAGCAAGAGTTTCTAACCCTTCTACACTTTTCAAAATCAAGAAGAAAAAAAAAAAAAATTGGCTTTAGATACACTTTAATGCGTTCCATAAAAGTCTGCCAACAATAGCATAAACAGTGTCATGTATTTGTTCTTTTATTTAATAACAAGATTAAAGATTAATTACAACTTGGCAGGCAAACATGGATCACACAAATGTTTCTGGGACAATTGTGTAACCAAAGGACAGTACAAGGAACATAAGAGCAGGTCACCTCCACACTTCAGAACCTTAAAATATGCCTTGCTCTGAACAGTATACATGTTGACTTTTTGTAATAATTAAAAAAAAAAAAAAAAAATCATTTAGGTGTTATTAAAGTGCATAAAGAGAAGTATGGCCATTCTTTTCTTGAAGGTCACAGGAGTGCTCTTACTTCTGCTCACTCGTGACCCAAAGTCAGTTGATAGCGGGCTATTGCCCACTAGTAGCTGATGTGGCAGAGCAGCTCCAGTGTCTGGAAGGATCCCAACAATATACCTCCTAAAACCCTCTTCTTCAGAGAAGTCCATTCCGCCTCCACCTAACAATTTTACTTTTGATTTCTCCATCAGCTCATCCCCCATACTTATTACCTTTTGTAGCATTTGACCCCTCCTTTTCGGATTGCGCTAAAGATGCCAATAATACACATACACACACACACACACACACCTTCTGGTTCCTCCCGTACAGAATCTGTACTGTCTTCTCTGTGTTGTAAAGCGCTGCACAAAAATCCTGTAGAATACTTTTTAGACACAGCAATGTATCCAACCATAGAAAAGTCACCAAGTGGTGCCTGTACGTTATGTAGACATCACATTGCTGCCTGATCTGGTTTGTAGCGACATCAGATGCACCCAGCAGGAATTTGGCCTACTGCTTAATTTAGTGGTCACTCTTTTTATCCACTAATGCAGCTCTTTTAAGAGCCTACTGTATGTAAACAGAATTAGGTACAGCCATTACCCCTTCCCCACATGGCAATCAAAGGACAAGTCATAGTTTGCTCGGCATGTTGCACTGCATTGTGGGAGGTGCGGCATGTATGTGTGCAGACTTAAATCTCTATTGCTATGGTCTAAGTCCCAGCGTCTGCTTTTACTGCACACAAGGGGTGTGCTTTACAGTGAACAGAAGTTAACACCACACAGTCTGAAAATTAAGCCTAGGTCACATTAGGAGAATGGTGACACCTTGCAGGTGACAGAATTCCAAAGGCTCAGCTTACCTTCTCCTAAAGCACTGCTCTATCACTGCCCAAAGAAGCAAGGCTTTACAGCTCCCTCACTAGTGATTGACGATCTGCAGTGTTACAGCATTGAAGGAGCCTTTCATTAGGGACAGTACTAGCTGCATTTTAATTCAGTCACTGGGTAACTACTCCTCCTTTGGTAAATGAGCCCCTTACACCCCCCCCCCCAAAATAAATGTTCTCCATCATGAATATAGGCCAACAATTGGAGTTTGTCACAAAAGGTAATAAAACCTTATATGGACACTAAATGCAACAGCCATTGGCCAAGTTATCTACAAGAAGCAGAATAATATGGATATTGGTAAAAAAAGAAAAACAGTAAATGGGGTGAAAGTCTAACGGTCAAGAGCACAGCTCAGTGACCTTTTCACTGTAGACAAGAAAGATGAAGTTTGTTCTATGCATGCAACAGCAACACCAAGTATAACACTGAACAATATAGGGAAGCAAAAGTATTAATGATTTACCTTTCAAAAAAGTCACTGGTTAATAAATCATGTGTCAAAACTAAATAATTGTTGTGCACGTGTAATGCTACAGTGATTTTTCTGCCTATTCATTTTTTAAGGTGGAATTTAAGTCCAATTTAAAAGTGGTTCTAAAGGCAGGTGTACTTTCTATGCATGAAGGTAAAAAACCTTCTGGATGCAGCTCTGACCCCCCCGTCTCACCTTATCGATCCAGTGATGTGCACAGCTAATCAAAGCCAGTGAGCCAATGAGGAGAGAGTGGGAAGTGGAGCCGAGCCATGCTCAGGCTCCACCTTGTGTAAATGGACTGGTAGAACTGGTAAGCCTTTTATTATAGGCTTGCCCTGTAGGAGTGCAGTTTAGGAGATATTCAGAGTGCATGCAGCCAATGACTTCACCGGCGCATGCGCTCTGAAGGTCCGGCTTACAGTTTGGATCACCTGCTGTAAACGCTGCGCCCCCAGCCACTCATGTCTCTTTATGAAGACATTAGGTGTCTTGCCCTCCGGGGCATCAAACCGAGCTGAGATCTGCTCCATTACATGCTCGCCTGGCAGCACCGGTCAGGCAATAGAGTCTGAATCCAGAACCAGTTTCATTCAGTATGGATGTGCCTCGGTTTACTCCTGCTCTTTATCCTGAAGCCGGTGGATGTGGTCCTGGGAGCGCCCAGGATTCATAGGGTCCAGCATTAAAAATGTACATGCATTTTCCATGTGTTCCCATTGTCTATGGGGCCGAAAATTCACCATGCCTCACCAATGGAAGCACCTGCACCATGCTGCATTGATGTGAATTGGCACCATAGAGATTAAATGATAATCATAGAGAACAATTTCCACTCTCATGCATTGCAGAGATGCAGGAGAAAAACAAAACACTCTAGTGTAAACAGGGCATACTAAATATCTTTTCTTTTCTATCAAAAAAATGGCATCAGTAATATACAATAGACCAGTTCAAGGAAGTTCAGATGCAACATGTAAAATGAAAAACAAAAAGAAACTAGCCAACGCCTAACAATCAAAACATATATTAGTAATTTACAGGAGTTATATACACAACAATTGTAAAGCAGTTACATATATACAGAGGCATAAGCTTGAGAAGAACCAACAATGCCACGTAGTAAGTAAATGGGAAATGATAACTAGCCTCAATATTTATGGGAATGCAATGTGAGATCTTGTGTTAAACAAGCGCTGGGAGAACCAACACATGGTAGGGTACCAGGCGGGTCATTGCAGCTACCGTTGGCTGAACAGAGAACCAAGAACAGGAAATTGGTTGAAGGAAAACCAGAATGAACAAAAAACAACAAAAAAACAATAAAAAAAACAAACAAAAAAAAAAAAGTGTGGGGAGGAGAATAGTGAGAGTAAAAAAAAAAAAAAAAATAGAAAAAAAAAGGAAGAGATAAGATGGGGGGGGGGGGGGGGGAAGAGGGCACAAATGCTGTTAGCATACTCAGTCACCAAGGATTCTCTGAAGTCCGCAGTGAAATAGCATGTCACCCAGGGGTTCCAGATTTGCTGTACAGCATAAGGAATATGGATTTCCAGAATTCTTGTGCTACTGTACAGGTCCACCAGATGTGCAAATGCATACCAGGATCCCTAAAGCTATGAAAGCAGGCTGGAGAGTAAGAGGGTACATATTTTGTGATCCTGGCAGGGACCAGGTACAAGTGGGTGAGTACCTTTAACTGGTTTCCAGTGCCACTGTATCCAAAGACGACGACTGTGTTGCGCCAAATGTCGGTCTATAAAACGGCTTCGGAGGTGAGACCAAGGTCTGATTCCCAATTGGCAACATAGGAGAATTGGGGGGGGGGGTCAGGTTTATTCAGGATATGAACATATAAGGTTTATATAAGCCCTCTCTCATGTGGGTCTTGGGCGAGTAGGAAAGTGTTAGCAATGTACGAAGTATAAAAATGATTCACTTGGGAGGTACCGGAACAGTTCGGAGGTCAGCAATCCATGATTTTCACAGAGCGTGGGGAAGGCTTTGAATGACGTAGAGGTGGTTAATCTATGGAGCCTGATCAGATTAGTGGACACTCATTACTGAAAAGAGTCAGCAGATGCTGAGTAACATTTCATAAAGCACCAATTGCCTTCTTTCTCTAATAAAGATTGGTCTTTTTGTTGTATCCGAGTACAGCAGATTACCAGCATCCACTTCCTGTTTACATGTATTCACGCCAGCAATGGCTGCGTGACATTTCTAAGTGCAAAATTCCTGATAGCAACAACCGTTGGGTCATGGCTGCTTAAACAGCCACTTGTAGTCACCACTGAATGTCCGTGTGACAATGGAGAAGCAAAGTATTTTAAAGAAAGATGCACATTTAGAAATACTAAAAATTAAGAAATTTCCTTAAATTGTTTAAATGTATATGACATTTTAGTGATTGAGGCGATATATACATTTAAATAACCCATACAAAGAAAAAAAAAAAAGGAGGTTTGGGGAGACTTGCAAACTTTTCGGAGACGTTGATCACCCGATCTGGACATTTTCAGAAAAAAAAATAAAAAAAGGATTAACAACGGCATGCAGCTGCTATTCTGCCCTACCTGAAGGGCAACCGGGTATTTGTTTTAATCTGCAGGCGATTCTCTATACTGTAAAAGTGAACCATCCAGAGAACCCAGATTCGAAGCTGGCGATTCCACCGGCTTACCATAGAGCTCATCAGGGACCAGAACGTCCTGATCTTAAAAAGGCCTGGTCTTAAAGTGGGAGTAAACTCCCCATGGATGATTTTTACCCATAGGCAAGCCTATGATAAGGCTTACCAATCGGTACTGTAAATATCTCCTAAACGTGCACGGTTTAGAGGATATTTACTTGGGAATGGGCCAGCGACATTACTGGTGCATGGTGCATGTGCTTTGATGGAATGACATGCCCGTGCCATTACTTCAAAACCCTGCGTCGTGAACAGCGACTCCCGCACACATGCCTGGGGGTGACGTCATCGCAGCTCGTCCAAACAAAGGCCTGAAGCTTGCCAGAGCAGAAGAAAGACCGAGTGAACATGGAAGCCCTGTCAGCGTAGCGTGCCAATGGAGGGCTTGATTTTAAGGTAAGATGCATACTAGCACATAACATAGCATTGCAGGAGGAATTCTTTTCTTCGTGTTTATGGTGTTTACTACCGCTTTAAAAAGGGACAGTCAGCTGACAGACATGTCTTCAGAAGCCCATTAAGGACTACGGCCAGAAGGTGAAGCACCCCCCCCCCCCCCCCCCTCTATGCTCTCTCAGAACTTTCCAAAACCTATCCGTGAGACCATGTGAAGTTGACCATACACTTTACAATCTGTGTGTATAAGGTCCATGAAACCTCTATTTTTAAACAAGTACTAAAACCTTGTTATTTGGGAGGAGAAGGGGGCCAAATGCAGTTTAAACTTTGTGGAAGGAAAAAACCCATGGATAAAGGAAAGAAAATTGAGTCATCTGCGGGCTGCTTTAATCTTCCAAGGATAACAACTGTTCTGGTGACAACAAAGCACTTCCCTCACTTTGTAGAGATTTCCTCTTGCAGCTTCCTTTTGCATCTCCAGGGCAAAAGTAAAGGAAATCCACCCAATGGGACACAGAGAGCAAAATATAAACTGATGGGGTTGTCACTATTCAATAGTCCAGTGATGGTGTCACTGCTACTTTTATATAAAGACATTTATATTCGACATCTTTTAAAGAACAACATTTTTAAAAAACAAAACAAAAACACCTAAAGCCAAAAGTACAATTTAAAAATTCCTAATTATAGAACGATTACTAGTATAAGCAATGTTTCCAGCCAGTAATAATCTGTACTCTATCCACCCCTTTAATGAAAAGGCTTCACCTTTCCTGTGACCGAGAGTAAACTCTACAACCAGCAATAATGGATGACAGTTCTCACTTCCTGAAAGGCTGAACTTCACCAGAGTGGATTACGCAAGCCTTGTCAAATCACTGCTGTAAGCATAGAGGCTAAGAAAAAAGCCTTACATCAAAAACAAGTATTATTAAAATGGTATAGCATTAAAAGCGGAAGTAAAGTCTTCCTCTTTAATTGTACCTACAGGTAAACCTATAGTAAAGGCTTACCTGTAGGTACTGTAAATATCTCCTAAACCAGATCCCTGCACTTTTGCTCAAACTCCGCAAAGAGCTTGATGCCCCAATGAAGCCAGAGGAGCTAGAACAAGCCATTTGATTAACTAAACCGGGAAAGGCCCCAGGCCCAGACGGTTTTACTCTTCAATATTATAGTACCACGATCCCGATCTTGGGCCCTCACATGTTGAACCTGTTCAATGACCTTGGAACAGTTGCGGTCCTCCCTAGAGACACTTTGAGAGCACCTATCTCGATCATCCATAAGGGAGGAAAAGACCCGTCCTCATGCGGCAGTTAAAGGCTCATTTCTCTCCTGAACATTGACCTTAAATTGTTCACCAAGATCACCACGACATGTTTAGCATGACACTTACAAGAATTGGTCTACTTGGACCAAGTGGGCTTTGTCCCCACCAGAGACACAAGGGATAACACGACTACAGTTCTCAACCTTCTCCATGCTACCAGCTCCAATCGCACTCCCGGTGTCTTAGTACAGATGCGGAGGAGGAGTGTGATTTGGCAATATATGTTCTCAGTCCTTCGCCACCTCGGCATTGGGGACACTACCATTAACTGGATTACAAGGCTTTACTCCAACCCTACAGCTCAAGTTAAAACCAACGGAGTCCTGTCCGAGCCTTTCCGCCTCACAAATGGGACCAGACACTCCCCCACTCTCCCCCATTATTCGCTCAGTCACTTGAACCATTTCTTTGTAGAATCCGCATGAACCCGGATATTCAGGGTCTATTTATTGGAGACACCCAATATAAAAATTTCGGCATATGCAGACAACTTATTTTTTTTTCTCTGACGAACCCTACCATATCACTCCCAAATTTACTTCAAGAATTCAAACTCTATGGATCTCTTTCCAACCTAAAAATAAACTTTAATAAAATTGGAAGCAATGGGGATAGGGATACCCCCTCCCTGACTATCAGCTTTGAAGTTGAATTTTAGTTTTTAGTTTTAAATGGACAGACACAGCTTTAAAGTATATAGGTACTTACATTCCTGCAAACATTGCAGCACATTTGCACTCAATTTCAATCTTCAACTGGCTAGCTAGCTAGTCTGTTAGATTCCTGGCATAAGGGCATGCACTCTTTGTTTGGCAGATGCAACCTACTAAAAATGTACATCCTACCAAAGTTCCTCTACTTATTTCAAGTCTTGTCAGTTAAAATAACTCTTGCCTATTTTAAACAGGTACATTCCCTCTTCATTAAGTTCGTATGGGCACATAAAAAATCAAAAAAAAAAAAAAAAAAAAACACGCCTCCATTGCAGATTGCTGTCCTTACCAAAACAATATGGCGGCCTAGCTGCTAGCTTTAGCACTTTTTGAAGCTTGTTGAAAGCCTGCTAGCAGCTTGCTTAAAGGGACACTGCTCTTATATAAGCTGAAGTCTGTGTAAAATCAGTCCTTAGTTTCAGGACCAAGTACCCAGGTACAGAACGAGTACACAGCACATAAGCCTACTCAGTCCAGTGTTTTGAATGAGTTTTCTTTTAACAGAATTTAAAAAAATATTTAATCTAGAAGCTGGTAGGACGAAAAAAAAGTTAGGAACCAGCTGTAGGTGGTCAGTTTGTGAGCTCCAAGATGTGAACTCCAATCACAGTGAACCTTGCACCAAGCGCTGTTCAGTCAAGCAGCAGATAATAGTCATAGCAAGATAAGACATTATACTTTAGTTAATGTATGTTTGGTAATTGTCTTTAGGCCTCATGCACAGTGGAGTATTATAAAACACGGTTTCTCCTCACAGGAGAAAATCAGCATTAAAAACTCACCTAAGCTGCGTTGTTTCAAACCAGTTTAGCAGCATTTGGGCATTAATTTAATTGGCCAGAATTTTACATTTATTCTGGCTATTGAAATGAATAAATGCAGAACTGCTAAAACGCATCTAGCATTAGGGCACGTTTAGAAGTGTCAAGTTTTTCTGCCAAAACTCTGCGGCTCCTGGACACTCTGGCAGTTGGAATTTTTTTCCTGCCTCTAAATGCTGTTTAAAGTCTGTGTGTGCATGAACACATAGGCAACATGCAGGGGAATTTAAAGGCAGGGGGAAAAAAAATGAACACCAGACACCCCTAGGAGTAGCTGTAACAACGTACAGTGTGCATGAGACTGACATAGATAGATGGTCAGCCATGCTGGCATAATCCTACCGCCCTCCAGCACTTCTCACAGCAGATTGCTCCATAAATAGGAATATTTGTTCAGGTTAATGGAAATGAGGGAGAGAGGAAAGTGCAGACTCAGCCAGCACCTTGTTTTTGGTGGTTGTCCAGGTTTAACCACAGCATCACTGAATTTTTGTAAATCACATGATTAAATTGCCTGCTATTGATCATCCACTTATTTTGGAATAACATTCTCCACTGCTCGAAAAAAATAGGATTTTTTTCGCCATACTTACCTGTAAAAATCCTTTTCTTTGAGTACATCACGGGACACAGAGTTAGACTAATATTCATTACCTACTGGCTTATACTTCATCTCCAGGTGAATGAACACTGGTATACTTTTAGACAGAAAGGTATCCCCTATATAACCCCTCCCATACCGGAAGTACTTCAGTTTTGTAGCGAGCACTGAATCCTCAAAAAGAGGGGAGGGACCTCTGTGTCCCATGATGTACTCAAAAGAAAAGGATTTTACAGGCAAGTATGACGAAAAAAATCCTTTTTTCTTTTTCATACCTCATGGGACACAAAGTTAGGCTAGTATTCATTACCTACTGGGACGTCCCAGAGCAATAGCCTTGAGGGGAGGGAGACACCCTGCCAATCACTAGCCATCAGACCTTATACAGCAGCCCGCAGTACACTGCGGCTGAAAGCCGACTCCTCGGCTGCTCGAACATTCACTTGATAACATTTTGTGAACTTATGCACTGAAGACCAAGCGGCAGCCTTACAAATCTGAGCCACAGATACCTGATGGCGAAAAGCCCAGGAGGTTCCTGCACCCCTGGTAGAATGAGCTTTCACCCTAAAAAGGGAGGAGCTTTACGTTTCAGACCATAGGCCTGAATGACCAATTGACAGACCCAATTGGCAATGGAAGCCTTGGAAGCTGCCTGCCCCTTCTTGGGTCCTTTTGGTAAAGCAATAAAGGAGTCTGATCCTCGGATCTCCGCAGATCTAGACAAATAAACCTTGACTGCCCAGACAAAGTCCAAGGAATGCAATTGTCTCTTGTCCGCCGAACAAGGCTGAGAGAAAAAAGAAGGCAAAATAATGTCCCGATTTAAATGTAAGGCTGACACCACTTTTGGCAAAAAGGATGGAACAGGTCGTAAAAAAAACCCTGTTGTGTTCAAAGATCAAGTGCGTTTCCCTGCATGAAAGGGCCGCCAACTCAGACACCTTTCTAGACGAGGTGATGGCCATCAGGAAGGCTAGCTTGCATGACAGCAGGTCTAATGGAATTTCCTAGTTTCAAATGGTTGTTTCTGTAACACAGACAGCACCAAATTCAAGTCCCAAGGACACATAGGTGACCTGATGGGGGGGGAAGCAAACGAGTTGCCCCCTGCATAAAGATTTGGACCAGCGAATGGGAAGCTGACTGACAGGGCCGAAAATCTGACCTCTGATTGTACGCAAAACCAAAATCTAATTTCCACAGCTGACTGGAGAATTTTCCCAAGGATGCCACTTTCTGGCTTCACACCAAGTACTAAAAGTCTTCCAGACCTTAATGATAGTTCTTCCTAGTGACAGCTTTTCTAGCATTCACTAGGGTAGACACCACTGGTCCCGAGATGCCAAGGTCCTTTAACACCCTGGCTTCAATAGCCATGCTGTAAAATTTAGAGACTGTAAATTGGGGTGGAATACAGGACCTTGAGACGGTAGATCGGGGAGACGTGGACGTGTCCATGGCCCATCTATTGTCAGTCTCACAATCTCTGGGAACCAGGGCCTTCTGGGCCAGGCTGATGCCACCAGAATGACTGGAACCCCCTCTCTGAATCCTGCGCAACAAATGTGGAAGGAGAGGGATCAGAGGGAAAGCATAAACCAGAGTACTGGCTCCATGGAACTACCAGAGCATCTTCCCTGATTCAGGACAGTCCTGAAGCTCCACTGTCCAGGACCATAGGGCCAGACGTACTGCCCGTAACTCCAGGACATTGATGGGCAGGATCTGTTCTGTCCTTGATTAATTTCCCCTGAGCTGTGAGCCCCTCTAGGGTCGCTCCCCAGCCTGACAGCCGGTCATCTATATTCAGTACTCTCCAAGTTACCAAAAGGAGAGATTTTCCCTTTCGCAGGTTCTGATCCTGCAACCACCAGTTTAGGCTTAAGTGTGCCCAAGGAGATAAGAACATTGGATAATCCAGGGCTTGACTCTTCTGTTCCAAGCCAACAAGATGTTTTGTTGTAAAAGTCTGGAATGGAACTGGGCATAGGACACTGCTTCGAAGGAGGACACCATCCTCCCCAGAAGACTCATACAGAGCGAAATGGAGGGTTGTCTGGTCGTCTGGTGCTCCTTATCTGACACACCTGATTGCTTGGACCGTATCCAAGATCAGACGACATTAAGCTGGTCTCAAGGTTGACTTTTCGGTATTTATGATCCAGCCTAAGCTTTCCAAAATACCACACTGTGCATGTTATGCTCTGTTCTAGAGCCTGTAATGAGTGATCTCTGAGCAGGAGGTCGTCCAGATACCCAAGCACCAAGATCCCTTGGGCCCTTAAAAGACCCAGTAGTGGTGCTAGGACCTTTGTGAACACCCGGCAAGCTGTAGCAAGCCCGAAGGGTAGAGCCACAAACTGAGAATGACGTTCCTCTACTGCAAATAGCAGGAACCTCTGATGAGGCTGAGAGATAGGTACATGTAAATACGCGTCTTTTACATGGATGGAGGCTAGAAAATCTCCCATCTGGAGTGAGGCTACTACTGAGCGGACAGACTCCATCCGAAAGGACTGGATCAGAAGATACTGGTTCGGGGACCTTAGTTCCAAAATGGGCCTTGTGTCCCCAGTTTGGGTTTTGAACTGTAAACAGGTTGCAGTAAAACCCTGTGCCTTTTTCAGATACAGGAACCTCTACAATCACTCTTTGATGCACTAAATGATGTAGTGCCTGAAGCAATAAGATTCTTTTTGGAGGCTCCAAGGGAACGCTGGATCTTAGAAACCTCAGAGGGGGAGACCCTGGCAACTCCAGTTTCTAATCGCGGGATATAGCTGAGGTGACCCACTCGTCCTGAACTATTGTTCTCCAAATGTCCACAAAGTGCAGCAGCCCCCCCCCCCACCTGATAGAGTGGGGGCGTCCCCTCAAAAGGAGGGCTTGGTGCTGGGTTTAGAAGAGTTTTGGACCCAGGGCTTTTTCTGGCCCTGACCTTGCGGCTTGCCCCTGGCTCTAGCGCCCTGTTGGCGGCGGAACTGCCTTGGCGCTGAGACAGACACGTGAGGAAGCAGTCCCTGATCACCAAATAAACGTTCCCCATGAAAGGGGACACCTGCCAATAACTTTTTACAAGGAAGCTCGATTGACCAGTTCTTAAGCCACAAAAGTCTGCGCATATGTACAGACAAGAGAGCCAAAACAAGAAACCTGCTGTATTAAATCCTTTAAGGCGTCAACAGCAAAACACAGCGCTCAAGGAATATCGGTCTTATTTTCAGCCAGATCATCCTCCCGGTTAGGCCTGTCAGGCCGTCTGACCTGATCCTTTATGGACTGGCAGATACCAATTGTTGCAACAGCTGGCTGAATATCTGAATTGGCCAAAGAAAAGGAAGCCTTTAATAATGACCCCAATTTTTTGTCAACAGGGTCTTTCAAGCCCTGTGAGTTAACTACCGGGCAAGTTAAGTTCTTGTTTAAGGAAGAGACTGCTGCATCTACAGCTGGCATGCTCCACTTCTTAATGAACGTTACATCCATGGGATATAAAAAGGGAAAACCTCTTAGGAGGAACAAAAAGCCTGCCAGGATGTTCCCAATCAGCATACATCGCCTGTTCCAACAGAGGGTGTAAGGGGAAAGCCTGTGCAGCCTGAAGAGGCCTCAGGGACCCCAGGAACCAGAGGGGCTTGCTCAGTAACCTCTGCAAGAGGCAACTTAAAGGCAGAATGAACCATTTCAGTAAGAGTCAGGATCAAAAGCCTCTGAGACTGAGAGACAGACATCAACTGGATATCTTCTTGTCCAGATTGCTCAGAAGCAGACTCATCCGCCAGGCCCTCCACAGAATCATGAGCTTTTAGCTCTTCCCCCATCCTCAACCCATTCCTGCTCCAAACTAGGAGGCTCTGGGGAGGAGGATCGGTCACGCTTCTTTCCACCTTGCAGGATGGAGGCAATCATGCCAGCAATCCTGTGCTCTATCCCAGCTATGGCCGAGAACAGTTCATCCTTGGTGATAAAGGGTGAAGCAGCAGCGTTGACTGTAGGCACAATTCCAGATCGGTGCAGCGGCTCAGATTGCCCGGAAGCCTCTGGTCTTTCAAGGGGATACAATGCTAGGGATACGACTAGGCTCATCAGGGACTACTGATGACATAGGTGTGCCCTTGCCTGTAGTCTTAGTCCCGCTCTTTTTTGAAGACATTTTTTACTAGCCACAAAAAGAGTACCTGGGTGTAGTATTAACAGACCTCAGAAGGGAGACCCTTTAAATAGGGCTCACCAAGCCCCTATGCAACAATCCTGCTAAGCACCTTTAGCCTGCCAAGCAACACCTGGTGACTTGCATGACCAGGGTAAAGAGAAATGAACCGCTGCAAATGCCTGGTACAGAGTCTGCTCTGTGTCCCACAGCTGCCTTCTGGAAGCACCGCATGTTTGGCATAAACAGCTTAAATATGCTGGCTGTGTGCCGGAACGTTCTGTGCATGTGCGCAGGCACGTGCACGGTCCCAGCAAACGGGTGTGGCTGTATTCGCGTATGATGCGAATGTTCGGGCGCCCAGAGAAAGGCTACGGCGCATGTGTGGTGAAGCCAATCACAGCCAGTCACATGTAAACAAGGAAGTGCCAGTAAATCGGCACTCCTCTCCTCATACTGACAGTGTGCGGCGAGGAGAGCCAATCAGCGGCATCTCCACGCAGGGGGACTTTTAGGAATGTAATCAGGGCACTGATCATCAGTGCCCCGATTACAATAATGCAAAACAGTAGCACAAATCAGTGCCCACCAGTGGCAGCAATCAGTGCCCACCAGTGGCAGCAATCAGTGCCCACCAGTGGCAGCAATCAGTGCCCACCAGTGGCAGCAATCAGTGCCCACCAGTGGCAGCAATCAGTGCCCACCAGTGGCAGCAATCAGTGCCCATTAGCGATGCAAGTCAGTGCTGGCAATCAGTGCTGTCCATCAGTGCAGCCCATCACGAAAAATTACTTAGTTACATAATTTATGGACAGAAAAAAAAAATAAAGTAAAAAACATTTTATTTTATTTTAAAACTTTTGGTCTTTTTTTTTTGTAAAAAATAAAAAAAACCCAGCAGTGATTTAATACCACCAAAAGAAAGCTCTATTTGTGTGAAGAAAATGATAAAAAAAATTGTTACAGTGTAGCATGACCGCGCAATTGTCATTCAAAGTGCAACAGCCCTGAAAGCTGAAAAATGGCTTGGGCAGGAAGGGGGTGTAAGTGCCCTGTAGGCAAGTGGTTAAAGTGGTTGTACACCCTGTACAACCACTTTTACCTACAGGTAAGCCTATATTAAGGTTTACCTGTAGGTGCTTGAAATATCTCCTCAACCTCAACGGTTGAGGAGATATTTACTAAAAAGACGAGCGCCGATGACATCGGCCCATGCGCCTTTTAGAAAGGGCACATTGTGCCGTTTCTAATAGGGGTCACACGATTTTGGCCAGTCACAGAGCCAGAGTTTGCGGCCCCGGAAGGAAGAGGGGCAAAGATGGACGCTCCCTGCTCATGGGGACAACGTAGACATTGCGGGCTTCAATGTTAGGCAAGTGACACACAATGGGCTACTATGCGATGCATAGTAGTCCATTATGCTTTACCTTTGCAGGGAAATAAAAAAGGAAGTAAAACCCACCAGGGTTTACTTCCTCTTTAAAGGCTTAGTTACACCAGATACATTTTTCTGCATGTTAAAAAGCAATATTCAGCCATGGCCTCCATTCACAGAGCTACATACAAAAAAAAAAAAAAGCGTAAGCTGCATCAGTCAGTTTATCCCAAAATGCCAAGGCAATCCAATTCAATCCAATCCTTTAAATCAGTGGTCTCCAAACTGTGGCCCGGGGGCCAGTATCATCCCTTTGCTTGCCTTTATCTGGTCCTGGGGCATTCTATTCCTCCCATTGACACCGACGATGGGGCACTATTCCTACGTCTGAAACCCCTGCTTTAAAATAGCACTAGCACATACAAAAGATATTACATGTTGTAAATATGAGCCAAGTGGTTTATAAAACCCAGCACACCATAAGGCCTCATTGTACACTGCTGCTAAATGGACATTTAGTAGCAGTTGGGCTTTTTTTTTTTTTTCAGCTGCCCCTGAAATCTCCTCTGTTTTATCGGTACAGAGTTTAGAGGCATTTTTTGGAATGCAAAAAAATGCGTTCAGAAGCTGAGTTTACATTGCAAGCGCATCTAAACGCGGTAACTCGCGTTTCATTTACAGACGTTTTTCATTTTTGGCTATTTGAAAAGAAAAAAAATTTTTTAACGCTTCTAAACGCAAACGCGGCATGTAAATGCGGCAAAAAAACGGACATTTTTAAACGTCGGTTAACATCTGTCAAGTTAAATTGTTCAGGAGAGGTTGCAAGAACGTCCTGTGTACATGAAGCCTTAGACCCCTTTCACACTGGAGACGTTTTCAGGCGCTTTAGTGCTAAAAATAGCTCCTGTAAAAAGCCTCATCTGCAATCCCAGGCTTTGGCGCTGCGCTGGCAGGTCAAAAAAAGTCCTGCAAGCAGCTTCTTTGAGGCGCTTTAAGTGCGGTGTATACACCGCTCCTAAAGCGCCCCTGCCCATTGAAAAAAATGGGCAGCGCTGCCGAAGTGCCTGCAAAGCAATTCGGCAGCGGCGCTTTGCAGGCGCTTTTAACCCTTTATTCGGCCGCTAGCAGGGGTTAAAAGTGCCCCGTTAACGCATGAAAAGCGCCGCAAAGACAACGGTAAGGCAGTAGTAAAGCCTTCTCAAAAACAGAATATATTTATATGTCTCATGTCCTCAGAATTATTCCTCATTTTTGGACAGTGAGCAGAGCCATGCAAATCAATGCTTTATGCCTCACCAGCCAAATGCACATCCAGAATAGCTGGTGTATAATTGCAAACACGGGCAGAATATTATAGAGCCGTGTATTCCAAACTGCATACAGCTGTTTCAGGCCATTTGGCCATCATCAGTGTAGTGTATGGAAACCATGGCTTTTATAGAGCAGGGCATGGAACTGAACAAAACCGTATAAACCATACAGGTTATGGTGAGAAGGAATAAAAATCAATCAAAACCAGGAGTAACGCATTGATTTTCATAGGTCTGCCCACTATCCTGAAATTTAGAGAACAAGACATATGAACACCTAAAAAAAAAAAAAAAAAAAAAAAGCAGAATAGATTGAATAGAAAACAAATCTCTGCTCTAGCTTTGTGGAATAAGAAGTTATATTTTATCTACAAGAAAACACAATTCTGAAAAACTAAAAGATTGCCATAAACTGTGCAAAGAAAAGTCTCCTGCAAACAATACAGCAGTAAGAGCTGGGGAAAACCAAACCCCGGAAAGTTTTGCTACAGAAAGCACCTTGATACATACCGATCTACTAGGAGGAGTAAGGGAGGAGCAGCCATGATTTATAGAATTGTAGACATTCGTCCTAGAAGATGGCCTTCTCAGAAGTTTGGACGGTCATATTTTGAGAAAACACATTTGAAGAAGAGAGTTTTACTGGGGAAGTAGTAGCTCCATGTTCCCCGGTTATCAGGAAGCTCCAGCAGAGGACTGAGTCAGTGAGCTGTGCTTTACTCTTGTAGTTGCTGTGTCAACAGGGAAGGGCACATACTGCACAGCAGTACTCAGAGGGCTGACCGGCAGGGTCACTTCTACTCAACACACCCACATAGTCACAACTCCGCTTCTACTGCTCAGGTTACAGTCACTCCGTGTATTTATAGAGTGCAGGTAAAAAGACCTGGAGCAGGAGTAGAAGTGGGTGACCTGCAGCCCCGGGACCGATAAACACTGACCGACTGCAAGTCAAAGTTCAAAGCCAGCTCCAGTGCCATGACATGTGGTACAACACCAATAATAGGCGGGGGTATACAATAAAAAAAACTGAACCAATATGTTTAGGAAAAAAAAAAAAAAAGGAAAAAAAGACTCATCGCACTCAGTTTACCAGATATTTAAATTAAAAGTTAAAAAAATAATTTAAAAATAAAACACAAAAACATTGCTACCAGTAATACGTTAAAATCATGTCAAGCAAACCAGCTGAAATTTTACATTAGCCTAAAAAAAATTATCAACTATGGGGTTTGTTTACTAAAACTGGAGAGTGCAGAATCTGGTGCAGCTCTGCATAGAAACCAATCAGCTTCCAGTTTTTTTTGTCAGTGCCTCTGTAATAGGAAGACCTGTCTCCTGCGTTGCCATTGGACGACTGTTCTGTCCATCATAGGAAGCGGGACTTTGTATTAAAGGAGTTTCTCCTGTATGTAATCTGTTGGGGTTGGCCCACCACCCTCCCTGTCCCCTCCGAGGCTGCAGATGGGCATGGATCAGGCTGCACTCATGGCAACGGTGAGGCTGATCTGATGGGCGGGCACCCATTAGGCTGCAATGATGGGCACTGGCCCTTTTTTTGTTTCACAGTTATTTAATTTTTTTCCTGAAACTTCCCTCTTAAAGTGGAGGTGCGTGTTATATGCCGATAAATACGGTATATCCATATAGCACATCCAAGCTCATCTCTTCACCACACACAGCCACAAAGGCAAGAGAATTCTTGTTGGGCAGTGTATTAGTGCTCGGACGAACACACTTAGACTGAATTTTAATGGTTCAAAGAATGTCAGGCAAAATGGTCGGCCCTCACGCATGTTCACTTCATCAAATTTTGCCCTGTTTGAAAAAAGTTTGGACACCCCGGCTTAATTTAATTAGCTCAAATGGTGATCCCCCCTCACTGGGAAAAAGGGTAGTCCAAACGGCAGGTTGTCTTAAAATCTGAAGTATAACCAGTTTTATTTTTTAAAAGGTTGCATGAAAATCAAATAGACAAAACCAAAAATAAATCTTCTCCATCAAGGCACTAACTAAACAATTCAGGGTCCTACCTCACAGGTGAAGGGCTTCTGACACCAGAAGTCACCCACAAAACCAAGATAATGCAAACCTTTTCCTGTCTCTCACAAAGCAGACATCACATCAGTAGCTCTCTCCAGGTATGGCCTCCTGAGTCCCAGGCCAAAAGCAATTCTTTGCTCCAGTCCTGCTTCCACCTGTTGGTGGACACAAGTGGACTGCAAAATCTGATCCTGAACCAACCCTGCCAAGGTGGCTGGTAAAACCCAGACCAGATTCCACCTGAGTTCTCTGCAAAATGAACGCATGCGAGGTGAAACATAACACCCATCAATCACCTCGCCTTTCATAACACAGCACATAAACATTAGCACAAATGTTTCTATGCGTACAGCATAAAATTCCCTCTATATGCAGGACCGTTAATGCAGATTTTTCTAGTTTTGGTTTATGCCGCTGAAAGCTACAAACCAAAAATGGACCAGTGTGCAATACTCAGTTCTGTATAAATTAAACTGGATGCAGCAAAACTGTACTTCCCTGTGCATGAGCCTTTATTGTGACCAAAAAATAATAATAAATAATAATAATAATAATAATAATAATAATAATAATAATAATAATAATAATAATAATAATAGGGAGATAGATTATCTATCTTGTCTATTCATCTATAGTAAATGATCTTGGCACTCAGGAAGAAGGATGTGAGAGGAATCCATATGTAAACTTCACTTTAAGTGAGAGGATGTAGAACCCCGCAATGGTTTTTGGCAAAATTCCTCGTAACATATGCAAAATTGGAGCTATATTTCAAATCATATAAAAACGGGGAAAAAAAAAAAAAAATGTTAACAGAAATAAATCCCTCCAAAAAAAGTGCCTTAATAATTCATTTTTCAAGGAACTTACTAATGTTTCCGAAACGCGTCCCTTACCGATGACTACATCCTGTTCATGCTGGCTCCCATCTCTCATTGCTGACATCACTTCCGGGATCTCCGTCCATCATGAACTCTGAGTGTGTACCCATTCATCAGCTTACCGGTAGCTCTATGTTTTTGGTACAGCACAGAACACAATTGTGAGTCTTTACATGCCGGGGACCCATCCGCCTGCAGGACCATTTGCATTATCAAGGACTACACTCTTTTTAATTCGGCAGATTTTGTACGTTTTTTTAATCTTGTTTGGGGAAATAAACAGCTACCAATTCTGCACTTAGAGGCACCTCTCTCTTGTCTTATTTTGTTTCAGTTTGCTCCTCTTTTCTAAGTGCAGCCCTCAGTGTTGGATATACCGTATTTATCGGCGTATAACACGCACTTTTTCCCTTTGAAATCAGGGGAAAATTGCAGGTGCGTGTTATAAGCCGATCCCCTGCGATCCCGAGCTGTCACAACTTCAAAATCGCCGACCGCGATTTGAAAATGGTGCCGCCGGCGCCGAAATACACAGAGCTGGTCCTCGGCTCTTCTCGGCAGCTCTCGTTCACTTTCGGCTCGAGCGGAGCTATCCGAACCTACTCGGCTAGGTTGGGATAGCTCCGCTCGGGACTACGAGTGGAGCCGAAAGTGAACGGGAGCCGCCGGGAAGAGCCGAGGACCGGCTCTGTGTATTTCGGCGCCGGCGGCGCCATTTTCAAATCGCGGTCGGCGATTTTGAAGCCCAGGATGGCAGGGACAGAGGATCGAAGGCTGCACTGGGGCAAGGCTGCACTGGGGCAAGGCTGCACTGGGGCAAGGCTGCACTGAGAAGGCTGCAATGATGGGCATTTAAAATGTAAGTTTTTTTCCCTTCAACTTCCCTCCTAAAAGTTTTTTTTTCCTTAAAATTCCCTCCTAAATTGGGGTGCGTGTTATACGCCGATAAATACGGTATATCATTGGACCCTTGCCTCTCTAGAGATACTGTCTGCTTGGTCCTCATGCTAAGAGCGCCCTTATACACTGTACCCCAATCACAGAAGCTGCCCCCAGACAGGGACTCCTTCTAACACCCAAAACATACTGCAGCCGAAGCTGTATCCTCAGTGGGTTTGACACCTATCTGGTAAAATTCTGAGAATGTATGAACAAAAGACCATGTAATGACCTTAAATCCTGAGTCACTGACACCTGATGGCGTATGGCCCAAGACACCCCCACACATCTGGTAGCGAGCGCGTTTACCGATAAATTAAATAAATAAATAATAAAAAAAGAGAAAAAAAGGGTTGGGGGACCTTGTCCTTTCAAGCCATATGCTGGAATAATTAACTGGCAAATCCAAATGAAAATACTTAACTTGGAAGCATCTTGCCCATATTGGAAGCACAAACCAGGATTCCTGACCTGTACAGACAAATCAAGTAATTCTGACCACCAGATTTACCGCCAGTGATCTAAATCCTGCCAACTGAGGATCAGAAAAGAAGACGAGACATTCGGGGTCATTTGCGAAAGGCAAATCCACTTTGCACTACAAGTGCACTTGGAAGTGCAGTTGCTGTAGATCTGATGGGAAGATCTGAAATGAGGGGAAGCTCTGCTGATTTTATCATCCAATCATGTGCAAGCTAAAATGCTGTTTTTTATTTTCCTTGCATGTCCCCCTCAGATCTACAGTTGAAAGTGCACTTTGTAGTGCAAAGTGGATTTGCCTTTTGTAAATAACTCCCATTGTCTTGATTTAAGTGAAAACTAGACATCATTCTAGGCAAAAAATGGATGAGGACACAACATCACCTTAACATGATGCAAGAACAAAAACAGTTCCTTGCATGAAAGTCGCCAACTCGGACACTCCACATAGTGAAGTAATAGCAAAAGTAACCACCAATCTTTAGCTGTGCAACACCCCAAGTACAGAGCCCTTTGTCAATCCAATGCCTGGATCTTCAAGTTCCAGACAGAGAGAAAGAGCCTCTACCAAGACCTGGAGTAGGACTGTACATAAGGAATGTGCTTCGACCTGGATACAGCTTCCTACTGCAAAATGTATCGAAGGGAAATCTAGACCAACTGCTTCCTGAGCAAAGGTATACTGAGATTGACACCCCCTGCGCCTTTAGCAAGTCCAGCACCAGAGCTAGGAGCTTTGTGAACATCAGAAGCTGTGGCCAGCCCGAAGGATGGAGAAAAAAAATAAAGAAGAAACAAGAAGCAACAAGACAGAAGGAAGAAGGAAGGAAGAAGGAAGGAAGAAGGAAGAAAGAAGGAAGAAAGAAGAAAGACGACTTTCCATTGCAATTACAGAAATCTTTGAGGAGGCTGGAAACAACCCTGCACATGGAGCAGTGCATTTCCTGATTATGGGCCTCACAATCTACTTCTTGCAGAGAGGTCATCACTGAATAGCTGAGGCCAACCTGAAACAGAAGGATGCCCAGCGGCTTGAGATCTTAAGATAGACCTCATGTCCCTGTTCAGTTTTGAAGCTGCTACCATTTAATGGTTTTACAGTAATCAACCCATAACTTTTGCTCCAAGACCTAACGCAAGGCCAAGACTGACCTGACTAAGGAAGGAGCGAACCACCTCAGAGACTGTTCTAAAATCTTATAGCCTGAGATAATCTCTAACAGAGCAACCTTAGATGACTCCCTCACTCAGGAAGGAAACCTGGGCAGTCTTCCATTCAAGTACTAACCAGGCTTGATCCGAGATCAGGCGCCACAGTGGCTCAGATCACCCTGATGCCATTGGTCCAAAAGGAGACGTGAACATTGCCAGACCACTGAACTTGAGGGTAGTGTACCTGCCTCACCCTTCTAAGTCATTTAGCTAGTCTAACAGATACATAAAAAAGTGACTATTAGACAAAGGAATACGCAGTTTCACAAGGATGCAGGCCTAGACAGACAGACAGACAATGTTGGTCTACCTGCTATACAACCCCATAGGTATGCAAACATGCAGGTATAAAAGTATTCTTGCCATTAATGCATCTATGTATGCAGCTCAAGGCAATAAGCACATATGTATGTATCCCTAGACAAATAAAATACATATGTATAAAGTCCTAGGAAAAAAACAGATATATATGTAGTCCTAGGCAAACAAGCACATATGTATACAGTTAAAATTAAGCATATACGTATGGAGTACAAATGAAAACATGCCAGCATGAGTTTCAGCAACATGCATTTATGGAGGCATGTGCTTAAGCAAATATGCGTTTAGGCAAAACACAAAAGCGCGTGTGCAAACACTCACTTACGCAATGTGTGCCTATGAAGACATGCATTTAAAGAATAAGCAAGCATGTGTTGATGAAACGTGTTTATGCCACATTTTTTACGCAACACGCATCTATGCAAACGTGTCTATGCACCATGTGTTTATACAAACCTGCATCCATGCATACACACTTATGCTCACACGTCTATACAAACATATGCTTATAAAAACCTGCATCTACGCAACACGGCCAGGCAAACGTGCCGTCGCGGCCAGCATTGGGGGGCTGCATGCTGGGCGCTGCCCGCTTGTCGGGCGTGGGGGCCACGATCCTCTACAAACTTGTGCCTATGCCGGCTTGTGTTCTATGCAAGTAAGCATGTATACTATGCTGCACCTGCTCAACTGCACCTGGGCCCATACCAGTTATAGTCACGATTAGCAAAGTACATAGGCATCCAATGCAGCCTCAATCCTGCTTCAACAGCCTAAGGCCTCTTCCACACCTGTGCGACCCATCCAGTGACTTGGGACTGCAAGGTCGCCTGACAAGTTGCACCCCATGATTTCCAATGAGTACCCTTCACATCTGTGCGTCTAAGTCGCAGCAACCTCAAAGCGGCCCCTGCACCACTCCGGTCCAACCTTGCCGCGACTTGAGGTCCATAGACCTCAAGATTACACAGGCACTGGTTCACGTCGCTGCGAAATTGCATCAAAGTTGCGGCCAAAATGCACGACTTTCAAGTCGCACAAGTGTGAAAAGGGATCACAAAACTAAGCACCTGCAGACCCAATGCATGCTATTCTGGAGACACAACTCCTTCAAGTGCATCGATGCCCATGTTCTTCCAAACATGTGCTTATGCCGTATGTTTGCATGCATGCAACAACTATGCAAAACGTGTTTATTCAAGCATGCGTTTAGGCAACAAGCTTGCAAGCATGTATACTTTGCTGCACCTTCCCAACTGCACCTGGCCCCTTACTAGTTTTTACTAGTTTAGCACATATGCATGTCATGCAGCCTTTTCCTGATTCAGCCTAAAAGTAAGCTCTTGCAGACCAAATGCACATTATTCTGAAGTTTGCAAGTATGCACCTGTTCAACTGCACCAGGCCCCATATTTTTTGACAAATGCACAGTATTCTGGAGACCCAACACTTTAAAATGCACTGCTAGGGGTGTATTGATATACAGTTGTACAGGCTCCCTGGATTAAGCCGTAAGTAAGCAGTATTTAATCATGACTTGTCTGGCCACATAGTTCTGCCATAGTAAGTACTCACACTTCACTAGTATCCATGGGCTGGTGTTATGTCTCAAGAGGCCCTGCTGAAGCTGTTGACCTCATGGCAACATGGCCGCCCCTCCACTTCCTGCCTATATAAAAATAGGCCATACTAAACGAGCCTGCGCTCTCTAGTGGCTGGAGGAAAAACAGCAACCCACAGGACTAAGAAGTACACAGCATGATTAAACAGCACACTGCCCACTTGGAGAACAGTCAAATCCCTCTTTAACCACTTGACATCCGGAGGCCGTCATATGACGGCCTCCACTTTCAGGGCTTATATCTGAATGATGTCTGAGGCTACAGACATCATTCAGATACCGGCATTTTCAGCCGGCGATTCCGTACACCATAAGAACGATCATAGCGGCTGTTCCGCCGCTTGATCGTTCTTACGGGCGGCGGGAGGGGACACCCCCCCCCTCCCGCCGCCCTCCGGTGCTACTACCGACTCACCTCAGCGATCGGTGAGTCGGATAGCGGATCCGCCGGCGCCGGATGTTCACCATAGAGATTTCCGGCGGACCAGATGGTCGCCGGAGTCTCTATGATCGTTCGGAGGCCGGGCGCGATGTTATGACGTCACGCCCGGCCTCTGCATTCAAAAAAACGGCGCCGCTTCGGTTGTGAAGCGGCGATCGTTTTATTTTTTTTTTTTATTTTAGGCTTCCCAGCCTAGAGGTGAGATGTGGGGTCTTATTGACCCCAATTCTCACTGTAAAGAGGACTGATCGTGTCATATTCCTATTACAAGGGATGTTTACATTCCTTGTAATAGAAATAAAAGTGATCAAAAAAAAAAATATTTTTCTAAAGTGTCAAAATAAAAAATTTTAAGTAAAATTAACAATAAAAAAAAAAAAAAAATTTTTTAAAGCGCCCCTGTCCCCGTGAGCTCGCACGCAGAAGCGAACGCATACGTAAGTCCCGCCCACATATGAAAACAGTGTTCAAACCACACATGTGAGGTATCGCCGCGAACGTTAGAGCGAGAGCAATAATTTTGGCCCTAGACCTCCTCTGTAACTCAAAACATGTAACCAGTAAAAAATTTTAAAGCGTCGCCTATGGGCATTTTTAAGTACCAAAGTTTGGCGCCATTCCACGAGCGTGTGCAATTTTGAAGCGTGACATGTTAGGTATCTATTTACTCTGCGTAACTTCATCTTTCACACAATGCAAAAAAATTTGGCTAACTTTGCTGTTTTGTTTTTTTTTTAAGCATGAAACTGTTTTTTTTCCAAAAAAAACGCGTTTGAAAAATTGCTGCGCAAATACCGTGCAAGATAAAAAGTTGCAATGACCGCCATTGTATTCTGTAGGGTCTCTGCTAAAAAAACATATATAATGTTTGGGGGTTCTATGTAATTTTATAGCAAAAAAATGATGATTTTTGACATGTAGGAGCGAAGTGTCAGAAATGGCCCGGATATGAAGTGGTTAAAAAAATAAAAATAAAAAAAAAAAAAAAAAAAAGGAGAAAAAAAAAAAAGTAAAAATGCAGACTTACCATTCCTGCTGCAGGACTCTGAACATAACAGGAGTCCAATCTTCACCCACCACGGCGAGCTTTGTCATAAGAGACCTTCAGGGACTGGGCCCCCTTTAATGTGGGGTCCACTCCCCTGGACCTGATAGCCTTTTCAAATAGATCTGAATGAAGTCCATGATTCTAAATGGAACCGTCCAGACCTCCAAGTATACTCTAAGAGCACATGTATTAAATCAGTGACCGTTCCACCTTACAGACACTGGCGAAAAAAAACGGAGGTCCTTCCTGTGTAGGATGGGTTATATAGGGGTGGACTTCCTGTTTGACTATCTGCCAGTGTCCATCCACCAGTAGGTGGCGTATAACCCATATAGTCATTATTATGGTTGCTCTGTGTCCCATGATGTACGATAAAGACAAAGCATCACAAACAGAACAGAGATAGCAGGATGGTTAATGCATTTCATTAAATGATTTTCTTAATCATAACCCAATGCCATGCTGCCATCTCTCTGCATGGTGGGTTTGTGATGCTTTTCTTTGTGGATTTTATACATGAATAAAGCTCATTTTTTCTGAAGCTGGGAGTGCAGTCAATCTTTCCATTTGGCCACCCATAGAGACATCACAAGTCCTCCCCTGTCTGCTGTGTGTTGTATGCAGACGCAAACTGAACAGTCCTGGACGTCAGAACACTGACATCTGTACCATTTAGCTCCAGTTCAGCAGGGAATCTGCTCACTGATCCCTTGCTGAGTGGAGTAGCACTGTTTGAAAGAGCCCTTATGCTGGAAAGGCAGTGGTGGGGAAAGTACATATGCTGCAACCACAATGCTTTTTGCACAGCAAAAATGATCCCCACTGTAACCACGTTCCCTGATGAACATGATCCCTTTCAACTACTGTAGGGATTTTTAGGTGGTTAAAAAACAGTTGGCGAGGAGGTGATTCAATGCCTGTTCATAACCAGCCAAATGCTGTCTGAAGAGCGATCCAGCTGCAGATCACTCTTGAGAGAGCAATGCTAGAGTTACCCCATAAAGATTTTAAATACTGTATTTATCGGCGTAGAACATGCACTTTTTTCCCCTTAAAGTCAAGGGAAAATCGTGGGTGCGTGTTATACGCCGAACCGCTGCCTTGGAGGGGAAGGAGGGAACGAGCGGCGCCGAAATAGACAGAGCCGAGTGTACTGTGTACTCGCCTGGCTCATCTCCGCTTACAGTCTTGCCCCATCCTGCCTCCTAGCATTAATGTTCTGTCATTGGACCGGTGTTGTGTCCATCCTACGAGCTGGGCCAAGGGGTGGGACTGCGAGACGAGCCGAGTAAACAGTAGGACATCCGGCTTGGTCTATCTTTGCGGCGGTAACATTTAAAAACGATCATGCTGCAATTTTGGGCAAGGCTGCAGGTGGACACTGATCAGGCTGCATTTATGGGCATTTAAAATGTAAGTTTTTTTCCTTAACCACTTCAGCCCCGCTCACTGTATATATACACGTCATTTTTTTAAAGATGGATATCTCGGTAACGGCAGCAGCTGCTGCCACAACCGAGATATCCATCTTTACAGTGAGCGGTTCTGTACACGATAATGGTGGTCTCAGCGGCGGGTTCGCCGCGAGATCACCGTTATCGGCGGCGGGAGAGGTGCCACCCCCCCTCCCGCTGCTCTCCCGCACCCTCCGCCGCTTACCGGAGCCGTCGGTAGCGGCGGAGGAGATCGGGACCTGTCACCGCTGAGGTACTGAGACGAGTGAGGCCAAGATGGCCCCCACCCGTCTCTATACCATGTGACGGCCGGAGCGACGTCATTATGACGGCTCCGCCCACTCTCCTAAAGGCACAAATTTTTTTTTGTGTCATTTTTTTTAAACGACTTTTTTTTTTTTTTTTTTTTTTTTTTGCATTTTAGTCTAAATATGAGATCTGAGGACTTTTTGACCCCAGATCTCATATTTAAGAGGACCTGTCATGCTTTTTTCTATTACAAGGGATGTTTACATTCCTTGTAATAGGAATAAAAGTGATCCAAATTTTTTTTTTTTTAAAACAGTGAAAAAAAAAATAAAATAAAATACATAATAAAAAAGAAAAAAAAATTTTTTTAAAGCGCCCTGTCCCGACGAGCTCGCGCGCAGAAGCGAACGCATACGCGAGTAGCGCCCGCATATGAAAACGGTGGTCAAACCACACATGTGAGGTATCGCCATGACCGGTAGAGTGAGCAATAATTCTAGCCCTAGACCTCCTCTGCAACGCAAAAGATGCAATCTGTAGAATTTTTTAAACGTCGCCTATGGAGATTTTTAAGGGTAAAAGTTTGACGCTATTCCACGAGCGGGTGCAATTTTTAAGCGTGACATGATGGGTATCAATTTACTTGGCGTAACATTATATTTCACAATATAAAAAAAAATTGGGCTAACTTTACTGTTGTCTTATTTTTTTTTTCAAAAAAGTGAATTTTTTCCAAAAAAAGTGCGCTTAGAAGACCGCTGCGCAAATATGGTGCAAGAAAAAGTATTGCAATGACCGCTATTGTATTCTCTAGGATGTTAGAAAAAAAACAATATATAATGTTTGGGGGTTCTAAGTAATTTTCTAGCAAAAAAACCTGTTTTAAACTTGTAAACACCTAAAATCCAAACTGAGGCTGGTCTTAAAGTGGTTAAAAACGATCATGCTGCAATTTTGGGCAAGGCTGCAGGTGGACACTGATCAGGCTGCATTTAAAATGTAAGTTTTTTTCCTTAAACTTCCCTCCTAAACTTGGGGTGCGCGTTATACACCGATAAATACGGTAATTATTGTAATGCATGCTTCAGCTGAATTTAAAAAAGCCATAATCGATGTGGCTTAAGGGAAATTAAATTCTTAAAGTCAGCTGCAGCACTCATTCCCTAGCAGGAATGAGCTCAGGCGTGTTCAGATCCTAGTCTAATCAAATTTATAACAGCCTGGACAAAGATAAATATCACTTGAAATATCAAAGTGGAATATCACTTTTTCAAGGTGGGTGGGTGATTCAGATAGAAATCATGGGGCCCCGTAGAGCCTAAGAGCAGTCCTGATCAGGAACACTGACTGGTGACTGTATAAAAAAAGTTTTGTTTTCACACACACACACACACACACACACACACACACTGACCAGAGCAATACAGTATTACCATAATAATATAACATGAATGACCGTGTGTAGGCACTGTATTGTGGCGATTAGCTGTGATTGGCAACAGCCAATCACATGGTACAAATAAGCTGTGATTGGCCCAGTCCGTACCATGGGATCACTGTGACCCATCACAGCTAGCAACACAATTGTATACAATGAATGGTACAAAAGGAAGCCATTCATTGTTTACAACTGTCATGTCTGCTGTGAATGGTCACAGCGATCACGTTACCAACAGTGGGCCGGTACACTGGTCAGTCATTTAACACAGCTGGCGACAGATCGTGCCATATCGCAGCCGCGCATTCTCAGGAGGGCGTCATGCCGTCCTCCAAGAACAACAGAGTTGTTTTACAATGATGCGAGTGGGAAGAAGTTTAAGGATAAGCTCACATTTAAAAAATAAATGCATAGATAAAAAAAATGAATAAAATAAAACAAGAAAAACCATGCATTTATTTTTTTGGGAGGAGCCTGGAAAGCATTGCACCCGCGAGCAGCAATGCAGGGCTCCTGCAGACCTTTCACTGTAGCCGTCTGCTCATACATTGTATGAGTAGGCAATGATCAAAAAAAAAAAATTTTCAATGAACTACCTAGAGTGCTCAACAGCACCATGGCAACTCATTGAGAACTACAAACAGTCAGCCATAAACGCTGTGTGTACTTCTAGTTCATTCCTTCATTTCTGAATGAATGATGTAGCCATGCGGTGCTCCGCTTTTTTTTCAAACAGTGACAGCGCGGGGCGGGGGGGGGGGGCTTTGCGTTGGCGGTTTCGGAAAATCAGAGAGTGACTGCAGGAGTGGAAACATGTTTACATGTTCCACCCTAAAATTGCAAATCAGCATGTGAACCAAGTCTGATGGCATCAAATTTAGCATCAGAGCATTTGGACAAGGACAAGTACTCGTGCAAATGCTTAGTATCGCCACGGATACTGGTATCTGTGCAACGCTAGTTTTAACCCTTATCTGCTCTTTGCAAAATAAAACATTTTTTTCCGGGAGTGGCATTTAAGAAAGGATTTTTTGGGATATAAGAATTGGAATCAGAGAATCTAAATAATAATTTTACAATAAAAATCATACAATAAAATGTAAATGCAACCTCCTCACATAAAATACATAATCTTCATAAAAACAACACATACATCACATAATACATACTGCATATTTAATTATACACTAAAAAGCCTACAAAACTATCCATTTATTAAAGTGTCTTTGCTCCAGGTCTCCTTGTAGTGGGTTTTGGGGGTTCGGTTTTTCAAAACAAAACCCACATAGGGAGGAAGTTGAGCATCATAATGAGATTTTCAGATCATTCACACCCCAAACCTTAAAAAGGAAGACCAATCCGTACTCCTATAATTACTACTACCCTGACAGGTAACAGCTTACTGTAGGCTGCTAATATTTCCATAGAAATAAGATATCACATTTCTGCTTTGCATGCTTCCCTGACAGCTTCCAACTCACTGCTCAGTGTCTGTTCACTAAAAAGCTGTGTTATTCTTTTAGTAAACTGATTTATGTCCATCTCATCCGTTCCTGGGCGATAATGTAATTTATATCCTGTACCAGGACATCACTGAAAGAAGCAGATACCACCCATAGAGGACAACACAAGCAGCAAACTGCGAGAAGGCTACACAACTGAAGATGGATAATAAAGCTTCCATTCACAAAGCTGCAGCAGTTCTTTTATAGAAGACCATCAGTCACTTTGGGGGTTATTTACTAAAGCAGGCGGGTGCAAAATCAGGTGTTTTCTTCCATAGAAACCAATCAGATTCCACATTTTAAATACTGCCCGCCGTATAGACAAAATGTGAGGGGGGGCTCGCTTGTTCTGGGATGGCGTCATAGGACGCCGTCCCACGCGCAGCAATCAGCATCGCGCTGTGTTCCAGGGACACGGCGATCCCTAGCTCTTTACCCATGTGATCAGCTGTGTCCAATCACAGCTGGTCACATGTAAAACAAGGAAATGCCAGTTATCAGCCTCCTCACACTGATAGAGTGAGAGGTGAGAGGTAAGGAGAGACAATCAGCTGCATTTCCTCTCAGGGGAGACCTGTACAGATAATCTGCCCACTGATCATCAGTGCAGCCCCAACAGTGCCCAGCAGTGATGCCAATCAGTGCCATCTCAGTGAAGGAGAAAAAAATTACTCATTTACAAACATTTCTAACAAAGAAAAAGGTTTTCTTCAAAATTTTCGGTCTATTTTTTTTTTTTTCCTAAATAAAAAAAATAAATAAATAAAAAATAAAAAAGTGGTGATTAACTACCACCAAAAGAAAGCTCTGTCTAAAAACAAAATGGTAAAAATGTCATTTGGGCACAGTGTTGCATGACCGCGCAATTGTTATTCAATGTGTGACAGCGCTGAAAGCTGAAAATTGGCCTGGGCAGGTAGGGGGTGAAAGGGCCCGGTATTGAAGCAGTTAATTGAACAAGCTGAGGTTAGAAGCCAATTGGTTACCAAGCAAAGCGGCACCAGATTCTGAGTGCTCCAGTCTTAGTAGATCTTCCCCTTCATGTCCATTTACACAGCAAAATGTTCTGTGCATCAAAATTAAAATGCACTTGTGTGGAAATGATGATTTCATGTAACTACTGAAAGCAACTACTTCTAAATGAGTGGATAGTTTATCTCCCAAGTTATTTCATCACCACCTGGAAAGGTCTCCATGATCGATTCCTCATAGACCATTATTGCTGATGCCAATCAGAAGGTCTAGAAATCCTGTGCAACAATCTTTCCGAATTAAAAAAGAAAAAAAACCACAAAACTAAAAATTGATTAAAAAAAAACATGAATACAACAAATCCATCAGTGGTTGAGATTCAAACCCACAACCCTAGTGCTGCTTCCAAGCAGACGTGTTAACCCCACCTTGCCCACTGTGCTGCTCTCGGTGTGAAAGCTTGGGAAAAACATGGTACTTCCAGGTATAGAGATGCACAATCATCCCTCACCCATAATATAATGCTCGGTGTCTTAATAGCCAGTTTCTAGAGACAAACACAGTCACGTGGGTGCAGGGGAAGGGTGTAGCTCCATGTATATGTGCTGACCCAGTGTTGATATGGAGCTTATATGTGAGATTTTACTAGGTGCTGCATGGGGTGATAGACAAGCACATGGAAGGCCTGCTCTAAAGTGAGCCTGCTACTTTACCTTGAATGGGCAATGTGCACATTCACTTCATGGGCTAAAACTCAGGTACCGGTACCTTCTAGCTTTCTGATTCAGGATCATGCAAGTCCCTAAAGCTTTGATGCTGAAGAGCCTTCACTGGAAGTCTGGCAAATTTCTTGTGTGAAAGTATTTCAGGACCTATGCAAGCCTTTGTGGGCTAATCCATTTTTTGGAAAGTAATAAAGAGCCATAATGTGCTCTAAATAAACACTCGTATGAGGTTCGCAGTTCTACTGCAGCAAAACCTAGTGGCTCACATGACCCTAAATAGGGAGATAGTCCAAATACTGGTATAGTCTATACTTGGGAATGAATAATTATATAGATTGGTTTATAGAGTAGTTATATTTTTCATACTTTTCAGGGAAAGGAAAAAAGAGAAATGTATCCATATTGCACAAAAATAATGTAGCGTAAAATCATTAAATGACTACGAGTTCCTCCATGTGCACAAATCTCGTTGACACAATTGACCCATAACAATGGCAAGGGTGCCGAGAAGGTCTTGCAAAGCCTGGGAATGAATTGCTGTGCTGCAGTAATAAAATGGCGATATAAAAGTTTTTCGGAGTAACACCTTGTACTGGATTACTCGGCCAGCAGTGAAAGTGGAGTTCCACCCACTTTTACAACTCTTCAGCATCCCTCACTAAACTGTGCACTGTAAACTAATTGGATATTTAATTTTTTTCCTCAGCACCTACTGTATATCTGCTGTATTCATTTTTCACTTCCTCCTTCCTGGCCGCAGCCCATCGCATCATTTCCTGTTTGCAATGCCTTCTGGGAAGGGGCGGCAACTTCCTCTGACACTGCCGTTGCTATGGAAACCTGACCTGAAACCTATTACACTGCTTGTGCTGCACTGAGCATGTGCGAGATCTGCAAGGATGAGATCCAGGAAGAAATACAGTCTGGCTTCAGATGCCCACGGCCTGCTGTAAGTTTATAAAATAACAAACTACTGCTATAAACTTACAAAACAGACCTTAGTTTACAGACTAACTTTACTAGAATACATTAAGCTTGTGTATAATAGGGGTATTTTTATTTAAAAAAGTATAATTTCGGCTGGAACACCACTTTAAACTGGAACTGTAAAAGCAATTAAAATACTGCAGAAAACCCCCGAAGCTACCAGACACACTGGCTGATCTGATCGCAGTAAAACTTCCCAAGGCCTCCTGTCATGGAGTGTTTGGTAAACTTTTATACATCAAAGTATTAGCAAAGTGAAGGCCGGCTATAATTAACTCCCTCATCCCCTCTAGTTTTCTTGGAATTCTGGCAAACATTTTTGTGAGAGAAATCCAAAAATAAGTCAAGCATGTCACACTGTAGCATGCAGGGTAAAGTGCTCAGCCGTTTGATGAGCACACATTCTGGTAAGTTTGTACAGAACCCTTTAGGATTCACCATCAATAATTTTATTAGTGTTGGTATATTGTCAAGACCAACACCCCATTTACACTTATGCGACTTGTCAAGCGACTTAGGACATTAAAGTCGTATGACAAGTTGTACCTCATGTTTTCCAATGATAACCATTCAAAGAAGTGAGACTTAAAGATGCAGCGACTGCAAAGTAGTTCATGCACTAATTCGGTCCGATTTTCATGCAACTTGAAGGCCATAGACTTCAACGTTAATGCTCAGAAATTGAATGAAAGTCGTACCTCAATGTTTTACATGCAACAGTGGGTCCGACTTTGCAGAGAGACAAGTCACATCCAAAGTTGTAGTAATTGAAAGTCGCGCAAATGTGAATGGACCCGGATTCTAGATTTATCTTTAAGCCCAGTACACACGGGCCAAATGTCACGTGGCGTCGGCCGGTTCTTTAGAAACTGGCCATTCTCCAAGGTGGTACGACCAGAAAAGGTCTGCCAATCGGCTCCCCATCAGCACTCTCAACCAATGGCTGTGTAAGCACTAACTAGCGTGTTCTGGCGGGGGGCCGTCCCCCTGTCAGAACACAATAGCACAGCAGGGGAGATCGCAGCACTAACACCAATAATTAGTACAGCCGCTTCTCCTGAGCTGTTGGTTTGGTTCATTCAACCCTCCTGGGATGAAAAAAAAAAAAAAAAAACACAAACACCACTACTGTGTGGTAGGCTGAAGGCTCCATTCACACTTGTGCGACTCCAAAGTCATGCAACTTTGACACAACTTTGGGTGGGTACAACTTGGATGTGACTTCTTGTCCCTCTGCAATGTCAGACCCACTGTTACATGCAAAAACAAACATTCAGGTACAACTTCCATGCAACTTTTAAAAAAGGTTAACATTGAAGTTAATGGCCCTCAAGTTGCATGAAAGTCGGACAAAGGTAGTACTTTGAAGTTGCTGCAACTAAATCGCACATATATGAATGGTTATCATTGGAAAACATGGGGTACGACTTGTCATGCGACGTCGATGCAAGTCACACAAGTGTAAATGGGGTGTTAATGTCTAAAGAGAAGAAGTTCGACTTTTTCTTTTCATACCCAAAGAATAAAAACTTTGAGTGCTAGTTCACACCAGATGCAGTTCTGTGCGCTTTTTTTCCTGCACTAAAAATGCATGCACAGTGTTTTCCATGTATTCCAATGGCTCTAGTTCACACCAATGCAGTCAGTTTCTTGTGCAGAAAAAAAAAAAATGCATGCACAGCGTTTTTCATGTATTCCAGTGTTTTTCTAAAGCAAAAACTGACCGGAAACTGACTGCATTGGTGTGAACTAGAGCCATTGGAATACATGACAAACACTGTGCATGCATTTTTAGTGCAGAAAAAAAAGCGCACAGAACTGCATTTGGTGTGAACTGGCCCCGAGGAAAACCATCTTTACTGTGGCTTTCATAATTCATGCATGAAAGGGTTAAACCATCTGTCTGTATAAAGGTTAAGCCTTTGAATGTCAATTGAATGATTTACCTGCGATCGCCAAGCTCCACAGCCCTGACAAGCAGCATGCCCCCCAGAATGTCGCTAGTACTTACTGCATAGTATACTGCCGTGCTGGTTGTCAGGTGTTAGAATTTCATATAACCGCACACATATTGCATGCAAGCTTTCCTTTCGTGGATCCTGTATTGGCTCATCTCATACTAGAAAACCTTAACTTTCTAACAATACATTAACAAAAAAAAAAAAAAAAAAAAAAAAACACACACCTTTGAATATCCAATCAAGGAGCATTCAGGTAAAAGTAAAGGTTTTGTATAGCAGGCATACAGATAAACAAAGCCATGCAACTGACAGATCATAATTGGGTTTGTAACCCGATCATTCTAACGAGACATTCTGTAGAATTTATGCAATCAATGACAGCTGTACTGAAGAAGGCAGCTACAATATTGCCCCCCAGTGGACACATAAGAGTATGACTGCAATACATTCAAAAACAACAAACCTGCAGCTCAAAACGATTGTCTAACAATAGATATATGGGACCTGTCATTTCTGACTTTCCTTGTTTATGTTGCAGGGTTGCTATCCTGTTCCTAGATCCACCACATAGGGAGTCACAGACCTGATATATGGGAAAAATAAAAAAATCTGGCGTTCCACGTTTATACAATAATACATCATAATGTAGCAATATCTAGTAAGGTCTGGCACCCACAGTGACTCAGTGGTTAGCACTTTTGCCTTGCAGGACTAGGGTCCTCACTTCAAAACCATCAACACACTATCTGCAGGGTCCTGTGCAAGTTTGATCTGAATTCAATGCAATATTTGCCGTAGAATCGCAGTAGATGCGACAGAACACAAAGAATTTGCAACGAAAATTTGCAACGTAATCAGACAATTGCTTTGAGCGAATTTAATCCAACAATAGATATATGGGACCTGTCATTGCTGGTGTTCCTTGTTTATGTTGCAGGGTTGCCATCCTGTTCCTAGATCCACCACATAGGGAGTCACAGACCTTATATATGCAGTAAGATTTTTGGCAAACCCATAGGGGGGGGGGGAAATAAAAAATCTGGCGTTCCACGTTTATACAATAATACATCATAATGTAGCAATATCTAGCAAGGCCTGGCACCCACAGTGAGTCAGTGGTTAGCACTTTTGCCTTGCAGGACTAGGGTCCTCACTTCAAAACCGTCAACACTATCTGCATGGCGTTTGCATGTTCAGGTTTCCTCTCAAGGTCCTTCCCAAACTCCAAATACATTCTGGTAGGTTAATTGGTCCCAGAGTGTGTGTGTGCGCACACATGTATGTGAGATAATGACTATGGACTGAATGCTCCTTGAATATATTATTATTAATAAAATATACAGGAATTATATAGCTCCAACAGTTTGTGCAGCACTTTACAATATGAGGGCAGACCATATAAATACAATACAGGAGAAATCACAGCACCCCGTTTATTAGAGCTTACAATCTAAAAAAAAGGGAGGGTCAAGTGATAAAAAATAAAACGTAATATCTGGGGGATGAGCGGATGGAGAAAATAAAAGTCAAGTTGTTCAGTGGAGGCCGGACAGGCCCCTGAAGAAAAGGGATTTCAAGGATTGCCTAAAAGTGGACAGAATAGGAGATAGTCGAGCAGATTGAGGTAGGGAGTTTGAGGATGGGAGAGGCTCTGGAGAAGTCTTGGAGGGGAGCATGGGAGTAGGTGACAAAGGAGCTAGAGAGCAGGAGGTCTTGGGAGGAATAAAGAACGATTTGGTTGGTATTTTTCGACTAGGTTAGTGATGTAGCTGGGGGCTGAGTTGTGGATGGCTTTGTAAGTTGTTCATATTTTGAACCTAAATTCATTGGATAAGCAGAAGCCAGTGGAGGGAATGGTTGGAAAGGTGGGAGGAGTCTGGCAGCAGCAGTCATGATGGACTTAAGGGGGAATAACCTATGTAGAAGGTAATCCAATGAGCGAGATGCAGTAGTCGAGGCAAGATTACCAGGGAGAGTAAATCTGAAGCTTTATGGTTAGGAAGGGGTGTATTTTGGAGATGTTGCAGACAATGATGCAGCAAGATTTCAACAGTGATTGAATGCAAGGATTAAGGGCCGGTTCACACTGCTGTGAATTCTATTGCCAATTTGAGCCGTTGCGGTTCGCAAGTCATTTAAATAACATGGTTACAATAGTGTCGTTCACATCAATGCGTTGCGAATCTAAGCTACTTACAAAAAGGGTCCTGTGCAAGTTTGATCCGAATTCAATGCAATATTTGCCATAGAATCGCAGTAGATGTGACAGAACACAAAGAATTTGCAACGCAATCGGATCGAATTCACATAAAATTTGCACCACAGCATTGTGAACCGGCCCTAAAAAGGAGAGTTCAGAGTCTAGGATTACCCCTAGTATCCTGGCATGTGGACACAGGTTGTTAGTTGTGCCATTGATCTTGAAAAAAGTAAAAGGAAGGGGCACGTGTTGGAGGAAATATTATGAGCTTGGTTTTGTACAAATTGAGTTTGAGTAAGTGGTGTGACATCCAGACTGATAGGTCCATCAGTAAATCAGTGATGTGTGAAGAGACTGGAGGGATGAGCTAAGGGGTAGAAAAATAGATCTGGGTGTCATTAGAATAGAAATGGAATTGGAAGCCATGGGAGATCATCAGCTATCTCAGGGAGGAGTTGTAGATTGAGAATAAGAGGTCCAACAACATACGTGCGGTTGGTGGGGGTGTGCAAAAATGCATTTTTTGCAGCTCACCAACCACCCCCTAAAATCCCAATAGGCAGCAGGTGGAAGTGTTTACATGGCACCGTCATGATGCTTCGGGCCTGTGGCAAATTTTACCTGACATGTAGTGTTTGGTGGGTAGAAAAGATTGTTGGAGAGGTTGCAAGACGTGCATAGGTAGGAGAATACAAGGTCAAGGGTGTGGACATCAGAGTGAGTGGAAGCATGTATTCATTGCTTCAGAGGAGGTTAGACTGAAAAGTTTGGAAGTAGCAGGAGTGTTAGTATTAACAGGGTTGTTGAAGTCAAGTCATCGAGAAATGGTTGTGGGAATTTCAGAAGAGCAAAAGTAAGGTAGCCAGGCAGAGGAGTCATCAATGAAGGTTGATACCGGTCCAGGAGGCCGATAAATCACAGCAATTCTCAAAGAAACTGTAGAAAGTGCCTCAAAATGAGGAGAGACAGAGGGTGGTGCGTAAAGAGCCTGAAAAGTGCTTTGGGAGTATAAAAAGGATTCCAGCTCCATCGCTTTTCCATCCGCTGGGCCTGGGAGAGGGAGACCAGAGAAGGCCACCATGGGGGGGGGGGGGGAGGCAGGAGGTGTAGAGTCCAATTTGTTAAGGGAGTAAGGCAGGGCATATATGGAGCAAAAAACTTTTCTTAATTAACCCATCAATTGACAGTGTTGAATTGCTCCCACGAGCCATTGTATTCTCCTGGCAGAGGGGAGGGGGCGCTAGCGTTAATCGTATGAAAAGTCTGTCAGGCTGGTTGTGAGCGATCAGCTTGGTACTACATTCAGCTTGTCAACATGTGGTTCGAATCTCGGCCGGTTCCTGCTGAACCGCCCAAGATTCGAACTGTTTATGGCCGGCCTAAGTTATAAAAAGGTCATTGACAGGGGTGAGTTAAAGCACGAGGATAGTGATAAGTCCGTTTTAATTAGAAGCGGATGTGGAAGCAGCATAGGTTACCATGAAGTTTAGGTGTGGGTGGAACAGAACACACACACAGAGAATGAGTGATCACAAGATTCTTTATTGAGCTCTAGGCACAGTGGAGGGTGGGCGGCAATGTGGCACAGTAAGGGTTAAGTGCAGCACACAAGGCAGTAATCTGGGCACAGCAATGGTCAGGCGACTCACTAGCCAACAGCAAACTCAGCCAAGGGGATCCAGGTAGGGTGGAAGGGAGAGAAGGGCCAAAGGGCAGAAGGCCTTCACAAGACAATCATGGGTCCTGAGAGGCTTTCCTTGAAGCAGAACCACCAAGGCAGCAGTTGTGAGAGGAGTAGAGACAGCAAGGAGAATTAGTCCACGGAGTAGTATTGTGGGACTGCAAGGGGAAATGGTCCATGGGGCAGCCAGCACAGCTAATACAGAACTGCAAGTCCCAGTGTACAGAAAGTAGCACGCAGTCTATGCAGGCAGAAGTTCTAAACACCTTCCAGTGGAAAATCGCCAGACATGAGTTCAGTGTCCATCACTGAAAGGGGGGGGGGGGTTCTGAATAGTATGACCCTCTCCTCTCAGCAAAAGGGATGTTATCGGCTGTAACTATACAGGATGTAAAAGGCTGTGTAAAATTGACAGCTCTATATACACACAGTGCCTTTAAAAATTATTTATACCCCTTGACATTTTCCACATTTTGTCATGTTACAACCAAAAATTTAAAATGTATGTTATTGGGATTTTATGTGATAGACCAACACAAAGTGGTACATACTTGGAAGTGGAAGGAAAATGATAAAGTGGTTTAACATTTTTTACAAATAAATATCTGAAAAGTGTGGCATGCATTTGTATTCAGCCCCCTTTACACTGATACCCCTAACTAAAATCTAGTGGAACCAATTGCCTTCAGAAGTCACCTAATTAGTAAATAGAGTCCATCTGTGTGTGGTTTCATCTCAGTATAAAATGAGAGAACCTTAGGCCCTTTTCACACTGGGGCGGTAGGGGGCGTCGGCGGTAAAACAGCGCTATTTTTAGCGCTGTTTTACCACGGTATTCGGCCGCTAGCGGTACGGTTTTAACCCCCCGCTGGCGGCTGAAAAAAGGGTTAAAACCCCTCGTATAGCGCGGCTATAGCTGCTGTATTACCGCGGTATAGCCGCGCTGTCCCATTGATTTCAATGGGCAGGAGCGGTGAAGGAGCGGTGAATACACCGCTCCTTCACCGCTCCAAAGATGTGGCTTGCAGGAGATTTTTTCTTCTCCTGCCAGCGCACCGCTTCAGTGTGAAAGCACTCGGGCTTTCACACTGAACAAACAGCGGGGGCTGTTTAGGGGCGGTTTGCAGGCGCTATTTTTAGCGCAATAACGCCTGCAAACCGCCCCAGTGTGAAAGGGGCCATAGTGAACAAACAGCATCACAAAGGGCAAGGAACACACCAGACAGGTCAGGGATAAAGTTGGAGAAGTTTAAAGCAAGGTTACGTTATAATAAAAAATTATATATAATATTATATTATATTATATATTCCAAGCTTTGAACATCTCTCATGGAGCACTGTTCAATCCATCATCTGAAAATGGAAAAAGTATGGCAAAACTGCAAACCTACACAGATATATCCACCTAAACTGACAGGCTGGGCAAGGAGAGCATTAATCAGAGGAGCGGCCCATGGTAACTCTGGAGGAGCTGCAGAGAGCCACAGCTCAAGTGGAAGAATATGTCCACAGGACAACTATTAGTCCTGTACTCCACAAATCTGGCCTTTATGGAAAAATGGCAATAAGAAAGCCATTGTTGAAAGAAAGTCATAAGAAGCCCCATTTGCAGTTTGCGAGAAGCCACGTGGGGGACACAGCAAACATGTGGTGGAAAGTGCTTTGGTCAGATGAGACCAAAAGTGAACTTCCTAGGCCTAAAAGCAAAAAACTCAGAATGCACATCACCTTGAACATGCCATCCCCACTGTGAAACATAGTGGTGGCAGCATCATGCTGTGGGGATGCTTTGCTTCAGCAGGGACAGGGAAACTAGTCAGAGATGATGGGAAGATGGACGGAGCCAAATACAGGGAAATCTTAGAAGAAAAAATGTTAGAGTCTGCAAAAGACCTGAGACTGGGGTGGAGGTTCACCTTCCAGCAGGACAATGACCCTAAATATACAGCCAGAGCTACAATGGAATGGTTTAGATCAGGCATGTGCAAAGTCCGGCCTGCTGGCCAATCACTGCCCGCGTTCCGGTTTCGAACAGCCCACTTGGCGATTTGGACATGTATATATCTTTTGTGGCCCCCCAATGAATCCCTGAGCGCCGGGGGCCACAAAAGATATACATGCTGGCTGCCTTGGAGGGGCGGGACGAGTGCCGTACATACAGGAGAATTTCCTGTTTGCACAGCGGCACAGTGTAATAGGAACTCCCGTCTCCTGCGCTGCCATTGGACGACTGTTCTGTCCATCAAAGGAGGCGGGACGTTCTATTAAAGAGGCCGCCGAGAAAACAGATTCTGCTGTTTGTAATCTGTTGGTGCTCGTCCCGCCCCCCTCCCCGTCCCCTTCGAGGTTGCAGATGGGCATTAATCAGGCTGCACTGATGGCAATGGCGAGTCTGCATTCCTGGCAATGGGGGTGCTGCATTCATGACAATGGTGGGGCTGCAGATGGGCACTGACCCTTATTTTGCTTCACAGTTCTTTATTTAAAATTTAATTTTTATTTCCTGAAACTTCCCTCTTAAAGTAAAGGTGCGTGTTAAACGCCAATAAATGCGGTATAGCCAAAAGTCACGCCCAAACACATATCTTTACAACACACAGCCACAAAGGCAAGATAATTCTTTTAGGGCAGTGTATCAGTGCTCGGACGAACACACTTATGCCCCGTACACACGGTCGGACATTGATCGGACATTCTGACAAATAAATCCTAGGATTTTTTCCGATGAATGTTGGCTCAAACTTGTCTTGCATACACACGGTCACACAAAGTTGTCGGAAAATCCGATCGTTCTGAACGCGGTGACGTAAAACACGTACGTCGGGACTATAAACGGGGCAGTAGCCAATAGCTTTCATCTCTTTATTTATTCTGAGCATGCGTGGCACTTTGTGCGTCGGATTTGTGTACACACGATCGGAAATTCCGACAATGGATTTTGTAGTCGGAAATTTTTTTTAGCCTGCTCTCAAACTTTGTGTGTCGGAAAATCCGATGGAAAATGTGTGTTGGAGCCCACACACGGTCGGAATTTCCGACAACAAGGTCCTATCACACATTTTCCATCGGAAAATCCGACTGTGTGTACGGGGCATAAGACCGAATTTTAATGGTTCAAAGAATGTCAGGCAAAATGGTCGGCCCTCGCGCACATTCACGTTTCAAATCTGGCCCTCTTTCAAAAGTTTGGACACCCCTGGTTTAAATCAAAGCATATTCCTGTGTTAGAATGGCCCAAAGTCCAGACTTAAATCCAATTGAGAATCTGTGGCAAGACTTAAAATTGCTGTTCATACACTCTCCATCCAATCTGACAGAGCTTGAGCTATTTTGCAAAGAAGAATGGGCAAACATGTAAATCTCTAGATGTGCAAAGCTGGTAGAGACATCCCCAAAAAGACTTGCAGCTGTAATTGCAGCGAAAGGTGGTTCTACAAAGTATTGACTCAGGGGGGCTGAATACAAATGCACACCACACTTTTCTGATATTTGAAAAAAGTTTTGAAAACCATTTATCACTTTCTTTCCACTTCACAATTATGTGCCACTTTGTGTTGGTCTATCACATAAAATCCCAATACATTTACATTTTTCAAAGGAACTGTAAATACCTGTAATAATATAAGCTCACAAAACAGGCATTTTTTTTTTTTAGACAAATATGGTTCCATTAAAATACAATAAAATTACCAATTTTAAAAGTCAATCGTAAATGGACCTCCAGAAAGAAAACTAAAAACAGAGGTAATGACTATTCCACATTTTGTAGATATCTAGAAGACATTGAGGCACCAACCTGCTCCTTGTCCTCCTGTGTTTATACGGACTATACAAAACAAAAATGCATAATAAAAGGGTGGATCAAAATATAAAATACACACACAACCTGACTTTACATATCATACCAGTTCCTAGAACGTCACTTGGCTGTACACTCAGTCGTGAATACTGTGAAACCAAAAAAAGGTTGGGCCTCCATTATATGAATGTGACAGGTGAACTTTACCCACTATACCGAGGAAAGTTGCACAAAGAATACCTATTTTTGGATGACAACAGGCAAACGAAGAAAGAAAAAGCAGTGACTTGCTGTATAGGTGAAAGGGAATTGTCCAGTGCACACAGTTGTGCTCATAAGTTTACATACCCTGGCAGAATTTATGATCTCTTGGCCAATTTTTCATGAAGGACAACACAAAAACTTTTTTTCAATCATGGTTAGTGTTTGGCTGAAGCCATTTATTATTATTATCATCATCAACTGTGTTTACTCTTTAAATCATAATGGCAACAGAAACTACCCAAATTACCCCGATAAAAAAGTTCATACCCCAGTTCTTAATACCGTGTATTGCCCCCTTTAACATCAATGACAGCCTGAAGTCTTTTGTGGTATTTGTGGATGAGGCTCCTTGCCTTCTCAGATGGTAAAGCTGCCCATTCCTCTTGGCAAAAAGCCTCCAGTTCCTGTAAATTCTTGGGCTTTCTTGCATGAACTGCACGTTTGAGATCTCCCCAGAGTGGCTCAATCATATTGAGGTCAGGAGACTGAGATGGCCACTCCAGAACCTTCACTTTATTCTGCTGTAGCCAATGACAGGTCGACTTGGCCTTGTGTTTTGGATCACTGTTGGAATGTCCAAGTACGTCCCATGCGCAGCTTCCTGGCTAATGAATGCAAATGTTCCTCCAGTATTTTTTGATAACATACTGCATATATCTCGCCATCCATTTTGACCAAAAATTTCCTGTGCCTTTGTAGCTCACACATCCCCAAAACATCAGCAATCCACCTCCGTGTTTCACAGTAGGAATGGTGTACCTTTCATCATGGGCCCTGTTGACTCCTCTCCAAATGTAGTGTTTATGGTTGTGGCCAAAAGCAAAAATTTTGGTCTCATCACTTCAAAGTCATGACTTTGGAGTGATGAAGGTTTGAAGCTTGTCTCTGTGCTGTTTGGCATATTTTAAGTGGGATATTTTGTGGCATTTGCGTAGTAATGGCTTTTCTTCTGGCGACTCGACCATGCAGCCCATTTTTCTTCAAGTGCCTGCTTATTGTGCATCTTAAAACAGCCACGCCACGTTTTCAAAGAGTCCCTTTTTTCACCTAAAGTTATTTGTGGGATTTTCTTTGCATCCCGAATAATTATCCTGGCAGTTGTGGCTGAAATTTTCTTTGGTCTACCTGACCGTGGTTTGGTTTTAACAGAACCCCTCATTTTCCACTCCTTAGAGTTTGAACACTGCTGATTGGCATTCTCAATTCCTTGGATATCTCTTTTTTTTTTATATCCCTTTCCGGTTTTATACAGTTCAACTACCTTTTCCCGCAGATCTTTTGACAAATTTTTGCCCATGACTCAGAATACAGAAACGTCAGTGCAGCACTGAAGAAAAGATGCAAGGGGTCCAGAAACTCATTGAATATAATTTATATATATATATATATATATATATATATATATATATATATATATATATATATATATATATATATATATATATATATATATATATATATATATATATATATATATATATATATATATATATATATATATATATATATATATTTATTATCAGGCCAAAATCATCAGGGTATGTACACTTTTGAATAGGGTCATTTGAGTAGTTTCTGTTGCCATTATGATTAAAAAAAAGAGTAAACAGTTGATTGATAATAAATGGCTTCAGCCAAACACTAACCATGAGTGAAAGAAAAGTTTGTGTCGTTCATATTCTCTGAAAAATGGCCAAGAAATCATAAAGTCTGCCAATGTATGTAAACTTATGAGCACAACTGTATGCCACAATGTCCTACTCTGCCAACACACTAAAATATGGCCAAAGATTTTAGGGAGTGAAGTGTAGATGGAGAGAGAGATGTGGAGATCATTAAAGGATGCTGTTCAAGTTGACCATTTCTCCTTTCACACCCATGAAATACAATATATTTTAGATACAGCTTATCATGTTAACATTATGAACTGATTACGTTGTATGCAAGCTACTTTATTTGCGTTGCTTGCAACTTGTAATTTCCTGTTTGCCACTAGATTGTGGTAGATTTAGGTCTGATGGCTAGCGGGGTAGATCGCTCTATGCCCATTAGTAAGTATAAACCCTGCGTGATGCCAGTGTCCATAGCCCAAGGACCTCTGTTGGTGATGATAATAAATAAATAGCGGGCCTTGTTAGAATAGTAAAAAAGACTGCACTAATGTCAATTGCTTCAGCCACATACAGTATTCGCCGCTGAGCCAATCCCAGCGAGCAATGTATTCTATTAACGAATACCGAGCCTGCGCGGATTGGAGTAACATCCTCTGCGAGAGCGAGAAAGAGACACACACTGGCTGGTGAGGCTACAGCCTCTGCCAATCCAAGCAGGTTTTGTATTCATTAAAAGAATACAAATCGCTCACCATACTTCACAGGGTAAAAATCCATTCACTGATCTCCCACTACTATACATCCTGCTGTTTGCTTTGAGGTCCCAGGCACCCAAGAGGAACAGGTGAATCTGGGACATAAGACAGGGGGTGGTTGTATTACTAGTAAATTTGAATACATTTATTAAATGCATTTTGGTGGACAATTCCCATAGAATGTAACCCAAAAGTGGCATAGGTTTGGTTAGTGAAAATCCTACTTTCCAGGAGGTGTGGCGTTCAAGAAATCAGTTTTATTAATTTTTGATTTACTGTATGACATATCACAGAATGGCGGATGAGTAGCTGGCATTCTTGCTTTGTGTTTAATGTTTTTTTTTTTTTGTTTTTTTTAAGTGGTGTTGCTTCAGAAGTGGGGGTAGTCTTATACAGTGAGTATAGCTCAAAACCTATGTTTCCACTGGAAAAATAGGGGGTTGTTTTATACGCCCAGTCGCCTTATATGCCGGCAGATACGGTATGGTAAAATAAGTCAAAATTCAAAGGAATGTCCTTCCAAAGCGTTAGCATTCCTCACCATCAAATACTGTGCAAAATCCACCGCAAGGGATGCTTGCTTACCAGCTGATTGTGGCCAATACCCAGCCAGGGCCTTTATCCAGTGAAGGGATATCCAAAGGGCAACTCTCACCAAACCTATAATCCAGGGACCAGGGCACAGCTGAACTCGGATAAGGCACTCCACACAACTTGAAATGACGAGTACATTTATAATTCCCCAAAAAGAGATAAACTCACCATAGTGTAAAATCTAAATTTTAATATAAAACCAAAAAAGGTAATGCACTTACATTAATCCAGTTTAAAAACAGCATATAAAAACAAGTCAGTCGGCCGGCTAAACCACAAACGCCCGTCCTTCCGGGATCACATGTAGCACGGTGACATCAGCACAATGCTCCTCGTGATCGAAAAATATCCATGTTATGTGATGCAGGCTTTCAATATTCATGTTAATGCTACTCCAGCCATTGCATTCATATTTATGTGCGTGTCACCGGCGCAAAACCAAACTTTAATTCCTTCTACTAAGCACCAAGTATTAGGTATGCTGCACTCAAAAACGACCCTTCACTTAGATGGGTAAAAATATTAGTGGATATGTGTGAGTGCACTGCCCCCTTTTTATATAACACCACCTGTGTTCCTTATCAACTACCAATGATCAATATTACATGTGCATATATTTAAACTTTAGATCAATAAATCATATATATATAACAAATAAAAGAGTCCTTCAGACATGTTGCAAAATCTTGTATCCTTTAAAGTGACTGGCGTGCTCCTATGTTACTTCAATATGTGACTGAGTGGGACCCTCCACCATTCAGATTGGCCACTCACCAGATATTCCACTAGGGGTACGCCTTTGGTTCATTCAGGGATAACCATTCCACACAGGTACCACTTCTCACCAGTATACAACTTGTGTTCTAATACTCCTCATAGGAAAGCATAGAAACAGACGGCGATCATAGCGCAATATGTTTAAACCATTTATTTTAAAAGATATCAAAGGTTAAAATCACTCACATTTGAAGGTGCCCTTTTGCCGGCACGAAGCTTATCCAGCAGTTACGGACGAGTGTGTAATAGCATGGTTCGCCTGGTGTTGTAAGCGGTCTCCACGCTTGGCTTGCACTCCAAGCCTCGTTTCCGTTTTCGTCCGGTCACGTGAAAATCTCCCAGCAGCCTCTACGCGTTTCGCATCATCAAATGCGTCATCAGGAAGCTGCCGTTTGATTGGTGCCCTTTCTATTTATACTATGTGTGGCCGGAAGTGTGCATTCCGCCATTTTAACTAAGGTAATGCTCCCATCTGTAACTTCCTTTCTGTTATCGCCATTTTGACTAAGGGTGTTTCCCTTTTGTATAATACACGCTTATATCACTGATTCCCCTTTGCATTTTCTTAGTTTGTATTCCGATTGATGGGGATATTAACCCATCTATATCTGCTGGAGAGGCTTTTACAATGTCTTAAACACATTACACATTTTTTAAAATTTAAAACCTTCTGCCCATTCCGCCCTCGCCGTTCCTCCATGTACAATATGGGACAGCAAAAAAACCCATTCTTTGCAATAATCAGACAAAGTTCAAACAGATATTCTAAGAACCGTATATAGTTTATATGTATAACCCCTATTTCTATACTTTTCTATATATAAAACTATTTTATTGTGATAAAAAATGAAATAGGTAAAAAAAAAATAAATAAAAAAAATGTAAAAAATGAAAAACATGTCAAAATGAAAAAAATGAAAAAAATGAAAAAAAATGAAAAAAAAGAAAGAAAGAAGGAAAGAAAGAAAATATAATAAGTAAAAAAATATATAAAATAAAATAAATAAATAAAAAGTAAAAATAGGAAAAATAGGAAATAAAAATAAAAATAAAAAATGAAAAATAAAAAAATAAATAATAATAAATAAAAAAATAAAAATTGAAATAAAAAATAGAAAAAATATAAATTAAGTCAAATAAAAAAATTAAAATAAATATAAAATAAAAATAAAATTAAAATAAAAATTATTTCCATGCTAATTAGTAATTTTCTAGATAGCAGTTGATGTCGAGTTCGACGTTCATTCGATTGCATTCATATTGAAGATTTTTGTAGGTCTTCTCTAAAACATTACTATCATTACATTTAAAAAAGCGTAGGAGGCGTTCTTGGATGCTGAAATCATTAGGTCATCAGGCTATGCCACAAATAATGCAAGTGAACAATATTATTATTATACAGGATTTATATAGCGCCAACAGTTTGTGCAGAGCTTTACAACATGAGGGCAGACAGTACAATTACAATACAAATCAATACAGGAGGGATCAGAGGGCCCTGCTCGTTAGAGCTTACAATCTAGAAGGGAGGGTCAAGTGGAAACAAAAAGGTAATAACTGTGTGGGGTGAGCTGATGGAGAAAAAAAACAGTTGTTAGGTGTGGGTAGGATAGGCTTCTCTGAAGAGAAGGGTTTTCAGGGATCGTCTTAAAGCTAATAGAGTAGGAGATAAGCGCACAGATTGGGGTAAGGCATTCCATAGGATTGGAGAGGCTTTGGAAAAGTCCTGGGAGGTGAGCATGGGAGGAGGTGATGAGGGAGCTATATAGAGCAGAAGGTCTTGAGAGGAACGAAGAGAGCGAGTAGGTTGGTATTTAGAGAGACTAGGCTAGTGATGTAGCTGGGGGCTAAATTGTGGATGGCTTTGTACGTAGTTGTTAGTATTTTGAATTTAATTCTTTGGCCAACTGGAAGCCAGTGGAGGGATTGACAGAGAGGGGTAGCAGAGACAGAGCGATTGGTAAGGTGGAGGAGTCTAGCAGCAGCATTTATGATGGATTGAAGAGGTGATAGACTATGTAGAGGTAGGGAGTTGCTGTAGTTGAGGCAAGAGATGACCAGCAAGTGACCTAAGAGCTTTGTTGGTTAGAAAGGGGCGTATTTTGGTCTCTCTCTCTATATTCTTAAATATGTCAGGTACTACATTATGTTAACTGTAATAAATCGGCACTATTTGGAACGTTCCTTTTGTTTTCTGGATTCATTGGTGGCTGATGTGTACCAGCGGATTGTTACTGAATCGTGTCACCTGTAAGGGGATTGTGTCATACAAAAGGTGCATACTGACCTCCATGCGATGGGGTCCATCTCTCTGGGAAACCCCTTTTCCATATGTGATGGTGGAGATAGCTTTCAATGTTCATAGGAATTTCTTATGTTGCAGCCACTCACCAAGTTGGATGTACAAATGAAGATATAGATATATAGAGATCTCTCTCTCTCTCTATATCTATATCTATATCTTGGGACATTTGATTTGATTGTTGACACTGTGGTGAAGGACATATATTTTCTAAATTTTGTAACAGACGGGTCTCATTCAAGCCCAGCATATTCAAATGTAAACTGCAAGGTGTAACTGTGCCTCCTGAATTCAGCAATGATCTAAACCAGGGATCTCTACATGTCCCATGAGGCATTGCAAAACTGACATTCACAGACATGACTAGGCCATGATGGGAATTGTAGTTCCTGAACAACTGGAGGGCCACAGTTTGGAGACCCCTGATCTAAACACTTGTGATCACTTGGTTTACCCTGAGGTCACCTACACAGATTGTGTTAACATCTGTACCAGCAACGTCAAGATGCAGTGGGCTCCCAAACCAAAACTGAAGTCCTCATCTGAATCTACTTGAATGCGTGGGCTGCATATATACTGTATCACATTGGAGTGCATCTGCTTTTGGTCAGTTTAGTAATAAAAAAAAAAAACAAAAAAAAAAACACAAAATTCAGGTGTGTTCCCTGAGAAAGAGCCCCGGGGCCATTTCAAGAGCAATTAGAAAAAAAAAAAATTTGAGTTTCAGAGTGAAAATCTGGAGATCATTAGTCTGACTTGGATTTTGAATCACAGAATTCTGACTTTAAAGAATGTAGTTTAAACACAGCAGTGTGCACTGATGTTCACAGAGATTCAGCCAGACAGACCAAGAGTGCTGTCTTCAGCTTGGGGGCCAGCCTGCTTTTCCAGAAATTTAAGCCTGGTGTCTCACTCACACAGCAGATCAGGATAGATAGTAGAAATGAAAAGAAAGGAGGCTATAAAAGATGCAGAGCAGCAGCAGCCAAATAATGAATTGTTTATGCGTTTAACTGTTGAAAAAGTGTGCTGTGCCAGGATCCATGTCACAGATCAAGTTTTGCACGTTTATAATTTACATGCGTGTTGGGCTGAGAACAAAATCAAACCAGTGTGGAGGAGAACTGGTGGAGAAGAGGCTAGGAAACGATGGGGCTGTTTGGGGACAGCTACATGTCAGTGTACAGGACAGAACACTAATGTTATAAGAGCAAATAAATGCACTAATTGCAGTATGCAGGAAGGTTTACCTTATGTCAGCACAGTGGGACTACAAACTGGAGCTATAGGAGTCAATAGCAGCCAGAATCCAGACATTTTAATAATGCATGTCAGGAAAAAAAAAAAAAAAAAGACACCACACACACACACAACACTACTCAACTTCTCCTCACATGTCCTTGTGTTCACAAATGGAAAAGGTTTTTCTTTGTAGTTATAGAATAGGCTCAAGGAATATACATTCACATACTCAATGGTTCCAGACAGGCCCAGACTGGGACAAAAAAATAGGCCCGGGCATTTTAGACTGAGCAGCCAATCTTTCCAGGGACCCGGGGGGAGGGGGTATAAATATAAAGGGGACTGGACTGTAATGATTACAGTGCCCCTTTACAGTGCAGTCCCCTTTACATTAGTGTCCTTGCAATCATGTCCCCCCCCTTTTTACTCTCTGCTCACTGTGCAAACCTCCAGCTCCTCCTGCCCCCTGCTTACTTACATCAGAGTCCACACAGACCCCCCTTACATGAGAGTTCATAGAGACCCCCATTACATCAGAGTCCGCACAGACACCCCCATTACATCAGAGTCCGCACAGACACCCCCAAGAGTCTGCAGAGTTTTCACTTACTCTAAGGGGGAGCTCTGTGGACTCTAATGTAAAGGAAGCCCTTATTTGAGAGGGGTCTGATGTAAAGTGGGTGTTCCGAGAACCCTGATTTAAGGGGGAGTGCTGTGGACTCTGGTGTAAAGGGGAACTCTGATGTAAGGGGTCTCTGCTCACGAAAGCCCCCTCTTGCATCAGAGTCCACAGGGCACCGCTTAAATTTGTTTTATATATACACTGGGAGGCAGGAGACAGGGGGGTTTACTCACCCCAGGATGGAGGCTCAGGAGCAGGCTGCCTGCAGCTTTTATCTTGTGATCAATCTTCCTTCACATGTGCCCGGGGATGTGTGGGCGGGGCAAACAGGGGACATGGGCGGGGAAAACAGGGGGCATGGGCGGGGAAAACAGGAGTAGAGAGGCGGGAGGAGCAGCAGTGTCCGAGGAGAGAGCGGAAGTGTCAGTGTCGGCTCTGAGGCTGAACTGTGTGTGAGAGAGACACACAGCTCAGCCAATCAGCCGCTAACATCATTTGTAGTTGCGAGAACAACACCGGAGTCCTGAGATGACACAGGTATGGCGCATAGCGGTAGGTATGGCGCATAGCGGTAGGTAAGCCGCGGCGGCGATCTGTGTTAACCCTGTCCAGGACGCCGCTTACCTCCCATTGTGCGGCCTGATCATCAACACAGGCCACGGAGCTGGCGGCCCACTGGGCAAATGCCCGGTTTGCCCTATGGCCAGTCCGGGCCTGGTTCCAGACCAACTATTAGGGGTGTGCATCTTCACTGGTCTCACGATTCGATTATCCTATCCACGATTTGATTCCGCGATGCATCACGATTACTGCGCATGGTTTTTATCCAAAAATTCAAGCAGTCAGAAGAACTCTATTTTTTTATTTTCATTTGCTCAACATCCTATTTGGGGAGGGTAATTCTAGATTACATCTAGGAGGAAAAGCAGAAAGGCTTCTTTGCCGTAAGAGCTGTGAAAATGTGGAACAGACAGACTTTCTCAAAAAACAGTTCTGGGCTGCTTTGTAGGGATAAGCGATTGTTCCCTCTGTACAGAGCCCTGTGTTGATTCTATACACTCAGCATGATTTGGCATGCTAAAGTCATGTGGTTACTTTGCTGTCTTTTCACTGGATGTTAGAGATCATAGCAGAAGTTCAGTGTAAGAAATACACAGGAGAAAATGCATAATGACAAGGGGAGTGTAGAGGTGGGCGGGGAGTCTACTGACATCACGACTCCACCCACCGAGCTCCAGACAACAGACCCACCCACAGAATATGCAGTTTTTCGGGTCTCATAACAGACAGAGGGGAGACATCTGACAGGTAAAGATACATGCAGGAGGCATGTATATCCTTATAGATAACCCCTATGGCAGTAGTTTAGAAAGGATGACATTGGGTTTACATCCACTTTAGCATGCTCACTCAGCAGTGTCACAGTTGTGGGTGCATGCAGCTCTATACACTGACATCAGCTCAACTTCCTGCCTGGAAACATCTCAGTACATTTATAATGACCATAACAGAGAAGGAAGATGACAATGCGAGAACAAACCCTTCATAACTCAACCAGACAGAGACTTCTTGTTCCTGTTACTTGCTCAGCAGACATACACAGAAGGGGTATATATACAGACACATTCTGACCATCACGGGAGGGACTCAAAGCAAAGACACACAAGTCCACCATGCAGATCAATATGCTGCATTAAGTTAGAACATTCCTTATATATAGCAATATGAAAAAGATAAAAAAAAAAAAAAAAAACATGACATTCAAAGTTGAAAATGAAAGCATTGTTATAGCAAATAAGCTATACATTCTAGCTTGAAGAATTCAGCCTTATGTGTCAGAAAGGTAAAGCTGGTTACAACCAAGGCTAATTTTTTTTTATCCAATAGAGATTTGTCTATAGCAGGGTTTTACAACTTGGATTTCACAAGAGCTCCCCAAGGGTCCCACCATTGTTGCAGCAGTATTGTCGGGATCCACCTGATTGAGGGCCAGTCCACACCATAGAAAAACACAGTCCGGATGTGTTCCGGATGCTTTTCTGCATGCACGTTTTTTTTGATGCAGTCCAGTGCATTTCCCCCCCTCCCTTGTTTCTGAACCTTAAATAAAGGACATGTGTGTTCCAGTGCATTTGTGATGCGTTTTACAGCATTCCAGTACAGTCAAGTGCAGAAAAAAAAAAAATGCAGCATGTTCTACTTTTTTTTTCCCCCAGAACTGGAATTGCAAGCACTGGTGTGAACTATGCCATTAAAAATCATATACACTATTTTCCATGCGTTTTTGATGCAGCAAAAAACAAAAAAAAAAACAAAAACAAAACAAACACCACACTGGACTGCATGTGGTGTGAACTGGCCCTGACTGATTTGCATCTCAATGGAGACATGTATGTCCCCCTAGCCTGGTGCCACAGTGGGCTCTGGAGCAGCAGAGTGGAGGGGCAGTGATGATCAATCAGCTGCGAGCAGACTGTCAGCTCAGTCTTAGGGCCAACGTGGGACAGCTTTAGTGTCACGTGAATGCTGCAGGTTTGGTTATTTTGTGACTCCATATTTCTACTTCAGGGCCAGTTCACACCAGAACGTGGTGCATAAAAGTGAGCATTTCCTGCATCGCATTTGAAAAGCACTGGCTTTGCAATCTGCTGTGGACACCAATACATTATCATCCCAAACGCAGTGCGTTTGCGAGGACCAGATCGCATGGGGCCGCAGTACCATGCAATTTGCTGCAGCGCGTTTTTCAAATGTAGTGCATGCACTACTTTTAGTGCGTTCAAATGCAATCTGCAGCCCATTCAAATGAATGGGCAGCAAAAGTGCACTGCAGGAAAAACATAGGAATGTGGACAGTGTTGCTGTGAAATTCTAGTGTGAACCGGCCCTTAAAAAAAAAAAAACACGATTACTGAATAGAACAAGAAGGAAAAAGATCAATTTGGTTGAGCAGCCAGAGGCAAGTTTTTAATTTCAATTAAAGGGATTGACAATTGCCTAAACTGCCCACTTAGTGCAGTCGATATCTAAAAGATAGGATTCTTTCATCAACACGAAATCAAACCTCTGTCAGCTTGTAAAACACACACAAAAAATTAAAAAATAATTATAAAAAAAAAAAAAACAAAAACAAACAAAAACCAAAAAAACCACCAAGTTAAAAAAAGGTGTTGAGCTCCAATAGGGGTTTTTATTCACCAGATCATCAGCTTACTAAGCCAGCATTCAAACAGCTGATAAGGGGATTTGTATTTTGATAACCCCCCAGGGGACATGGCACACAGGTGTATCCAAGAAGACCCATCATCCTGCCTGGTTGCCGCAGTGACAAGAATGCACCACGAGACACACCGGTATCCCTGTGATTACAGCTTGCATTAGCTTGAATGGTAGTAGTGTGATCTGCTTAGCTTTCCAATGCAGTCCACCAAGACACCCATTGTGTGCATTAGAACTTCTATTCACTGCAGGCTGTAGATAAATACATGCCTACCGCAGTATCCTTTAAATACCCTCTGTGATAACAACCAATGTACAAGATCCTTTGCACTGAACTGAGGAGGATACAAACACTTCAATCAAATCAGAATAAAAAGAAAAAAAAAAAAAAAAAAGAAAGAAAAGGAAGTCTAGAAAAAAAAATCTTTATATACCAAAATAACCAAGTATTCAGTTATAAAGTCAATTATTGTGCATAAAACATGTGCAAAAGTTGATATATTGTGTATAAATACATTGTGCAGAAACACATAAAACATAAAAACACACACACACACACACACACACACACACAGTTACATAGTAGGCGAGGTTGAAAAAAAGAGACACAAATCCAACCTATGTGTGAGATTATATGTCAGTATTACATTGTATATCCCTGTATGTTGTGGTCATTCAGGTGCTTATCTAATAGTTTCTTGAAGCTATCAATGCTCCCCGCTGAGACCACCGCCTGTGGAAGGGAATTCCACATCCTTGCCGCTCTTACAGTAAAGAACCCTCTACGTAGTTTGAAGTTAAACCTTTTTTCTTCCAATTGTAATGAGTGGCCACGTGTCTTGTTAAAATCCCTTCTGCACAAAATTTTTTCTCTATTGTGGGGTCACCAGTCCCGTATTTGTATATTGAAATCATATCCCCTCTCTCAAGCGTCTCTTCTCCAGAGAGAATAAAGTTCAGTGCTCACAACCTTTCTTCATAACCAATATCCTCCAGACCCTTTATTAACCTCTTTGTACTCGCTCCATTTCCAGTACATCCTTCCTGAGGACTGGTGCCCAGAACTGGACAGCATACTCTAGGTGCAGCCGGACCAGAGTCTTGTAGAGCGGGATAATTATTGTTTTCTCTCTGGAGTTGTTCCCCTTTTTAATGCATGCCATACATAGTGTCTTCCAATAAAAAAAATAAATAAAAAAAACGTTAAGCATCCAGAGGAAAAGTCTCCAAAGTGCAATTCTATGTGCAGTCTCATTGCTCCCAGAAGCATCCTCCTTCAAAGACCGGTAACTGGTCCACCACCCCACACGTCCCAATGGAAAACTGCCACAAAAAAAATCATGACCACTGAAATAAAGAAGTTGGTCAAAACCACACAGGTTTTAAACCCAATTTTGGTCTCCTTCCTCTTTAGGCTTCATTACACACTCCAACAGTGTATACATATGCGGTGGAAACACCCAATTCTATTGTAATGAGGCATTTCTACCATTGTGCTGGGCGAAGCACTGCATTTGTAATTTTGTTTATATTGCTTTTAATATATGGTTCAACAAACAGTGTTGCACTATGAAATTATCTCTCTCTACTGTATATATTCTCTGCTGGTGTGGGTTATGAAGCTTTTTTTTGTTTTTGTTTTTTTTGGGGGTTTTTTTTGCAGTTTAGGTCAGGGGTGCTTAGCCTTTTTAAGAGCAAGGGCCGCTTAAGTGATTTGGTAACCAGTCACGGGCCACAACTATGGGGTTTTACCGCCCCCAAAAAGTAAATGAGCCCTCACTGTCATGAGCCCCCTATAAGGCTGCTTTCACACTGATAATTTGCTGTTTACCCCCACTGCTGGTAAGCTGTGCTTTGCTTTAGACTTCTAATACATCTTTCGGGGTTTGGTGTACTTTATGAAAGCGCATCAAACCCACTGGATACACTAGAAGTCTATGGCTCAGTGCAGCCAACCTACAGGAAAGCGGCACCTGCGGACCAGTGTGAAAGCAACCTAATAACACTTTTTTTTATAAGTGCTAATTTACCCATTGCAAAAGTGCAGTGTATGTGATGTTTTTTACACTGACCAATTCCTCTTCCAGTTTCTACTGTCATCACTTTCCAGGCTGCTAGAAAGGTCCCAAAGGTGAAATGCACTTAGTATCACTCCGCCTGGGACAGGAACTCCCTCCGCAGCGGCCTGCTTCCTCCTCTGCCAGCTTCATGAACTCTGATGCTCTGGGATGGCGGGTCAGTAACCAGTTGATCACAATCTGGGCTTGCCAACCCACCATCCCAGGAGCATGGGCTTCCCTGATTTGAGGTCACAAGCCACATGTGGCCCGCGGGCTGGGCACCTATAGTTTTAGGTATTTGTGTTAAATGGCATAGGACTAAAAAATAAATACATTTAAGATGGATAGATCCTTTTTTTTTTTTTTTTTTTTTTTTTACAAACCCGCCACAATCTTCAAAATTAGCAATACTGTGAATTAGGCGGCACCAATTATAAAAAACTGTGCAGACTGTACTCCGATTCAAATGCATTTTGCAAAGTGGCAAAATTTTCAGCACAGTATTAAAGAAATTGTAGCAGAAATTACATTTTGTCAGAATGCTAGAATGATTTGATTTCTTAAAATCAACCCACCCACAATTGATATTGGCAGCTCTTTAATCTAGGTATTGGATAGAAAGATCTGGATGCCGCACACTGGATAAAGTAGAAAACTTGTCTTTATTGTAGAGATAGGACCATCAAAAGTACAAGACAATCATGCAGGATGTACAGGATCAGCTGACGCGTTTCACACTCGAAACTGAGTGCTTACTCATAGCCCAGCTACAGCTAGTAATAATCCCCTGCCAGACAGCACAGTCCGGCCACTCTACTCCTTCCTTCGGTCACAGACCTGCCCCTCCCAGGAGGTGGCAACCCCATATTGATGAGGTCACCCCTCTTCTAGCAGCAAATCCCAGCGTTAGATTATGTAATGCAGTAGAGACTGGCTGGCTTATAGCACCCCTTTTCCTAATGCAAGTCCACCAGTCTTTTACATTAATCTACTCTGTAAGCCATTCTACAGCATCAGTTGCACCATTTAAACCCGATTCTACCCATGCCTAACAAGATCCAACGCTCTACTACTAACATACAAGAAAACAAAACAAAAACTCCTGCGCATAAATGTGTGGCCTGACAGGTTCAAAGTTTTCGATTGATGGTAGCTTTCAGCCTTGCTGCCCTCAAGGATAGGGAAATCCTAACATGCAGACAAAAAACAGAAAAGACAGGGCGCACCGGCCTTGTGCATTATCTTTAAAAAAGTTTATTAAAAGAAGGAAACGTAAAAATACTTTTCACAAGGGTAGATAAAAATCGCATAATGGTCTATTGATGGTGATAATGGATACACCGATAGCAGTCTCCAGACAAGACGTGCAGCTGCTGGCTGACGCGTTTCGAAGGTAGCACCTTCTTCAGAGGCTCTGAAGAAGGTGCTACCTTCGAAACGCGTCAGCCAGCAGCTGCATGTCTTGTCCGTAGCTCTGGAGACTGCTATCGGTGTATCCATTATCACCATCAATAGAACATTATGCGCGATTTTTATCTACCCTTGTGAGTAGTATTTTTACGTTTCCTTCTTTTAATAAACTTTTTTAAAGATAATGCACAAGGCCGGTACGCCCTCTCTTCTGTTTTTTGTCTATGAACATACAAGGCATAGGAGTTCAGAGCAAAAAGACAAGTAGAAGCAGAGCTGGATGGAGCTTGGAGCCTTCACCTTTAGGACCCATTCACACCAGCCTAGCCTGCTGCAGTGCGATGTTGCACCTTGGGTCACACAGGCTACAAATTACCTGCCCAAGATACCACAGATCATGCATGCAGCATTTTCAGCAGTGCAGGTAAGCATGTGGCCCTGCAAACCGAGTGTTGAGAAGGTGCACTGGGGTGCCATTCCGAACAAGCAGCACCACATCAATGTGCAACGCAATGGTGTGACCTGAGAGGGACCATTTGAGAAACATCATGCATTTTGTGAAACTCAGTTTCGCAAGTTTTACTTCATATTGATTGAGTAATGGTGCAAAGAAGGGACAATAGTTCCTATAAATCACAAGCTCTTGGTCACTGAAAAAATTAGCAAATATTCACTATATTGTAATATTTACTGAATTATACATTTGTGGGCACTGGACCAGTCAAATAAAAATAGTGGATGTTCCACTGAATATTTGGGTTTATGTAAAAAGAAAAATTTTTTTTTTTTTTTTTTTTTTTTTTTTTTAAGGCTGGGTTCACACTGGTGCGATGTTAGACATCGCATGTGATTCACACTGCTGTGCAGATCACATGCAATGTCTGTGCGATGCGAGTTCAGCCAGATTGTATGGCTGGATTCACATTGAATTCTCACCAAAATGGTACACAGGACCCCTTTTTTTGTTTTGCACTGGAATCAGATCGCAGGGTGTTCATATCGCATGTCTCTGCCAGAGACAGGCGATGCTCAAACCCGCACTGGAATCGTGCTGGTTCCCACATGGCAATAGTGTGAACTGAGCCTTGGTGACTGTAAACCCTCACCATGTAAAAAACAACCCATTCCCCTTTTAAATAGAAATGAAAAAACAAAACAAACACATAATAGAAATAACATTTTTGAAATGCGTTTTTCTGGATATTCTTGTTATTCCGTCTCTCGCTGTTAAAATATACCTACCATTAAAATTATAGACTGATCATTTGTCAGTGGGCAAACCTACAAAATTAGCAGGGGATCAAATACTTTTTCCCCCTCACTGTACATGGTACAGCAGGCACATATCAGAAATATGAAATGTTAGTTTACATAACAAAAAATTAGGTTACATATTCTTTAGGATTTTAAGGCTTCATGTACACAGGACATTTTCACAACCTCTCCTGAACAATTTAACTTGACAGATAGTAACCCACGTTTAAAACATCTGTTTTGCCGCGTTTAGAAGCATTTCTAAATTTTTTTTTTTTTTAAAATGGGCAAAAACAAAAAATGCCTATAAAAACGAAACACGCGGCTAAACATGGATTACCGCGTTTGGCGTCTTTTTATTTATTTTTTTTAAGCAAAAAAAATGAGTTCAAACGCCTATAAAACACAACTGCCTAAAAATGACAGTAAATGAACCCGTGTACATGTACACATGAGATAACATTGAATGAGTTCAGGGGCAGTTGGAAAAAAAAAAAAAAAAAAAGTGTCCAACTGCCTCTGAACGTCCGTTTAGCAGCAGCAGTGTACATGGGGCCTAAGGCTCGGTTCACACTGGGGCGACTTGTCAGGCGACCTAGTCGCCTGACAAGTCGCCTCCCGTTCTGTGCTATGGAACCGTTCTAATCGGAGCGACGCAAGTCGCTCCGACTTAGAAAAAGGTTCCTGTATTACTTTGGGGGCGACTTGGGGCGACTTGCATAGACTTCTATACAGAAGTCGTTTTGCAAGTCGCCCGGGCAGTCGTTTGCAGGTCGCCTCGCTGAGGCGACCTGCAAGTCGTGCCGCCCCTGTGTGAACCGGGCTTAAGAGGAATCCAATAGCAAGATTTGCATACAGTAAACAGAAACATGAAGGTTGCCATGGCTTACTTCTTTGTAGTCACTTCTAGTTTCCTAACTGTCATGCTGATCCTATGGGGTAGAATCTGGTGCAGCTGTGCATGGTAGTCAATCAGCTTCTAACCTCAGCTTGTTCAATTAAAAAGGGGTTGTAAACACTCTGTTTAAAAAAATAAAATAAAAAAACCCATATCATACTTACCTCCACTATGCAGTTTATTTTGCACAGTGTGGCCCCAATCCTCGTCTTCTCGGGTCCCCCCCAAACAGCGCTCACGGCTCCTCCCCGCATCAGGAAACCCCCTAGGACAGTGATGGTGAACATTGGCACTCCAGATGTTTTGGAACTACATTTCCCATGATGCTCATGCACTCTGTAGTGTAGTTGATCATCATGGGAAATGTAGTTCCAAAACATCTGGGGTGCCAAGGTTTGCCATCACTGTCCTCCCTGGGGGTTACCATGTGGGCGCGCTCCCGAGTCCAGCATTTGCGTCCATAGACACAGAATGCCGGACTCGGCCCGGCACCCCGGTCATTGGAGGTAGAGCGCGTCTACACCGTGGGAACGAATGTGCTCAGGCGAGTAAAACAGGGTGGCTGGCCAGTGTCAGAAGTTTTTTTACCTTAATGCATAGGCTTGCATTAAAGGTGAAAAAACACGAGGGTTTACAACCCCTTTAAACTTTGGCAAAAAAAAAAAACAAACAAAAAAAAAAAAACTGGAAGCTGATTGATTTCTATGCAGAAGTGAACCTGATTTTGCACTCTCCAGCTTTAGGAAATGAACCCCATTGAGTCACTGACTTTGGGTAAGTAAGCGGAGGAGCCTTCTGGGCTGGCAGAATACAGTGATTACTTCTAGTGGCTATAGCTACTGGCAGTAAATCGCATGTAAAAAAAAAAATCCAACAAGTTGGTTGTACCCAAGAGCCTGCCCATACATGGATCAAATCTCAGCCAGCCCTTGCTGAACTGGCCAAGTTTCAGTCTATGTATGGCCGGCATTAGGCTGTGCCTACTTTCTACAGAAAACTTTAAGACTCTGCCCCTTTTGTTTGTTTTGGTGCACCTGCAATGTATTTTGCCCATTTGGCCCCTTCCACACAGGGTGGACTCTGTTGCAGTCCATCTGCTCAGCAGGCAATCTGTCCATTGATGCCCACTGAGCAGACGGACGGCTGGTCCCTGTCTACTTATGCAGAGCGGACAGATACAGCCCCACTCTTCTCTATGGGCTGTCGGATGAAAAACAGACCCCGTCTGTTTACATCTGATTCACCGCTGTTTTTAGTGGACAGGATCAGATGTCGCTCCATAGAGGGCAATGGATGGTCCAACAGGCGATCAGGTCTGCCTGTCAGTTTTTTTAGGCAGACCTGATCGCCCCACCCATGAGAAAGGGGATCTAAAAGTGATAATAACCACTTATTAATCAATATAGCTGTGCGCTGCCACCTAATGGCGAAAAACCACATAGAAAATTGCTGCTGCTATCACCTATGTGTCCCCACAAAAAGAAAGAATAAAATTATTAAAATGTGATAGTGCTGCTGGTAGACCAAATACAATGAACTAGACCATCGTATGATGTCCATAAAGTGCACAAAGTTCAATTGTAGTTCATTTGTGACATAAAAAAAGTGATATGAAAATCTTCCCATTAAAAAAAAAAAAAACACAACACACGCCACACTTCCTAATCCAACGTGCTTCACTGAGACTCCACTCCACTCTGTAAAATGTGCTTCCATCAAAGAGTGCAATGCACGCTCAACTCCTTGTTAAACCCTGCAGGGGGTCAAACACACTTTGCACACAGTGCAATTCTCCTTTAGATATGGCTCCACAGCGATCATCAGTGGTTCCTGCTATGCCCTTAAGAGTCAGACACGCTCTGCACAAAGTGCAAAATCCTTTGAATATGGCTACTTCAAATTTGGCTCCACAGCCGTTCCAGAGTGAAATAAAAAACAAAAGTGCTTCTAACAGTGCAGTATCCAAGGTGTTAGATGGACAGAACCTCACCACCCCAGCTTAAGATACTCACATTTATTTGAAGTAAAAAACAGCATGTAAACATATTCCAATTGGATCTCACTTGTAGCTAAAGGATTCCACCGCCAAGCTCCACCTCTAAAAGTTACCCCACCACGCTCGTGGCTTCACCAGATTAGGACGTTTTTGTTTGCACCTTTTATAGGAAAATTTTCGTATCACACTTTTATATCACAAATGGACTACAATTAAACTTTGTGCACTTTATTGGCATCATTAATTTCACACATACGTTGGTCTAGTTCATTATTATTTGGTCTACCAGCAGCGCTACCACATTTAAAATTAGGATATTAACGACTTGCCGACCGCCTTCTGCATATATACTGCGGAAGGGCGGCTCGACTGCGCAAACCGACGTACCTGTACGTCGGTCTGTGCATGTGGTACTGCGGAAACTCGCCCCCGGGTCCCGGCAGGCATCGCACACGATCGTGGTAAAGAGGCAGAACGGGGATCTGCCTCTTCTGATCCCCGCCATTACTAGTAAAAACAAACAATAAGAGAAATAAAAGTCCTTAAAAAAAAAAAAAAAAAAAAAAAAAAAAAAAAACTTTCCCCTATTTTGCAGACGCTATAACACTTTTGCTCAAACTAATCAATATACGCTGTGGGGAGAAAAAAAAAAAAAACCCACACACATCAATTTTGTTTGGGTACAACATTGCATGACCACGCAATTGTCATTTAAAGCGATGCAGTGCCATATCGTAAAAAAATGACCTGGTTATTAAAGGGGGGGAGGGGGGTAAATCCTTCCGGAGCTGAAGTGGTTAAAGGCTATTTTTTTTTTTTTTAAGACCCCTTTCACACTGAGGTGCTTTACAGGTGCTATTTCGCTAAAAATAGCGCCTGTAAAGTGCCTCTTCTCTCACACCCGTATGAAAGCCCAAGGGCTTTTACACCGGTGAGCTGGCAGGATGTAAAAAAAAAAAAAAAAAAAAAAAAGGAGGTCCTGCTAGCAGCTTCTTTGAGGTGCTTTAGGTGTGGTGTATACACCGCGCCTCTGCCCATTGAAATCAATGGGCAGCGCTGCCGAAGCTGTGCTTTGCCGGCACTTTTAACCCTTTTTCGGCCGCTAGCGGAGGTTAAAAAAAAAGGACCCCGCTAAGGGGCGAAAAGCGCTAAAAATATCGGCGCTTAACCACCAACGCCGGGCGCTGCGAGTGTGAAAGGGCTCTTAAGCATGTCAAAACTTACCTGGCTTTGCACAGAGAAGCCCAGAGCCTCTTCTTTTTGGGTCCCCGACCGGCTCTCCTGGCTCCTTCCTCCTGCCGAGCGCCCCCAGAGGGAGAAGCTCTCTATCCATTCCATTTCATGTCCATTCACACACAGCCGCAGCTCAGCCCCACCCCCCTCGCCCCTCATTGGCTCACTGACTGACTAACAGCAGTGGGAGCTCATGGCACCCGCTGCAGTCTCAGCCAGTAAGAAGGGAGAGTCCCCTGAGAGCCGAGGCTTTCGCGCACATCACTGGATCGAAATGGGGTTCAGGCAAGTATTAGGAGGACTGCTGCACACAGGTATAATGCATTGAGGTAAAAAACCTTCTGCCTTTACAAACACTTTAAAAAAAACTTAAAGTACTAAAAAAGTCTGTTTTAGTTTTTATGCAACATGCAAACTAACCCCAAAAAGGCTGTCACACACACACCTAAATCTTCAAGATAAATTTATGGTGAGATTCTCCAAGGGATACAAAGTCACCCAACTCCACCTATGACTGCAATATTACTTTTGAGATAACAAACTTTTTAAATAATAAAAGAGTGAACTTACCGGTTAAAGAAGTTACTAAGTATTTTTATCTTGCTGTCAGGCTCTGCCTCCTGTGCGAATCCCTTACAATTCGGATCAGTGCTGTCTTTTGTAGAGCTCAGGGTCACATCCGAAAAATGGGTTTCATCATTCTCCAAGTTGACGATTGCACTCGAGTTGCTTGCCACCAAGTAGTCCACAATGTCCTCATTGCTCACAGATAATGTGGTGGAAAAGTCAGTGCTGAGGCTGGAGACGCTACAGTCAGAGATGTCATCGCTCCTGTTAAGAGAGGTTGGGCTGTAGAGTTTTGCTGTGTCATATCCCGATCTGGGAAAGGTAGAGGATTTCCAGATAACATGGTCACTTTCAGAGTTCCTCAGAGATGGAGTACCCCCACCACCACCAGGAATGCTCTTAGAGCTCTGAAAGACCCGGTCCTCTCCAGCAGCACCATTTAGACAGTTCGATCTGATACCACAATGGACAGTCTCCGGATTGCCAATCTCGAGAGTTGGAATACCAGAGTCCAAAGACGTCACACTGTTGCGCTCAATGGCTGTAGTAAACTGACCGCTGCTAAAATCCGAGAAGGCAAACGGCTGAGAATTCTTGCGGCTCAATTTGCCAAGATTATGAATATCACCGTCAGCACCAATGTCGTGGACCTCAACAAACCCCAAGTGCCTGATGTTTGCTGGTAACTCCTTATTCATGTTAGACCATGAGGTGACTAGGAATAATCAGAATAAGGCTGGTTAGCATTTGTAAAGCACAAATTTACTTAAAGCTAAAAATTAAAAAAAATTAAAAAAAAAGTTATACATCCTCAAATAATTCAAATCAACTTTGAGTGCACCAAATGCATTTGCAAATCCAGAAATTACATCGCTGTGCTGTACATAGCCTGTGCAGAATGCAGAGCTGTGGGAGGGGCCCTTCAGTCCCACCCACTACAGAAAACGGCAGGTAAAAGGACCAGCCACCCTGCAGGAGCTTTGACCGGACTTTATTACAGGAAGCTACTGAGCAAGAGGCAACATTTCACAATGGATTATTACTGCACAGAACTGGAATAAAAAAAAAAAAAAAAAAAAAAAAAAAAAAAAGCTTGGCTAGAAAATTAAGACTTCCGGCTCCCTTAAGAAATGTAATTATCAAAAACAGTTAGCATGGCGGGTGTACTGTGGTCCCCTATGTGGGGGTGCCCTGCAGTGATCACTCTACACCAGGGGTCTCAACTTGGTGGCCCTCCAGCTGTTGCAAAACTGCAAGTCCCATGAGGCATTGCAAGGCTGACAGTTACAAGCATGACTCCCACAGTCAGAGGCATGATGGGACTTTTAGTTTTGCAACAGCTGGAGGGCCACCAGCTTGAGACCTCTGCTCTACACCTTTCCGTGGGAGCGACTTTACGGGTGGCCAAACATCTTTTTAGGACAGCGCCCTTTGTTTCTTTAGAGCCAAGCCCTCTCACCCAGATATTGGGGTCTTACGCGTTTCTGCCAGGCCTGACAGACCCAAAATTTCATTCACTTCAGGGACAGAATGTTTTTCGACATAGACACTTTGCAGTGAATAATAGGTTTATGTCTAGTCAGGAAATAGAGACTCGATTTCAAACGGACCTTGACCTTTTGAGACGGGCCCAAATGAATGCTCACCTATGGGCGTTACCAGCAGATCAAACTTTACATCAGCTGACATCGTTGGAGCAGATTTGCATTGATTGAACAGCTCCCTCACTCACTCTCAAATTTTTATAATCGCTTGACAAACCAGGTAGAAACCACTGACTTGACCTTTCTACGACATTAGGAACTTGACCTTCAAACTACATTTTCTCAACCTCAGAAAGGCAGGATATTGCCTTTTGCTCACAATCCCTAGCTAACAAATACCAGGGGGGGGGGGGGGGGGGGGATTATAAACTCCTCACACTTTGGTATAGGACTCCAGCCAATTGCATAAAATTTACCCGCAGATCCCGAACACATGTTGGTGCTGTAGGGGAATCGGTAGGGACCTTGCTACATATTTTCTGGGAGTGTCCAAAATTAAATAGCTTTTGGTCTGCTGTGGAATCTACTATTAAAACACTGACCGGAGTATCACTGGGAACGAACCCAGCGGCTAACCTATTAAATGATACCCTTAGATCGATCAAGAAATTTAAGAATTATTTATTGAGGCATCCGCTTACGGCAGCTAGGGCCTGTATTCCGGCCTTGTGGAAGAGTACATGTGCTCCTACCATTTCACATTGGAAAACAAGAATCGAAACATCAGCTGCGGTGCCGACATCGCTGGACTCCAGGACAGGTAAGTGTCCTATTGTTAGAAGCCAGCAACTGCAGTATGTGTAGCTGCTGGCTTTTAAATTTTTTTTTTTTTTGTGGGCAGAACACCACTTTAAGGGAGCAAGAAGACAAATAGAAGATCTGGTCTCCCTGTTTTTTCTATAGGGTTCAGATGCTTTTGGCTTCATAGTCATTGGAGCATCCTGCAGAGTGATTTGGTCAAAAGAGCTTTCCTACCCCCCTCCCCCCCCCCCCAACCTCCCCCGCCTCTCTCCTTTTGCTTTTTACCTTTCTATACCAGGTTTCTTCCAAATTTTCCTCTGTACAATTATTCTCCAAGGGTTTGGTTGTTATGACTGCTCTCTTCACTTGCTACTTTAAAATATATGAAAATGTTCAGGGAATTTGTCAAAAACCGTGATAGGCCATTTGGGATTATACACTTTTTTTATGCTGAATAAGCTTGTCAGCGAATGCAAGATGTTCCAATTGTTGTGAACTGACCATTATGCAATGCCTTGGCCTTTTGTTTTTCTGTACCTGAATACTGTTTATTACAAATAATTTTTTTTAATTCCTTGACCTTTAATAAAAAAAAAAAAAAGTTATAATGTACAAATCCATATATTAAAATGGCAACACACACACACTTTTCACACTTTAGTGGGTGGTACCATTTTAATATATAGGATTTGTACATTCTAACTTTGATAATTAATAAAGATACGCTTTAATATAGTTCAGCGAGTTCCCATATTTAAGTTTTGGTTTTTCTCCCCTTTGGTGGTTGAGCCAAATCAGTTTTTTGTTTTTTTTTAATTCAGTTTTTTGTCAAATGGTCTTCAACGATGTACTCCCACCAATTTGAGGGATTATTAAATATATGTTAGCAATGGGGAGAACCCGGAGTGTCCAATTTAGGGTCCTTTCACACGGGACGGGTCCGTGATGATCCGCCCCGTGAACAATGGCTTGCTCAGCGGGGATCGCTCCGTTGATCCCCGCTGAGCCGGCGGATGACAGGGCGGTGCCCTGCCAGATCTCCGCTCTCCCCTATTGGGGGGGGGGGGGGGGGGGGAACAGATGAACACGAGCCGTCTGTCCGTGTTCATCCGATCCGCTCTGCAGACGGATAGAAAAATAGGATTTTCCCCTGTCTGCAGAATCAGACCATAGCGGGGACGGATGATATCGGGTGTCAGCGGATGTTCATCCGCTGAAACCCGCTATCCCATAGGGATGCATGCATGTCCGTATTTCATCCGAAAATGGATGGATGAAATACGGACATACTGTCCGCACGTGTGAAAGGTGTCTTAGTGTTTATTACTAATACTCAAGTCAACAGTAGTGTATGCATTTTTTATTCCTTAAGCCCAGGTTGACACTGCCTTGGGTATTGAAATCGTGCAAGTTCAGCTGAGTTTGCACAATTTCATTCCCGCATGTCAGTCCGACTTCGCGGTCGGTCGATTTCAGAGACTTCTGTGCGGGCTCCTGCACATTTGTCTATTGAAAGATCGAACCCAAGGTCACCAAAAATAGTACAGAAACTACTTTTGGGAATCAATGCAGCGTCGCACCGATTCTAACGGTTCCATTGCACACACACACACACATACTTGCCTATTCTCAGGTCACACCAGTCACGTGTTCCCCCCCGTGTGTCAGCCAGCAGTAGCTGCGGGGGAGAGGAGAGTGCTCTCCCAACAGCTAGTAAAGTTTAGCGCAGTGACATCACCCAAAGGTTTTAATAGCCCATCCATTGTCAGCGCTCCCTCCTCTTACCTGAAGCCCTGCTGGCTGACACAGGAAGCGGGACCCCCTCATGGGACCTGAGTGACCTGAAAATAGGCAACTATATGCATCTTCCTTACAAAGGTTAGTAAATATAGGTGTTGCAAGAGGGGAGGACTTAAGGTTGTCAATACTAAATCACAAGTTGGTTTATTAAAAAGAGCACTTCAGAAGCGCCGCAACATGGGCTTTATTAACCCCTTCTTTGGGGTAAAAGCGCCCCACTAGCGGCCGCAAAGTGCCGCTTAAACGAACGGCGCCTTGGCACTCACACAGCCCCAATGTGAAAGGGGTCTTACAGTGGCAGTGTTGTCAATCCAGAAAAGGTAGCAGCAGGTAGGACTAGGTGTGGCCAGGTGCTGACTGACAAGCTACAGTGACAACGCTGATAGCCACACCTCCTGCAACATCTTCTCATCCCATTGTAGTGCAAGCAGGCACCGCCTATGCAAGAGTGGCAACTCTGCTCTGAATTCAGGAGCAGTGCATCATTGTTGTCACACCATCACAGGAAGCTGCATTAGGTGGACTTCATTGCGGGGCTCAGTAAGTATTTGTGGGACTCTGTAGAGGGACTAACAGAAAACAGAAAAAGTGTGGATGCATTTACACCAATCAGCCACACCATTATGACCCACCAAATATTAAATAGGTACCCCTTTGCCAACCAAAACAGGCCTGACTTGTCAAGACATGAGAATTTTTATACATTCTATGTTCCTCTGAAGCCAAGTGCTAACTACTGCTCTGAAGTTATTTCTGGCTGACTTTGGCTGACCAAGGCATCACTCAGTGGCATTACTCACAGGAGGTCAGCTGTGTTTAAAGTTAACCTGTAGCTTGCGCCTTGAAAGGCTAAATAGCAGCTCGAAGGTAGGAACCACAAAGTACCTGCCAGCATCCCCACCACACATGTTCCCCTGGACAGGGACATTTAGCTTTGAAAGTAAAGCTGAAGATCTACCATGTGCATCATCGACCTATAAAGAGACAAAGAAATTGCTGATTTTTGCTGAAACTCTGGCTGAAGTTAAAATCCCATTTTTGCATGCTGCGCTCCATGAGGGGTGAGAAGGACAAATAAATTTCTTAAAGCAGAACTCTGGCCCAAAGATAAAAATGAATAGTCCATTCAAAGATAAACAAAAACAGCAATATGCAGCTTCAATCCAGAAATTTCCCCTGTAGTGCTTTATTTCTGCAACTAGATGTCTTTAGTTTGATGGCTAGCATCATTAATTCCACTTCCTCTGAGCCCAAGTACACTCAGTCTGAGTGAACAATGTAAGGTGAAGCAGCACATGAGCTCATCTGTCGCTCTGCTTTCTTCTCTGCATGCTTCTTATCAGCACAAACTGCTAGTCACACCGAGTTCTGCTGTACAGGGACTGTAAAGCCTTGTGCACACTACGAGATTTGTTTTTTTGTACAACCCAAGCAGGGCTGAAATGGGTGAAAAAAAAAAAAAAAAAAAAAAAAAAACACAAAACTCCCCAAACACCAGGACCGCTCAGAAGGAGCTGCTGTACTAGCGATCTCCCCCCCCCGCTGTGTGTTCTGACAGGGGGACTGCCCCCCGCCAAAACACTCCAGTCAGCACTCACAGCCATTGGCGGAGAGCGCTGATCAGGAGCCGTTCGGCAGACCTTTTCGTTCATGCCCCTTCGACAGAAGCCGCACTGCCTGCTGTACACACTGACCAAAAGGTCGGTCGGTTTCTGTTGAACTGGCCAATACTGCCCGACATTTGGCCTGGTGTGTACTAGGCTTAAGAGGCACATACCAGGTCAAATTCGGGCACATACACTGCTTGAATTCAAAATGTATTGATTTAATAAAAATTACTATGAAGCGTCTTTTATTTATTTTTATAGCGGCTCTGTGAGCCAACATCGGATTGTTCGTACAGCAGCTCTGATCTAAGCTGTCAGTTTTTTCCATTCAGCCTGCTGGGTTGAACGAAAAAAAAAAAAAAAAATAGTAGTGTATGTGTGCGAGGCTCAAGTGTCACTTTAACTGTGGATTGTGAAGAACTTTAGTGTAAAAAAAAGACTGGCATGTTTAATAAACAGAAGCCATTGCAATCACTATACAGTCAACACTCATCTCCTCTTCTTGCAATTGCAAACCAGCCAGCAAAGTTCTTCAAGCAAAGCCATTCTATAAATAAAGAATACATTTCCTTTTAATGCAGTTACAGTGTTTGTTTTTAGCTCTTCTTCCAGTCTGACTCGCAGCGTTGCAGACAAACATCACAGGGAGACAAATATCAAAATGTAGGCTCCAATGTGAACGCCTGGAAGGAAGCCACGCTTTCACAGTCAGAGCCAGAAGTGCCTGGAGCACGGGCTCCGCTCTCATCTGACTTCACCGCATCACTCAAACAACACAGCTCTGACATGTTCACACTTGTAGAGCAACGCAGGTGTTCCACGCTTCACACACCGCATCAGCTGGATGGTGGTCAAAGTTCCTATTCCCAACCCTAGATATTCCCCTTATGCATGTATACCTGTCTAATATGATACGAGCAAATGAAGCAATGCATTGTTCTAGAAAAAGGATGCCAGAATGAATAAAACATTGCCTGGAAAGGAAGTTACAGTAAATTGCCAGGGGAACATCAGGTGGATGAAAAAAAAAAAAAAAAAAAAACCCCACACAATTTTTTTTCTTTTCCTGGGAACAAAACAGTTACAATTTCTTTAGCAGCGCACCAGCTGTGTTTGAAACTTTAGCCACTTGTGTCTCCAAGTTTTTTTCCTCCCTATATCCCCCGCCCCCCCTTAAAGCAAAGCTAAACTTATGTACCCCAAATTTATTTTAATAAAATGCTTTTGGAGTAAAAATCTATCCAAAAGATAGTTTTATATTTAAGTCACATTAATAATTTAGTTTATTCAGCATGCAGTGGAGCTTAGTTATGTAGCATGAGGCTGTATATTCTGCAATATTTACATTTTTTGGTAAATTCATTCAATGAATCCAAGCTCTGCAAGCTGAGATAACATGCACTGCGTTGATGCATTCATACAATTTCACAGTAACCATGAGATAAAACAGATTCAGACATATTCCTTTACCCCATTGTTTTGCAAATCTATGTACACTACAAACTGTATGATTGAATCGGTTCTGATATCGCTGTTTCACTAACCTGACAGCTTATTATTCTAAATAGGAAACATTCATTTTGATTGCAAATCGTAAAGATTCTAACTACCAGCAAGAATGAGTTCTTACATTTAAAGAGCACCTGTCATTTCAGAGCCATCATGGCAGTGCCTGTTAGCGGGCATCCACTCACCTGCTGCCGCCACGTTCCTCACCTTGTTGTGTCACTGCCGCATCACTAGCCGTCCAATTAAAGTAAATGGGACTGTCGGCGAGTCAACAGCGGGTCAGAGGAGGAGCCGCTGCGGGACAGAGATGACAGTTGCTTTTTAAAAATAATTTCAATTGAGTTAATTTAAATCAATCATTTTTACTAGTGATTTAAATCAAATCTTCTTCCAGGATTAGGATCCTCATCCATCACAATTGGCTGGGCAAGATTTGATGCAAAGCCCATGTGAATGCAAGTCCATTTACTCTGGCACAGAGGTGTGCCAAAGATTGGGAACAGGCAGGTAAGTTTGTTTTATGGCAGAAGAAACATCACAATAAAAAGCCTGCCTGCTCACAATTTTTTTTGTTGAACTATATACAAAATTAAACAAAAACAAAAAAAAAAAAAAAAAAAGTTTGCCTAGAGTAAGGGAGGGCTATAACCCCTGTTGATTTATTTTTTACTATCTCATCCCCACTGGGGATATTTGACTTCAATTCCTGTCTCTAGGCAAAAACAAATGAGAGAAAATCCCTGCTAATTAAGGGACCCCCCCCCCCCCCCAGGCCATCAGAACTAGTGTCCCCATTGGAAGATTTCCCCCTCTATTACTTTTCTGGGGACATCCCAAAAGTTGGGATTTTTTTACTTTCACTTTAGACGATACTGATTAACAGGACAAATAGAGACGGTGCATGTCCCTACTGGGGGCACAGACAGCAATAAAAAATAAAAAAAAAAAAAACAAACACACACACACACACAACTAACAGGTGTTTTAATCCCTCTCCATTGTGTCCAAAACAAGTTTTGCCTTAAAGCGGAGTTCCACACAAAAATGGAACTTCCGCTTTTCGGAACCCTCCCCCCCTCCGGTGTCACATTTGGCACCTTTCAGGGGGGAGGGAGGTGCAGATACCTGTCTAAGACAGGTATTTGCACCCACTTCCGGCATAGACTCCCATGGGAGTCTATGCCTCTTCCCGTCCCCACCGCGCTGTCTCCTGGGAACACACAGCTCCCAGGAGAGAGCGGGGACCACTAGGGACGCGCAGCGCGACTCGCGCATGCGCAGTAGGGAACCGGGAAGTGAAGCCGCAACGCCTCACTTCCCGATTCCCCCACCTAGGATGGCGGCGGCAGCTGCCGAGAACCGAGCGGGTTCTCGGCGTCCCCTGCCGACATCGCTGGACCCTGGGACAGGTAAGTGGCCATGTATTAAAAGTCAGCAGCTGCAGTATTTGTAGCTGCTGGCTTTTAATATTTTTTTTTTGGGGGGTGTGGGTGAACCCCCGCTTTAAAGAGTAACGCCACTTTTGTTTAGGAAAAAAAATATTCCCCTCTGGGTGATCTATGTACAATACAAGGATTGTAACAAACTTTGTTGCAGATTCGTACCTTTTGTTATTTTAAAGGAATCCCTGTGTGTGTGTGTTTGTTTGCGATTTCCTATTGGAAGTACCTCACCAAAAATTACATTTTTGTTGCAGCGGATGCCCGAAATCTGACTTGTATCTTAGGCAGACTTCTGGGAAAATTGGTGAGCCAATCACACAAGTAGGAAATCTTTCTGGGGGGCATTTTGTACACATTCTGTGTACAGAACACCTCCAGGTAGCCATATTGCATTGCATTTTTAGACATTTACAGAGCTGCAAGGAAAAGTCATTTTTAATAACATTCAATTACAATATGACTTGTGTCGCAATTGTATACGCTATATTATTTTTCGTCATTTGACACGGTTTTCCCCCCACGAAAGTGGAGTTACCCTTTGAATTATACTTTCAGCTTCAAGTCCTAAAGCATTTGGTCATTTTGGAGAGGTCTCAGTTCCAGTTTTGGGAGAGGTCTTAGTTTTGCAGTCCACATCTACACCAGAGGGTGCAAACAGAGCTTCAATTTAGCTGCAGATTTGCATACATATATTTTTTATATTCAGCTTTTAAGCCAGAAGAAATGGGAAAAGTTTAAAGACAAGAGCATTTTCTATTATTTCATAACTGGTGCTCTCCCAGATATTTACACCAAAATATAAGCCTTCTGACTAATATGATACAATATCAATTTTCAGGCTGGGTTTAAACTGATGCCAGATGCGGCTCGCCGCAGGGGTCCGGTGCATCCCTGTTCTGTTTCAGGGACGAATCAGGGCTGCATTTTTGCCTAAATTGAGGCCCGAAGTGCAGCCAAAGATGCACTGGACTCCTGTGCAATCCACTCCGCGGCCACCACAGAGATGTGTGAACTAGTTCCATTGAGAGCCGGTCACAATCTCCTGTCATGCGAATTGGATGCGGGTTTGCACTAGTGTGAACCCAGTCTTAATGTGACAAAAAAAAAAAAAAAATTGCTTTAAAGGTTTTACTATTTATATATATTTTTTTTGTTTAAACTCTTTAGCTTTTCCACGCTACACTTGAAAGAACAAATGAAAAGATGGGGAACTTGAATGTAAGGTCTGCCAATGTGACTGCCCTCACCCCCCGGTGACAAACACTGCATTATAAAAAAGGGATAACACTGAAAGAAAATGCATTCAAAATCCTCACCTTTTCTCAGGTTCCCGTTGCTTCCTGCCACCGACATCACTGGGCCTTAGAGAGGGATCTTTGTAAAGCTCAGGATTCTAATTCTCATAAAAGGATGCAGTACATTGTACAGAGGAGCTTCTTCTCATGGGATTTGGGATCATCAGCTTCAAAAAGGCCTAATGACATCTCCTTGCCTAATCAAGCTTACCGGAGCCTATGAGTAAGGCAAGTATTTTCCTCAAAGTGATTTTTTTCCCCCTATAATAATGCAGCGCTTTGACAGCAAGTGGAAAGTGTGGCTACTACATAAATAGACTGTCCATTTAATAGCAAGGATCAAGTCAGGTTTGGACAAAAAAATAAAAATAGAACTATGGCGACATTTTCACAGACTTGTGAAAAAGAAAAATAGAACAGACATAGGTATGAAAGTTTCAGCTTCTTCCAATAACAGAAATATTGGTTCTGAGTGGACTGATCTTTAAAAGACGAATTCTGGGGGCGTGGCATTAATATGGATGACGTGCATCTCCTCAGCTCCGTACCCACCGCCGCTATATCACCAGCACAAAGTGGAGATATCACCCCCAAAAAGGCAAAGAACATGTCCCAGGGACAGTGGGCACTCTCCCAGCAGTCGAGGACGGATGGAACCCAGCAGGAGCAGCTAGATGCTTTTTTAGTGGGACCCGAGGACCGGGACATGAGGCCTTCAAGATGGAGCTTACGCCAAAAGCTACCAAGGCTGTACGGCGAGCCGCGGCCCAGCAGCAGCAACTCGTGGAGTTCCAGATCCCCTCTCCGAGGTTGGTGAGTGACACTGCCCCTCCAGTCTCCCCAGGATCCTCAGCCTCACATGATAGGGGCTCGGACATGGCAGACTTCCTAGGGGATGAAGACATTAAAATCTGTCACATCTGGTACCTCCCCACCTGGGATGACCTAGAGAAATTTACCACCAGGGTTTAGAAGGCCTTTAAAAAGGAAGACATAGCCCAGCACAAAACTGATATCAATCAATTGGGGGTCAGGGTGGAAAACTTGGAACAGAGACTTGATGAGGCCCTGCCTGCCATCTCTTTGCTCCAGGACAGATGCAACACCCAGGATCAGAAAATAGAGACTTTATTGTGTTGGATGACTGAGAACCGCAGCCAGCTGGTAAATATCCGCATTCGCGGCCTGCCGGAAGCCACGGCTTCTAAAAGATATTGTCCCTACTCTGGAGGACATATACCGGGAAATCCTAGGGTTGCCTGCTACAGCGCCCATTGAGATTGATCGAGCCCACAGGGCCCTCTGGCCTCCTTCCCAAGATGTGGATAACCCTAGAGATTTGTAAGCTTCACAAATATAAGCAAAAGGACCTGATTATGCAAAAAATGCATCAGAAACCGTACTTTGATTTAGTTGGGGGCACATCTTTTCTTTTACCAAGACATTTCCAGGCGCACCCTCATGCAGCGCAGAGCACTCTGCCCCCTGCTAGAAGCTATCCAAAAAGCAGGCCTGTCTTACCGCTGGGGCTTCCCCTTCCACCTCCAGGCAACCAAAGATAAGTTACGCTGGCAGACAAGTTACGCTGTATAACAAGGATGACCTCCCACACTTCCTAACCAGCCTGGGGCTTGAACCAAATGACTTTCTGGACTGGAGGGGACTGCAGGAAAATCCCCTTGTTCAACTCCCTCAGGCCTGGCTTCCAGCCAAACGCAGAAGTCCCAAGAGAGACCGCAGATGTCCACCCTCTGCCTCTCCCCCAGGCCATGCATCTCCAAGGGACTGAAAGGACACTCTCCCAAAATCTCTTTTTGCCTTTCTTAATTATTTATTTTCTGGTTTTTGCTCTCAGAGAGGTCTAGGCCCTCAGAGGCCGTCCCTTGCCTTGGGCCTGTATATGGACGCCACCAAGATGTCTTTGTGCAACTCCCTAGTGGAACACATGATTCTACTAGTTAAGTGGACAATGATCTCCCTTGTTGCCTTTTGTAGAGGGCCTGGGGCTTCGGTCCTTGTCTATCACACCCCTTAGTGGCTGCCCTAGCTTAAAACAGAACCAATTAGTTACGCCAGAGTGCCTGCGGACAGGGGGGGAAAGAACAAACAGCCGAGGGGCGCTGGTGGACTGGGGCTTAACCTCACAACCTTCCCTCTCATGTTGGTCCGCATTCCCCACGTAGGCCGTACCTTACTAGGTATATTTCACTTTTGGGAAATGGGGTCGGGTTCCGGGGGCCTCTCCCTAGCGGAGTTGTGCCCAGCACCCGTCCCTCAGGTATTTCATGATTTGGTACGGTTACCAATGACATGTTATGTTTATGTCTGTTCTGATGTTTTAAACCGCTTCTTCTCCTCCCCCCCCCCCTCGTTTCCTTTCTCTTGCTCCATACCTCTTTTACAGGAAGAACAGGTCTCCAGCTCCACCTCTCATGCCGTGCCTGCCATCGTAGCACACGACTCACCTGTCCCACGGATCCCCTATGGCGTCACTTAAGGCAACTTTCTACAATGTTCTTGGTCTCTGCTCTCAATGCAAGCGTAGCAAGTTGTGGTGGGAAGTGAAGCAGTTATTGGCTCAGGTGGTTTTCTTGCAGGAGACACACTTCTGAAGTGTCTCCTGCAAGAAAACCACCTGTGTGTGCGATGTGTGGTTATTTCAACTCCATAGCAAAGGGCACCGCAATCCCCACAGAGGCACTATTGGCTCATATCTCAGTGCTCCCCAAAGACAGGAAGGACCCCACTATGCCCCAAAGTTACCGACCTATATCCCTCCTTAATGTGGATATTAAGATTTTAGCGAAAATCCTTGCGACCAGACTGAAACACCTGGTTCCACTTATTGTTCAGCCTGACCAGACAGGGTTCATTGCGGGTCAGGAGGCTAGAGACAACTCCATCAGGGCAATACAACTTATCCACTGGGCACGTACCTCCCCGGACTCCCCACCCTACCTGATCTTGTCCACCGATGCGGACAAGATCAGATGCGGAGACCCTGGGACTACAAACGCATATGCTGACTTGGATCATGGCCTTGTATTCTGACCCGAGTGCTCAGGGCAAGGTCAATGAATTCCTCTCCCCCAGATTCTCGATTAGAAACGGCACGAGACAGTGGTGCCCACTCTCACACATTCTTTTCGCCCTGGTGTTTGAACCCCTTCTGCGCACTGTGCGGGCGAGTGTAGATATCAAAGGACTGATGGCTGGTAATACAGAACACAAGCTCTCAGCGTATGCCGACGATGTGCTATTTCACCTCACGGACCCCCTGATCTCATTGCCTAACCTGATGCAAGAACGCCAACATTTTGGGACACTTTCTAACTTTAAAATTAATTACACAAAATCTGAGATACCCAGCTGCCACCCTCCCTGGCTAGCAGGTTACAAGCAGCCTTCCCCTTTACCTGAGCCAAGTCACCCCTAAAATATTTGGGCATTCAGCTGACGGAAAAAGATTCAACACTTTATATGCAGCCAATTAACCCCCCCCCCCCCCCCATGTCAATGGTGAAAAAGGATTTAGCTCACTGGACTAAAACATCCTTTACCTGGTTAGGGCGAATAAACATTGTAAAAATAAACATCCTCCCACGAATACAGTTTTACATGCAGATGATACCTGTCCCCTTGCCTAGAGGTTTTTTCACCCAAATGTCCAGCATGCTATCGAGCTTTGTCTGGAATAATCGGAGACCAAGAGTTGCGATATTATAGGGCAATTGTCCTCCAGAGGTAACTCAACTGACGCTTCCACACTCAATCCAAACTCTGGGTCCCCCTGGGGAAATACATGGCAGGCAGAAAACTGGTCTTACGCACCGTGGTTGGCTCGGGAACACAGGGGGTTGTTGGACTTTACCTCCCCAATGCCGATTCATGTTCTAGCAGCCTGGGATCGCCTCAACTCCAAACTGGCCCTGGCACCCCCTAACCCCATTGGGAGGGGGGGGTGTTTATATGGTTCCCTCCTGGGGAACAGGTGGCTTTTTTCAGCCCCTGGGTGGATGATAGTAATGCCAGCAGTGATAAACTTCTGCAGAACGGAGACCTTGGAGACCCTATGGGACTGACACGGGAGTTTTCCTATGGACTTTTGACGGTATAGGCAACTTCACCATTTTTTTGAGACACATAGAAGCTCCATACAAGATATCTCTACCCTTACACCCTTGGAACACCTCTTTATAGTAGAGGAACCGATTCCACATATGGTTTCCAAACTCTACCATCTGATCGGCTCTGCCGCTTCCACAACCAAGCCCACATGCATCATGTCCTGGGAATGAGATTTGGGGCTCGTTTTCACCCCAAACCAATTGGCCCACCTCTACCAATTTACTCGGTCCAGCTCTATTGACTCCAAAACCCAGGAAACGAACTAAAAGATTATGTTGCGTTGGTACCGCGTACCAGCGGACTTAGCACGAATTTACCCATCCACTTCAGACAGGTGCTGCAGGGGCTGTGGTCACTGGGGTACACTCCTGCACATCTGGTGGGACTGTCTGGTGATTAGACCCTATTGGGAGGACAGATTAAGGACATTATGGGCCTGGATGTTTCTTCTGCACATTCCTCCCATGCCAGTTAGTCAAAAGAGGAAGAGTGTGTTGCCTCACTTATTGAATGCAGCTAAGCGGCTGCACCCCATATACTGGAAACACAAACAAATCCCTGGCAGGGAGGAGTGGAGGTGTAAGGTGAGTGAAATAAGGGAAGCAGGACTGGATTGCCAACTGCAGGGGTACCCAGGACCGCTTCTCCAGCACTTGGTCAGTTTGAATAGCATATGTCTCCGACCCAGGACAAGTGTCCTCTAGCTTGGACGTGGCCCTACTGGAACTGACAGAGCCATCCCTTAAGCGACACTTTCAGAATACACAAGTGAGAACAGAGACCTAACCTAGCTGCCTGAGGTGGGGGGAATTAGAGGAAGGATAGATAGGATAGATCAGTTACTCTGCCTTAGAGTGGCCCTGGTATGGGTGGTGCATGGGGTGAGGTTAGTTGGAGGCCTATAGTTGCCCCCCTCCCCTTGCACTCCACGCAGCCCTTAATCTTCTTAGCACACCATAATTACTTGTTTGGAAAGCTGACTAGTCCACTTCCAATTTACAACTCCTCTTAAGGGGACACGTAACGGGGTGGTTGCTCCCTGCAAGGGAGGGTGCCCTGCTGACCTGTTAGATGATTGCTAAGCCTTTTACACTTCCAATTGTACTACATATTCTAACTATGTTGTTCTTGTTTTTATACTTTGATATAGGGTTGTCCCGATACCACTTTTTTAGGACCGAGTACAAGTACCGATACTTTTTTTTTTTTAATGTCACGTGACAGTTTTTTTTTTTTTTTAACAATGCTTTCTTTTTTTTTCGGGGGGGGGGGGGAGGGGTGAACGGTGTCTGTTTTTTTTTTTTTATTTACATTTTTTTTTTTGCAATAATATTTTTTTTATTCATTTTTGCAATAGGTTTTTTTTTTTTTTTTTTTTTTTTTTTTTTTAAAATCAGCCCTGTTGGGGGGCTTTGGTGAGATATCAGGGGTCTTAACAGACCCCTGATATCTCCCCCTTGAGACAGAGAAAGAGACCGAGGATAGAGATTCCCCAGTCCCTTTCTCTGCAGCCTCAGCTGCACTGAGAATGAATGGAGAGAAGACAGCGGCTCCTCTCCATTCATAAACTGACACATCGTAATCACAGGTGATTACAATGTTTCAGTTATGTGAATGGACAGAGTCAGCTGACTCTATCCATACACAAAAGAAAGGAGGAGGGGGACGGCGGAACGGAGGGGACAGCGGAGAGGCAGAGGAACGGAACGGAGGGGGACAGAGAAGGAGAGGGGGACAGAGGAACGGAACGGAGGGGGACAGATAAGGATAGGGGGACAGAGGAACGGAACGGAGGGGGACAGATAAGGAGAGGGGGACAGAGGAACGGAACGTAGGGGGACAGAGAAGGAGAGGGGGACAGAGGAACAGAGTGGGCATGGAGGAGGATGCAGTGACAGTCAGCGGTGATCGCGTGGAGAAGTTACAAGCACCGATCACCGCTGAAAGCCGCTGGGGGGAAGCTAGTAACCCCCCCACACGCCGATCACCGCTGACTGTCATAGTATCGGCGGAAGCATCGGGAGCATTTCCCCCCCCCGAGTACAAGTACTTGGGCAAATGCTCGGTATCGGTGCCGATACCGGTACTAGTATCGGTATCGGGACAACCCTACTTTGATATATATGACTCGTGCACCATTTGCTTCTTATGCCAACGGCACTGCTCATTGTGAAAAGGAAAAGGGGAAAAAGGAATTTCAGGTATGATCTGTCATTCAGCAGGGGAACCATTCAGAGAATAGGCATCGAGGAGAGTGACATCACCACCCACCTCTCCTAGTAGAATAATACTTTGCATTCATTCAATGCAAAGCATCCTCTGAATGGCACCTGTGCTAAGTGGTCGCCCTCCTGTGTTCAGCATGCATGCCAGGCCAGACACTCAGCACAGGACCTGAAAGCAAGTGGAGATCACTGGAGTAGTGGGGTCTACTTCAGTGATTTCCAGATTCCAGGGGCATCAGCCAGGTATGATATAGTTGGATCAACGCAACTACAGTATGTAAAAATATACCATACACGCAACTCTTCTTTAAAGCGGAACTTCGCTGCATCTGAGCACCACAAACCAAAAACACTAATTCAATTCATTTTTATTGTTCAAAGCAAATGCTCCCATTTATCCCAGTCTCCTTGCCTTGTTTTCTTGAGAAATCACTGTGAAAAAAAATAAACCCTGGTAATTCTGGCCATGGCCATCTTGTGCAAGGGCAGATGATTCAGGTAGCATTTTCTTCCTGAAAGCCATATGCCCTTAGCTCAGGCATGAAGGAAGGAGGGTGTACTTAGCTGAGAAAGCCCCGCCTTCCCGCCTGAAGACTCCTGGGATGTATGACATAATCTGCCTAGGCCAGAAACCAGGAAGTAACTGAAGAAATGTAAAAAAAAAAAAAAAAAAAAAAAGAGAAAGGAGGGGAGGAGAAGAGGACTGTAAGTTCTGTAAAAAAAAATTAAAATGCATCTTTGTTTGTTATAAAATTTTGCAAATTAGTAATTTTTCTTCATAAATTTTGGCCAAAATTTATACTGCTACATATCTTTGGTAAAAAATAACCCAAATCTTTGTAGATTATTTGATTTGTGTGAAAGTTAGAGTCCACAAGCTATGGTACCAATCTGAAAACTGATCACACCTGAAGTACTGACGGCCTATCTCATTTCTTGAGACCCTTGAGACTAACAAGCCAGGACAGTACAAATACCCCCCAAATGACCCCTTTTTTGGAAAGTAGACATTCCAAGGTATTTAGCAAGAGGCATGGTGAGTTTTTTGATGTCATTTTTTCACACAATTCTTTGCAAAAATCATTCTACTACTCCACCCGAGTATGGCGATACCACATGTGTGAGACTTTTACACAGCGTGGGCCACATACACAGAGGCCCAACATGCAGGGAGCACCATCCATTCTAGGAGCATAAATTACACATATATTTTCTTGACTACCTCTTGCACTTTTGAAGGCCCTGGAGCACCAGGGCAAAGGTAACACCCCAAAAATGACCCCATTTTGGAAGGAAAACAACCCAATGTATAATCTATGGGGCATAATGAGTGTTTTGAACATGTGTGATTTTTTTTCTACAAGTTTTTGGAAAGCGTGGAAAGAAAATGTTTTTTTGTGTTTACACAAAAGTTGTCCATTTATACAATATTTCTAACACATAGCATGTACATACCAAAAATTACACCTCAAAAATAGATTCTCCTACTACTGAGTACAGCGATACCACATGTGGGAGACTTTTCCACAGCCTGGCCACATACAGAGGCCCAACATACAGGGAGCACCATCAGGTGTTATAAGGGCATACATTTCAAATCTAATTTGACTACCTATTACACTTTTGTGAGGCACTGTAGTGGCATGGATGAGAACTGATGTGGCATGGATGAGCCTGTATGGGGATAGATGAGCATGGTGGAGCCATGAATGTGGATGGCCGAGTATGGACGGGATGGCTGAGTATGGCTGGATGAGTGCTGCAATGGGCACAGAGCAGCAGTGTGGGCACTACAGATCCAGCCCACAGCGCTGCTGCACCCGATCTCCCCCCTCTCGCTGTACCGTTCGGTACAGAGAGGGGAGAGAAGAACCTGACATGACGTCGGTTTGTTTACAAGTGATCGCTCTGTCATTTGATGGAGCGATCACGTGGTAAACATCCGCTGCCTGTGGCCATTTACCGCAGTCAACGAATACTCCTGGGTGTGCGATTCTGGGAGGACATCATAGTACGCCCTCCCAGAGTTAGAGCCACGCTGTAGCCTTCATTCGGCTATAGCATGGTTGTTAAGTGGTTAACACAAGTAAATATGATATACTTTCCTATCTACCGGTATTTGTTAAGACTAGCAGCATAAGGATTAAAAATAGTCAATGTTGAGAGACTGACGTTCCTTTTAAACCTGCTTAAAAACTTAATTGACACTATAAAATCCACATAACAAAACTGCTATTCTTGTGTGACAATTAAAAGCTAAACAAATCAAGGGACAAACAGATGCTAGAATTAAAAATCCTTCCTCTGCATAGCAGCTATTGGAACTGCCACAAAATATTGAAAAGCCGCTGACTTTCCATTGTCACAGCAAAGGACTGAACATGACAGCAGGAAATTATTCTGCAATGTGATGAATGTTTAGGATGAACAAAGTGCCATGAAAAGGGGAAGAAAGAAGTAGGAAGCCCATGACCTTGCATAACCAGCCTCCGGGCCCAAGTTTTGTACGTTACTACACATGACGAAGCACAATTCCACAAGCTGCCCTTCCATGCATGCACACACCAGCACAATCTAGAAGCAGACAAGGCTACTCCTGCTTTGCCTTGTTAGCGAACTGGAAATTCACTAAGCTGGCATTACCTTGGCAGTGGTGACCTCCATTCCTCTGCAGCTCATGCTGTGACATTGCCTGCCAGACTTGAAAAGTTTGAAGGAAAGTGCGGCACAGCGGGGTAGAGGCTCGTGCATGTCGGGTTAAGCCATTTCTTTGAGTTGTAAAAGAACCCTGTGACAAAAGAAGGAAAAAAAAACAAAGGGGGGGGGGAGAGAAGGGTTAATAGATTCAAAAGAGGAATAAAAAAAAAACGGAGATATGTAGGTTATTTAAAAAGATTACATGAAATCACTGTTTTTACTTCAAAGACCAACTTTACCGAAACTAGAAAATGATTCACAAAAAAAGAAAAAGAGAAAAAAAAAGAAAAAAAGAAAAACCACACACACCACACGATATCAGATATGAAAGGAGAAAAAAAAAAAAAAAAGGAAACCCTGTGTGAGAAGCCTCAGATGAAAAGTTGTCAATGCCCAACTACTGTGCTGCATACTAGTTCCAGAACAGTGGTTCCGCTCTCACAGCAAAGCTGAACAGAATCTATTTCACTGGCCGAGAGCTCAGGATAAACAGAATGTCAATGTCCGTGGCTTCTCACACAGTAATAGTACATTATGAATATTCTCCTTTAAAGAAAATATCTAGAGAAAAATATGCAGTCTGCCTTTATTAACCTGTTTCACAGAATGCCAATGGGTGTGAATACAATTGTTTAGTCCACACACAGGAAATTCAAGTAGAGTCAAAGCACCTGACTGCATACACGAGACTGGTCAGGCAGGGACTCTAGGTATCGAAGGCCATAGATCTGAACAAGGACAGGCCAGAACCTAGCTTTTCCAGAAGTCAGCAGCAGCCTATATAATCCTCACATGCTTTTCTTATAGCAGTAATTGACAAATAATAGGTCTCCGGTTGTACTGAAACTACAATGTCCTCCATGTCTTCATCACCAAAACAGTGCATAAGGTTAGCCAGGGTGGCATGACATGCTGGGACATCTTGAGATCTACTGGCTGTCAATAACTATGGTAATATTTTTATCAGCTTTGATTAAGATTATTCTCTAGGCCAGTGGTCTCCAAACTGTAGCCTCTTGGCCAGATGCGGTCCTTTGCTTGCCTTTAGTAGAACCTTTGAGGCAGTATTCCTCCCACTGACAACGCTGAGGCACCATTCCTCCTACTGGCACCAACACAAAAGGCACTATTCCTTCCATTGACACCAACAATAAGACATCATTCCTCCCCACTGACACCAACATTGGGCCACTATTCCTCCCATTAAATATCAATGATGGGGCACTATCCCTCTTCCTACTGACCAAATGAGAGCCAAATTATCTTTTTCTCCCCGCTTATCCCCAAGTTTGAGCCATGGTTTACTCTGAGACATTTTCTACTCTTATGCTGCGTACACACGACCGGACTTTTCGGCATCAAAGGTCCGACGGAACAAATCTGTCGGACAATTCGATCGTGTGTGGGCTTCATCGGACCTTTTCTGGCTAAAAATCTGACGGACCTTAGAAATAGAACAAGTTTCAAATCTTTCAGAAGGACTCGATTCCTATCGAAAAATCTGTTGGTCTGTATGCTAGTCAGACGGACCAAAAACGACACAAGGGCAGCTACTGGCTACTGGCTATGAACTTCCTTATTCTAGTCCGGTCGGACGTCATCACGTTCGAAAGGATCGGACTTTGGTGTGATGGTGTGTAGGCAAGTCCGTTTCGTCGGAACTCCGTCGAAAAGACCTTCGGAGTTCAGTCCGACTAAATATCCGGTCGTGTGTACGTGGCATTACTGGCCACAGTCCGGCCCCCTAAAGTCTGAAAGACCGTATATCAGCCCTTTGCTTAAAAAAATTGAACACCCTTGGTCTAGGAAAATGCAATGGCAATACATATATGTGAACAGTTTTACCTATCAAGAGAAATTTTGTTAGGTTGCTTTAAAGTGATTGTAAAGGCTTGTTTTTACCCTATAAAATAAACATGTTATACTTACCTGCTCTGTTGCAGTGGATTTGCACAGAGCAGCCCCGATCCTCTTCTCGGGTCCCTCTTCTGTGATCCTGGCCCCTCCCTCCTGTTCAGTGTCCCCACAGCAAGCAGCTTGCTATGGAGGCACCCGAGCCGAATCACCACTCCCTGTGTCCATTCAGACAAGGAGCTGTGGCCCAGACCCGCCCCCTCTCTCTCCTAATTGGCTGGCTGACTTTGACAGCAGCAGGAGCCAACAGCACCGCTGTTGTGTCTCAGCCAATCAGAAGGGAGAGTCTCGGACATCGCTGGACAGAGAGGGGGCTCAGGTAAGTATTAGGGGGTGCTGGGGAGGCTACTGCACACAGAAACAGACCACGATCAAAACTATCAGGCAGGGTTGTCCCAATACAGATACTAGTATTGGTATCGATACCTAGCATTTGCTCAAGTACTTGTACTCGAGAAAATGCCCCGATGTGCGATCTGATACTCAATACTTGGGCAGTCAGGGATGATCGGTGTAGCAGTGGGGGGAGTTACAAACACTGATCCGCCTGTATAGGATTCCAATATATCAGCTAACAGCCACTTCTCCTTCTCCCCCCCCCCCCCCCCGTGGCTTTTAGCTGCTAGATTAAAATCTATACAAGGGGGATCGGTGCTTGTAACTCCCCCCACTGATCACCCGACTGTCCCATGTATCCTCCTCCAATCCCCCTCTGGTTCCTCCCCCCCACCCCCACCTTCGTGCTCCGCTCCCCCCTCCGTGCTGGATCTTTCAGGATGGAGAGCGGAGGAAGGAGCCGACAAATATGTCATTTACCGGCTCCTCCCTTTTCCGAATAAACAGAGTCAGTGATTACCGACTCTGTCCATTCATAACTGAGCATCGTAACCTATGTTTATGATGCTTCAGTTTATGAACGGAGAGGAGCCTCTGCCTCCTCTCCATTCATCTCCAGTGCAGCTAAGGCTACAGAGAAAGGGACTGGGGAATCTGGGGTATCCTCAGTCCCTTTCCCTGTCTCAAAGGGGAGATTTCAGGGGTCTGTTTAGACCCCTGACGTCTCACCAAAGCTCCCAACAGGGCTAATAAAAAAAATAAAAAACAAAAACACACTGACACCGTGTATCCCATTTGAGGGGGGGGGGGGGATTTCCCTTCACTTCCTGTCCCATACCAAATGGAAGTGAGAAGAAATCCTCCTCGCAGACAAGCTTTATACATTCTGGACTTTGAGCAAATGTAGAGAACAGAAGAAGACTGCAGATAAACAGGTACAACTTATGTAGGAGGATTAGTTTAATCTCTGTATCACCTGAGACTAGTCACTTCACTGGGTGTATGTGAGGGTTTACAACCACTTTAAAGCCTCAGGCACATGGGGCCATGCAATGTAGAATTGTGACATATTTCACCGTCTGGGAGCCACAGGTGCTGATATAGCTGCCACTAGACATCAATGCCTCTACACAGGTATATGCTGGTACTTGTGTAAACATGCGATGGACACTCCTGGACACAGTCATACATCCATATACGTGTGCGTTTACATAAGTACCGGTGTATACCTGCATACAGCCAGTGATGTCTATGAGCAGATCGATGCAGCACCTATGGCTCCTGGGTGGGAAATTATGTTTTAAATTTACATTGGACAGCCCCATACACCCAAAAACCCGGGTTATAGATTTGCTGTCTGTGTACCATTGGGGGAATTTCCCTTTCTGCCCCAGAGACTCAACAGGAAGTTAGAAGAACTCCCCTCTATACAGCTGTCCCCATTGGAAGATTTCCCAGCACCACTTTATTTCAGTCACCAGGACAGAGTGGTGGGACCAAGTCCCTCTTTGTTTCCGCCCCTCCATTCATGTGCAGATGTGCCAAAGGCTTCTGCCAGGTCTTCAGGACCAGGGAGAGACCCACAACACATTTGCACACAACGTTGGTATTGAGACCTTGATCCAGAATCCCAGAGCACATGTGTCTGGTAATAAGACTGCCGCCTGGGAGGTGTTCCCACCAATGTGCCTGGGTTTTAGAGTAGAGAGTGGTGTGACCGATCCCTACTGGTGACACGGGGTCTACCAACTCCATCCAAAGTTACACTTTAAGAATCAGATTTCAGTTTCCTCCCCTACATGTGATGCCGTTTACCCCCTCACCAGTCCAACCAGTATAAAGCCCCCTCCCTCACCAGTATGAATCCCCCTAACCAGAAAGGAGCCCCTCCCTCGCCTGTACAACCAGTATGGAGCCCCCCTCCCTCGCCTGTGCAACCAGTATGGAGCCCCCCCTCCCTCGCCTGTGCAACCAGTATGGAGCCCCCCCTCCCTCGCCTGTGCAACCAGTATGGAGCCCCCCCTCCCTCGCCTGTGCAACCAGTATGGAGCCCCCCCTCCCTCGCCTGTGCAACCAGTATGGAGCCCCCCTCCCTCGCCTGTGCAACCAGTATGGAGCCCCCCCTCCCTCGCCTGTGCAACCAGTATGGAGCCCCCCTCCCTCGCCTGTACAACCAGTATGGAGCCCCCTCCCTCGCCGGTACAACCAGTATGGAGCCCCCCTCCCTCGCCTGTGCAACCAGTATGGAGCCCCCCTCCCTCGCCTGTGCAACCAGTATGGAGCCCCCCTCCCTCGCCTGTGCAACCAGTATGGAGCCCCCCTCCCTCGCCTGTGCAACCAGTATGGAGCCCCCCTCCCTCGCCTGTGCAACCAGTATGGAGCCCCCCTCCCTCGCCTGTGCAACCAGTATGGAGCCCCCCTCCCTCGCCTGTGCAACCAGTATGGAGCCCCCCTACCTCGCCTGTGGAACCAGTATGGAGCCCCCCTCCCTCGCCGGTACAACCAGTATGGAGCCCCCCTCCCTCGCCGGTACAACCAGTATGGAGCCCCCCTCCCTCGCCGGTACAACCAGTATGGAGCCCCCCTCCCTCGCCGGTACAACCAGTATGGAGCCCCCCCTCCCTCGCCGGTACAACCAGTATGGAGCCCCCCTGCCTCGCCTGTACAACCAGTATGGAGCCCCCCTGCCTCGCCTGTACAACCAGTATGGAGCCCCCCTCCCTCGCCTGTACAACCAGTATGGAGCCCCCTCCCTCGCCTGTACAACCAGTATGGAGCCCCCTCCCTCGCCTGTACAACCAGTAAGGAGCCCCCCTCCCTCGCCTGTACAACCAGTATGGAGCCCCCTCCCTCGCCTGTACAACCAGTATGGAGCCCCCTCCCTCGCCTGTACAACCAGTAAGGAGCCCCCTCCCTCGCCTGTACAACCAGTATGGAGCCCCCTCCCTCGCCTGTACAACCAGTAAGGAGCCCCCCTCCCTCGCCTGTACAACCAGTATGGAGCCCCCTCCCTCGCCTGTGCAACCAGTAAGGAGCCCCCCTCCCTCGCCTGTGCAACCAGTATGGAGCCCCCCTCCCTCGCCTGTGCAACCAGTATGGAGCCCCCCTCCCTCGCCTGTGCAACCAGTATGGAGCCCCCCTCCCTCGCCTGTGCAACCAGTATGGAGCCCCCCTCCCTCGCCTGTGCAACCAGTATGGAGCCCCCCTACCTCGCCTGTGGAACCAGTATGGAGCCCCCCTCCCTCGCCGGTACAACCAGTATGGAGCCCCCCTCCCTCGCCGGTACAACCAGTATGGAGCCCCCCTCCCTCGCCGGTACAACCAGTATGGAGCCCCCCTCCCTCGCCGGTACAACCAGTATGGAGCCCCCCCTCCCTCGCCGGTACAACCAGTATGGAGCCCCCCTGCCTCGCCTGTACAACCAGTATGGAGCCCCCCTGCCTCGCCTGTACAACCAGTATGGAGCCCCCCTCCCTCGCCTGTACAACCAGTATGGAGCCCCCTCCCTCGCCTGTACAACCAGTATGGAGCCCCCTCCCTCGCCTGTACAACCAGTAAGGAGCCCCCCTCCCTCGCCTGTACAACCAGTATGGAGCCCCCTCCCTCGCCTGTACAACCAGTATGGAGCCCCCTCCCTCGCCTGTACAACCAGTAAGGAGCCCCCTCCCTCGCCTGTACAACCAGTATGGAGCCCCCTCCCTCGCCTGTACAACCAGTAAGGAGCCCCCCTCCCTCGCCTGTACAACCAGTATGGAGCCCCCTCCCTCGCCTGTACAACCAGTATGGAGCCCCCTCCCTCGCCTGTACAACCAGTAAGGAGCCCCCCTCCCTCGCCTGTACAACCAGTATGGAGCCCCCTCCCTCGCCTGTACAACCAGTATGGAGCCCCCTCCCTCGCCTGTACAACCAGTAAGGAGCCCCCTCCCTCGCCTGTGCAACCAGTATGGAGCCCCCCTCCCTCGCCTGTGCAACCAGTATGGAGCCCCCCAGTACAACCCCTCCATGTGTCCCCAGAGTCCTGTGTCCTCCATCACTGAGGAAAGTTTCCAGCCTGGTCATGCATACTCCATGGCGGCCAAGTATTGTCCTCACACCTGGCAGTGACAGATCATGGTGACAACCTGTGTCCCCTTCCTCCCCCGGGGTCACCCGCCCCCTCCTCGGAGGGCTCCCCCCGCACAGACACTTCCTGCTGCAGAAGGTAAACAATGCGGTGCGCCCCGCCCCCACACACACACCTGTCCCGGGATGCACGGTGTCCCCCTCCTCCCTGTCCAGGGGGTGTCGGTGCTCGGTGTCCCCTTCTTCCTCCTTGCTGGGGACACGGAGCCCTGCGCTGCAGGTGTCGCTCTTGTTCCTGGAAGGGAGGCGCTTCCCCGGCTTTGTGTCCTCCCCTGCCCCGCCCCCTCCCCGTCCTCCGGTGTCTGAGCTCCTCCCCCTGTCTCTTCACAGGTCACGCTGAGGTACTCCTGTCTCCCGGCACTGAGAGGCCCGGGCACCGCCTGACAGCAGTGTACCGAATAACACAATGCTATGTCCTCCTCTCCCTACATCATTCTAGTCATTGCAATGTCAGCACAGCCTCCTCCCTACATGTCACAGCCCTCCTCTGTGCTGGGGTGCTGGCCCAGCTCCTCAGCCCCCTCCCTGCATGTCATAGCCCTCTCCTCTCTGGGGTGCAGGCCCAGCTCCTCAGCACCCTTCATACATACCCTGGCTGGGTTGGCACACAGGTGGGCTGCACAGCTAGACTGTTCAGATCAATGACAGGCAGATGGGTGCATAGTCATCCACAGCCATCAATGTGCACCTATGACTAGGTGGGAATTCATACAGGGTGCCATAGAGAGCCTTAACCACTTCATTACCGGGCATTTTTACCCCCTTCCTGCCCAGGCCAAATTTCCAGCTTTCAGCGTTGTCGCGTTTTGAATGAGAATTGCGCGGTCATGCCACACTGTACCCATATGACGTTTGTATGATTTTGTTCACACAAATAGAGATTTCTTTTGGTGGTATTTAATTACTACTGGGGTTTTTATTTTTTGCTAAACAAGTGAAAAAAGATCACAAACTGGAAAAAAAAAATGTGTTTTTCCAAGTTTCTGTTTTTGTAAATAAGTAATTTTTCTCCCTTACTGATAGGTGGCACTGATGAGAAGGCCCTGATTAGCGGGACTAATGGGCACTGATAGGTGGCACTGATGGGCGCTAATAATTGGCACGGATTGGCACTGATAGATGGGCACTGATGAGAAGGCACTGACAGGCATCACTGATTGGCAGCACTGGTGGGCATTGTTGGGGCTGCACTGATCATAAGGACACTGATGGTCAGTGCCCTGATTATCAGTGTAGGTGTCCCCTGTGTGGATTTGCCAGTTATCAGCTCTCCTCTCCTCACACATTGTCAGCGTGAGAAGAGGACTGCCGATAACCAGCAAATCCTTTTTGCACTGTGATCTGCTGTGATTGGACACAGCTGGTCACATGGTAGAGTGGTAACATGGTAAAATGTCACACTTTGAATGACAATTGCGCCATCATGCAACACTGTACCCAAGTGACATTTTTATCACACAAATATAGCTTTCTTTTGGTGGTATTTAGTCACCACTGGGTTGTTTATTTTTTTTTTTATCAATATCTGATCCGATCAGATCTATACTAGCGTCCCCAGCAGTTTAGGGTTCCCAAAAACGCAGTGTTAGCGGGATCAGCCCAGATACCTGCTAGCTCCTGCGTTTTGCCCCTCCGCCCGGCCCAGCCCAGCCCACCCAAGTGCAGTATCGATCACTGTCACTTACAAAACACTAAACGCATAACTGCAGCGTTCGCAGAGTCAGGCCGGATCCCTGCGATCGCTAACAGTTTTTTTGGTAGCGTTTTGGGGAACTGGCAAGCACCAGCGGCCTAGTACACCCCGGTCGTAGTCAAACCAGCACTGCAGTAACACTTGGTGACGTGGCGAGTCCCATAAGTGCAGTTCAAGCTGGTGAGGTGGCAAGCACAAGTAGTGTCCCGCTGCCACCAAAAAGACAAACACAGGCCCGTCGTGCCCATAGTGCCCTTCCTGCTGCATTCGCCAATCCTAATTGGGAACCCACCGCTTCTGCAGCGCCCGTACTTCCCCCATTCACATCCCCAACCAAATGCAGTCGGCTGCATGAGAGGCTTTTTCTTTATGTCCTCCCGAGTACCCCTACCCAACGAGCCCCCCAAAAAAGATGTCGTGTCTGCAGCAAGCGCGGATATAGGCGTGACACCCGCTATTATTGTCCCTCCTGTATTGACAATCCTGGTCTTTGCATTGGTGAATGTTTTGAACGCTACCATTCACTAGTTGAGTATTAGCGTAGGGTACAGCACTGCACAGACTAGGCACACTTCCACACGGTCTCCCAAGATGCCATCGCATTTTGAGAGACCCGAACCTGGAACCGGTTACAGTTATAAAAGTTACAGTTACAAAAAAAAAGTGTAAAAAAAAATATATATATATATAAAATAAAAAAAAAAATAGTTGTCGTTTTATTGTTCTCTCTCTCTATTCTCTCTCTATTGTTCTGCTCTTTTTTACTGTATTCTATTCTGCAATGTTTTATTATTATTATGTTTTATCATGTTTGCTTTTCAGGTATGCAATTTTTTATACTTTACCGTTTACTGTGTTTTATTGTTAACCATTTTTTTGTCTTCAGGTACGCCATTCACAACTTTGAGTGGTTCTACGAGAATGATGCCTGCAGGTTTAGGTATCATCTTGGTATCATTCTTTTCAGCCAGCGGTCGGCTTTCATGTAAAAGCAATCCTAGCGGCTAATTAGCCTCTAGACTGCTTTTACAAGCAGTGGGAGGGAATGCCCCCCCCACCCCCCACCGTCTTCCATGTTTTTCTCTGGCTCTCCTGTCTCAACAGGGAACCTGAGAATGCAGCCGGTGATTCAGCCAGCTGACCATAGAGCTGATCAGAGACCAGAGTGGCTCCAAACATCTCTATGGCCTAAGAAACCGGAAGCTACGAGCATTTCATAACTTAGATTTCGCCGGATGTAAACAGCGCCATTGGGAAATTGGGAAAGCATTTTATCACACCGATCTTGGTGTGGTCAGATGCTTTGAGGGCAGAGGAGAGATCTAGGGTCTAATAGACCCCAATTTTTTCAAAAAAGAGTACCTGTCACTACCTATTGCTATCATAGGGGATATTTACATTCCCTGAGATAACAATAAAAATGATTTAAAAAAAATGAAAGGAACAGTTTAAAAATAAGATAAAAAAGCAAAAAAATAATAAATAAAAAAAAAAAAAAAAAGCACCCCTGTCCCCCCCTTGCTCTCGCGCAAAGGCGAACGCAAGCGTCGGTCTGGCGTCAAATGTAAACAGCAATTGCACCATGCATTTGAGGTGTCACCACGAATATCAGATCGAGGGCAGTAATTTTAGCAGTAGACCTCCTCTGTAAATCTAAAGTGGTAACCTGTAAAGGCTTTTAAAGGCTTTTAAAAATGTATTTAGTTCGCCGCCACTGCACGTTTGTGCGCAATTTTAAAGCATGTCATGTTTGGTATCCATGTACTCAGCCTAAGATCATCTTTTTTATTTCATCAAACATTTGGGCAATATAGTGTGTTTTAGTGCATTAAAATTTAAAAAAAGTGTGTTTTTTCCCCAAAAAATGCGTTTGAAAAAGCGCTGCGCAAATACTATGTGAAAAAAAAAATGAAACACCCACCATTTTATTCTGTAGGGCATTTGCTTTAAAAAAATATATAATGTTTGGGGGTTCAAAGTAATTTTCTTGCAAAAAAAAAAATTTTTTCATGTAAACAAAAAGTGTCAGAAAGGGCTTTGTCTTCAAGTGGTTAGAAGAGTGGGTGATGTGTGACATAAGCTTCTAAATGTTGTGCATAAAATGCCAGGACAGTTCAAAACCCCCCAAATGACCCCATTTTGGAAAGTAGACACCCCAAGCTATTGCTGAGAGTCATATTGAGTCCATGGAATATTTTATATTGTGACACAAGTTGCGGGAAAAAGATTTTATTTTTTTTTATTTTTTATTTTTTTTGCACAAAGTTTTCACTAAATGATATATTGCTTAAACATGCCATGGGAATATGTGAAATTACACCCCAAAATACATTCTGTTGCTTCTCCTGAGTACGGGGATACCTCATGTGTGAGACTTTTCGGAAGCCTAGCCGCGTACGGGACCCCGAAAACCAAGCACCGCCTTCAGGCTTTCTAAGGGCGTAAATTTTTGATTTCACTCTTCACTGCCTATCACAGTTTCGGAGGCCATGGAATGCCCAGGTGGCAGAAACCCCCCCCAAATGACCCCATTTTGGAAAGTAGACACCCCAAGCTATTTGCTGAGAGGTATAGTGAGTATTTTACAGACCTCACTTTTTGTCACAGAGTTTTGAAAATTGAAAAAAGAAAAAAAAATGTTTTTTCTTGACTTTTTTCATTTTCAAAAACATATGAGAGCTGCAAAATAGTCACCATGCCTCTCAGCAAATAGCTTGGGGTGTCTAGTTTCCAAAATGGCGTCATTTGGGGGGGGTTTGTGCCACCTGGGCATTCCATGGCCTCCGAAACTGTGATAAGCAGTGAAGAGTGAAATCAAAAATTTACACCCTTAGAAATCCTGAAGACGGTGCTTGGTTTTTGGGGCCCCGTACGCAGCTAGGCTCCCAAAAAGTCCCACACATGTGGTATCCCCATACTCAGGAGAAGCAGCTAAATGTATTTTGGGGTGCAATTACACATATGCCCATGGCCTGTGTGAGCAATATATCATTTAGTGACAACTTTGTGCAAAAAAAAAAAAAAAATTGTCACTTTCCCGCAACTTGTGTCAAAATATAAAATATTCCATGGACTCAACATGCCTCTCAGCAAATAGCTTTGGGTGTCTACTTTCCAAAATGGGGTCATTTGGGGGGGTTTTGTGCCATCTGGGCATTTTATGGCCTTCAAAACTGTGATAGGTAGTGAGGAGTGAAATCAAAAATTTACGCCCTTAGAAATCCTGAAGGCGGTGATTGGATTTGGGGCCCAGTACGCGGCTAGGCTCCCAAAAAGTCCCACACATGTGGTATCCCCGTACTCAGGAGAAGCAGCTGAATGTATTTTGGGGTGCAATTCCACATAGGCCCATGGCCTGTGTGAGCAATATATCATTTAGTGACAACTTTTTGTAAATATTTATTTTTTTTTTGTCATTATTCAATCACTTGGGACAAAAAAATAAATATTCAATGGGTTCAACATGCCTCTCAGCAATTTCCTTGGGGTGTCTACTTTCCAAAATGGGGTCATTTGGGGGGGTTTTGTACTGCGCTGCCATTTTAGCACCTCAAGAAATGACATAGGCAGTCATAAACTAAAAGCTGTGTAAATTCCAGAAAATGTACCCTAGTTTTTAGACACTATAACTTTTGCGCAAACCAATAAATATACGCTTATTGACATTTTTTTTACCAAAGACATGTGGCCGAAAACATTTTGGCCTAAATGTATGACTAAAATTGAGTTTATTGGATTTTTTTATAACAAACAGTAGAAAATATCATTTTTTTTCAAAATTTTTGTATTTTCCGTTTATAGCGCAAAAAATAAAAACGGCAGAGGTGATCAAATACCATCAAAAGAAAGCTCTATTTGTGGGAAGAAAAGGACGCAAATTTCGTTTGGGTACAGCATTGCATGACCGCGCAATTAGCAGTTAAAGCGACGCAGTGCCAAATTGGAAAAAGTCCTCTGGTCCTCAGGCAGTATAATGGTCCAGGGCTGAAGTGGTTAATATAATTCCAAAAATAAGACATGAGCCATATAATGGCTTTCTGAAAAAAAATAGGGATGTAGTCCACTCAACATCATCTTTTGTGACTCCCCTAAGCTGTGACACTAAAAAGACCATGACAAATGTTGCAGCTATTAGAAAGATCATGAAAAATGCAGCACCAGCTAGAAAGCTCATGAAAAATGTGGCAGCAGAAGTCCCACCTCTTGTGACTCCCCCGAGCTGTGACATAGAACGTGTCACAGCAGGAAATCACATTGTCCAGTTTCATGTGAGACCTCCGCGCTGTGACACCCAGTCAAGCTTCATATTGCACCGTCTGCTCGGAGAAGGAGGATTTGGACAGGTAAGTTCTCATTTTCCCACCTAAAACTAGATTAGTAGCTCCAACCACAAAGCAAATCCCTCCCCAGTAACTAGCCAATGTGTACCAGCCACCCAAAACTGATTCAGCTACTGGTAGACCTAATTATGGCACTCTGCCTTATGGAGGGGAGGAGCCGGGAACACAAAATTAAGAAAGCTCTCCCTGTCATAGATATCAGAAGACAGTCCGTCATCAAGCCTTGTGGCCTTCATCAATAACGACTTCTGATTCCTCCTCAATGCTAGTTACATCCTTTCCCATACATGAAGAACCATTCTTTCCTATAACACAAATTACTTATGTCTTTACTATCATTCAGGTCTTTCTGGCAACTCACTGTGCAATCAAGAAGATCATGGCCATCAAGTCAGTCGTGAAGACTTCAGATCAACGTGACGTCATTGAAACAAAGCAGAAGGTCTTGCAAATGGCGGCAGGGTATCCATTCCTCACCCAGCTTTACACAACTTTTCAGACCCGAGATTCTGCCTGTTTCGTTATGGAATACATCTCTGTAAGGGATTTGTTTGATTTCACCATAAAACATTTCCCTCTTGACATTTCCATCTTAAGGTAAGTCTCATCACCACAATGAGAATAGAATAGAAAGCAATCTTTATAATATATGTAGTTTTACAATCCAGGCTTTAGGAGTTTAGAAGTACATAGGACTCTATTAGAATGCTTAACTACATCAGTCCACCCAGATCTGACGTCAGTGGCGTAACTAGAACCTTCAGGGCCCCGGTGCAAGAAACCATGGAGGACCCCCCTGACCTCCAGCCAGGGGCCTTCCCACTGATCCCGGGGGCAGCAGGACCTGGATAGGAGGGGGAACAAATCCCCTCCATTTTCCTCCTACAGCCACTTAATGTCTATCAGAGGGAGGGGAGGGGAAGCAGACTTTTAGTGGCTGCAGGAGAAAAATGGAGGGGATTTGTTCCTCTAAATGCCCCCTCCCCCCTATCCAGGTGCTCAGGGGCAACATGTGCGCTATTGCAATTGTGACCCCTGTAGTTACGTCCCTAGGATGAGTGGTGGTGGTGGGGAATGGGATTAGTGGCAGCAGTGGTGGTTGGGGAGGATCAGACCAGGATCAGTGGCATCGGTGGTGGTGGTGGGGGATGGGATGAGTGGCAGTGGTGAGGGAGAGATGGGATCAGTGGTAGCAGTGGTGGTTGGGTGGGAATGGGATCAGTGGTAGCAGTGGTGGTGGGGGGATTGGATGAGTGGCAGCGGTGGTGGTGGGGGGATGGGATGAGTGGTAAGGGTTGTGGTTGGGGGGGGTGGGATCAGTGGTAGGGGGGATTGAATGGGATGAGTGGCAGAGGTGGTGGGGGGGAATGGGATCAGTGGCAAGGGTGATAGTTGGAGGGGGATGGAATGAGTGGTAGTGGAAGGGGGATTGGATGGGATGAGTGGCAGCGATGGTGGGAGGATGGGATCCATGGCAAGGGTTTTGGTTGGGGGGGTGGGATGGGATGAGTGGTGGGGAGGGGAATGGTATCACTGGCAAGGATGGTGGTTGCGGGATTGGATCAGCGGCAGTAGTGGTCATGGTGGGGTGGATCAGTGGCAGCAGTGTTTGCGGTGGTGTGGGGGATATCAGTGGTGGTGGTGTGGGGGGAGGGGGAATCAGTGGCAGTGGTGGTGGTGGTGTGTGGGGTATCAGTGGCAGCAGTGGGGGGGGGATCAGTGGCAGTAGTGGCGGTGGTGGTGTGGGAGGAATTAGTGGCAGTGTTGATATTGAGGGATGGGTGCCACTCACTTATTATTATTATTATACAGGATTTATATAGCGCCAACAGTTTACGCAGCGCTTTACAATATAAAAGGGAGACAATACAGTTATAATACAATAAAATACAAGAGGATTAAGAGGGTCCTGCTCAGAAGAGCTTACAATCTATTAGGGTGGGGCAGGTGGTACAAAAGGTTGTAACTGTGGGGAATGAGCTGATGGAAGTGGTAAAAGATTAGTTAGAGGCGTGACAGGCTTTCCTAAAGAGATGAGTTTTTAGGCATCGCCTGAAGGTAGCAAGAGTAGGGGATAGCCGGACCGGTGGAGGTAGCGAGTTCCAGAGGATGGGAGGGGCTCTGGAGAAATCCTGGAGACGAGCATGGGAGGAGGAGATGAGAGAGCTTGAGAGTAGGAGGTCTTGAGAAGAGCGGAGAGGACAATTTGGGTGATATTTGGAGACATGATTGGTGATGTAGCTCGGGGCAGAGATGTAGCTCACTTGCAGATCACTTGGTTCCCCCTCCTTGCTAGGTCTTGTTTGGGTGAGCAGAGAGGATGGGTGGGGCCTTGAGTGAAGGCGGAGCAGGAGAAGATGGGCTGAGCGGGCGGGGACTGTGCCCGTGAGTGCAGGCGGAGACAGAGAAGATGGGCGGAGGCAGAGAGGATGGGCGGAAACGGACTGGGACTGTGCCCGTGAGTGCGGGAGCAGAGGATGGGTGGAGAGAATGGGCGGAACGGGCAGGGACTGTGCAGTGTGCCCGTGAGTGCGGGCGGGGAGGATAGGCGGAGCGGACCGGGACTCCAGGTGGGCGGGCCCCCCTACAGTGGCTGAACTGAAGGGCCCAGTCACAAATGCGACTGGTGCGACCCTGATAATTCCGCCACTGTCTGACGTAGATAATTTAGAATAATGTCACTCTGTCTCCCATAAATATATGAGGGAAACAATACACAGCAGGGGACACCACGCCTTTCCCAAGCTTAGATACTCTATATTATCATAGTAGGGTTGGGGTTCAAAGTAGACTGTTCATACACATGGCATTCTGCAATCCCAGTTTTCCGAAATTGGGCAGTGATTGCACCATGATGCTGGGAGGTGGAGCAGGGTTTCTTATCATGTGACCGCCATGATTGGCTGTCACATGATCAGAAAGCTCCCCTTCGCATGTAGAGATTGGGAGCTTTCCTTTAGCCACCGGTAACTGTGCCGGGAGTGCGCTCTCAGGACAGCTCTGTTTACATTCTGGTACACATATATGCGGCCTCTCAGTGTTAAACCCCACCCACCTAGAGGCCATATGTATGCATACCGCCGGCACAACTGGGTTGACACTTATGGACCAGTGATGTACCGTTACCTCATCACACTGGTACGTCTTTTTTAAAGGTGGCGGTCTAACTAGCCGCTGGATTGCTTTTACACGCAGCAGGAGGAGACTTTCCCCACTCCCAGAACCTTTCACAGCTTTCTCAGGCTCTTCAGTCCCACTGGAAGACCCAGACAACCAGCCGGCGCATCTGCTGTCTGGTCAGACAGCTGAACAAAGCTGTGATCAGCTTTGATCGGCTCTCAGCTATGGTAACCCGGAAGCGATGACCCAACATCACTTCTGGTTTACTCAGATGTTAACAGCGCCATTTTTAGGAAATCAAAAGCATTCAAAAACACAGATCGTGGTGTTGTGAATGCTTTTAAGGGCAGATGAGAGACTTGGGGTCTTATAGTATCTGTCACATGCCTCTTGCTGCCACAAGGATGCTTACAGCCTGGATCCTACCAATGGGTCATCCCAGGAGACTCCAGACTCTGGGATCTGACCGTAAGGTCACCTAAATTACCTTAAAGGTGGGACCGGTAATAGGATGGAGTCAGTTACTGCCCCCCTGCTCATGCATAATGTTTCTACTTAAATCTAATGACTGTAACATGTAATTCCTTCAGAATCAAATTTTTTTCTCTTTTATAGATTTATTGCAGCGGAAATATTCTGCGGATTGGAGTTCCTCCAGAAGCGTAGCATCGTTCATAGGGACATCAAGGGAGGCAACATCCTACTGGACAACAAAGGTCATGTCCATATTGCAGACTATGAACTGGCAGTAATGGATCTGTATGGTGATAAGAAGGTCATGGGCGTAGCCGGAACAATTGGATACATGGCCCCAGAAGTAAGTCACGCTCTGTTTACCCATCACTAGACCTCATCTATTCAGTATATCACAATCCATTCACAATCCTTCTGATACTTAATTTGTTAATATATGTCCATGGGGGGGGGGGGGGAGCAGCCATTGCGTATGCCGGCTCTGCTTCCTGGTTTAGCTGTTGGGCACAGTGGTTGTTCTTTGCTATTCCTTTTGCTTAAAGCAAGCCTAGCTACAATATCTATAATAATGGACATATGACATAGTGGACATATAAAAAGGTAAAAAGCTACATCAAGGTTAATGTTGCAATGATTTCTACTGGAGAGCAGATATCACTACCTGCTTTTTGTTACACTCTGCAGAATTACAGCCCATTCATAAAATGCATGCCACTGTGTAGAGCCTGTGAGATCCTACAAAATTCTGTATCTTTAACATAACAAAGAGAACTCTGATTTGATTAGGGGGGGTCACATGACTAGGCTATCCTTCAAGTTTTTTTTTGTGTTTACACGCATTCCCTGTAATAGCACTCAGTCCCAATTCCTCCTCTGTGCTTTATAAATGTCATGTTTATTAAAGTAGCTCTATTTCCACAGTAAGGACATACTACTGCTTTGTAAATGCCTCCCTTAGAATACATGTTCAATGAATATATATTATTATTTCTCCTATAAAATGAATGTAAGTTTGTAGGAACTAAGTAACTGATTTCTCTTCTCTGATTGGCAGGTTATAAACATCGAGTTCTACCAGTTTGAACCCGACTGGTTTTCAACGGGGGTTGTGATTTACATGATGACTACAGGCACTGTGCCGTTCTGTAACCATATCACGCAGGTATACAGGAGGGCTGTGGGCTTCAAAAATCCTGTTTACCCCCTGGACATGGACCCACACCTGAAGGTCTTCATAGAAGGAGTAAGTACAAGACATTTTCTACCTCTGAAGATGCACAGGGAAGGTTTATAGGCCTACTGCTGCTTTAGGGGTATAATGTAGGGGTGTTGCCAAGTCTGGTTGTCAGCTGGACTGAGTAGTTTGGCTTCTTTATCCCATGGTGAAGATCCAATCGGAATACTTCATCCTGGGGCTGAGAGCTCAAAAGATGATGCCACATGGGGTCAATCACTCATGTGCACATTGTATGAGGTTATTAAAGCAGAACTACTACCCATTTACTATTGTTTTGAACATAGTGGGGGGGGATTAGATCACCTGCTGTCATTTTAATCTTGTCTGTATCCCTGTTGTGGACATTTTGTTTCATATCATGTCCTGGGGACACGGAAATCTCACCAAGGGGGGACACAGAAAGCAACCACATCCTAACAGAGAGGTTCTAACCCTTTCCAACTCCATTCATCAAACTGCTTTTATTGCCCTCTGCTGATAAATTATGTTAATGAGAAGAAAAAAAAAATCAAATTGCCTCCCTTTTTTTGTGGTTGTAATTCTACTTTAAGTGTCACCGCCAATCTAAAGAGCTCAGGGGGTTAAACGTGATCTAATGGCGGCACAGCATAATGTGCTCATTTGTTGTGCTGGAAAATAATTTGAATTCCATTCATGTGCAATCACTCAGCTGATCTACACTTTAGTAGACAGACATCCAGCACCTGTACTTGGCAATATGTGTGTCTTCACATGCTATGATCCTCCAATGGGTAAAAGGACTGCCCAGGAGGAGAGACACACTGTAGTCAAAGTTTTTTTTTTCTAAAAAGTGCAAAATGAGCTCAAAATAACTTAATTTCTCTTTTATAGCTACTATGCAAATGTCCGAACAAGAGGCTTGGAGTCGGCAGAGACATAAGACACCATGCATTCATGAGGTCCATCGATTGGAAGTTGCTGGAGAAAGGGAAAGGACGGCCCCCTTTCTCAGTAGGCCCAGTAAGTACACAAATCTTTATAGGATGAGGATTCAAACAGAAGACTGTTACACACTGTAAGGAGCATTGCTGTGTCCTTACAGCTAATGTAGGGGGTACAGACATATCCCATCCTGCAGAAAAACCTCACAGACTAATCAGTTGATATTTAATTTTCCATGAGAGAAGGAAATAAGAATGAAACTTTCTATGCATCAGACACAATGGAGTTGATTTACTAAAACTGGAAAGTGCAAAATCTGGTGCAGCTGTGCATGGTAGCCAATCAGTTTCTAACATTCAGCTTGTTTGATAAAGCTTTGACAAAAAAAATGGCAGCTGATTGGTTTCCATGAAGAGCTGCACCAGATTTTGCACTCACCAGATCTAGTAAATAAACCCCAATGGTGCACAGCTGGAGGTGAGGAGTGCAATGGTACATAATACAATCTCTGGGATGTCTGGGACATGTGACTTCAGCCATCATGATGTGGTGGAAGGCATGGGACCAGACATGTAGTTTGCTTCTAGATTTGTATCCTAACTGCTCTCCCACTGCATGGAAAGAGGAAGAAGGGTGTATTCAAGAAGTTGTTCAATGTTAAAGCCCAACTCAAAAAAAATAAATAAATCTTGCAGTAGGCACCCACCACCCCCACCCTGCACTCTAATGGTTTATTGCTTGTTAACTCTAGAAACAGAGAAAGAGGGACCTAGCCCTAACCTCTCTGCATCATCATGTACTATACAGGCCTATCAGTCCTACATTGTATGTGAGGGGGTAAGAATGTGACCGTGGCTGGGAAAGAGGGGCTCTGAGGGACCGGTTGCACAGATAAAGGCTGTCCAAAGCAAGGAATAAATTATTACACCTTATTCTACCCCTAGGCAAAAAATGACCCCCTCCCACAAATACTGCAAGGGGAGATTTTAATTGTTTTTGGAATTAGGCTTTAAGCAATATACTGATATTTACTCAGGTTAGACATCTATGAATACAGAATCTCACATTTATTTTTTATTTTTGCAGCCCTTGGACATGGACTTGGAAATTCACTCTCGACTTCCTCCTTCAGGGATAGATGTAAAGGCATTGGGCATTCCAGGAAGGAAAATATACATGCCTGGATTCATAAACATTGACAGGTTGTGAGCACGCTGGTCAACCTTCCAAAGACATTGATGTCATCTTCAGAGGACCCAGATGATGAAGAAAACAAGCAGTTTTAAACTGAAAACCATCTAAAGATATTGTGATGTCCACCCAGCCTGCAGCTGTGTGCAGTCAGCCTATGTTATGCTATGGGACGGAGCAGCCGGGCAGTCGGGGAACACAGCCACAGGTCCTATCTTGTGTGCATTCAAGGCCACTCATCCCTGCCTATGCACCTGTCAAATTAGGACCCGGGCTGTGCTTGTCTAGCTGCTGCGTCCCCTTACAGGGGTGGACGGACATGATGATGAAGATTCCTCATATTTGGACAATACTTCTTGATGTGACATAATATCCGGGTTGGACCTATATACCGATATATTCATGAGAAATTTGGAGAGGACAGTTTATCTGTAAAGAAATTGATATCATCTTCAGAAGATCCAGATGAACAAAGATTCCTCATATTTGGACATTACTTTTTGATATTCATCAAACAAGCAGTTTTAAACTGAAAACCATCTAAAGATATTGTGATGTCCACCCAGCCTGCAGCTGTGTGCAGTCAGCCTATGTTATGCTATGGGACGGAGCAGCCGGGCAGTCAGGGAACACAGCCACAGGTCCTAATTTGTGTGCATTCTGGGCCACTCACCAACGCCTATGCACCTGTCAAATTAGGAGCCGGGCTGTGTTTGTCCAGCTGCTGCGTCCCCTTGCAGGGGTAGACGGACATGATGATGAAGATTCCTCATATTTGGACAATACTTCTTGATGTGACATAATACCCGGATTGGACCTATATACCGATACATTCATGAGAAATTTGGAGAGGACAGTTCATCTGTAAAGACATTGATATCATCTTCAGAAGATCCAGATGAAGAAAGATTCCTCATTTTTGGACATTACTTCTTGATATTCATCAAACAAGCAGTTTTAAACTGAAAACCATCAAAAGATAGTGTGCTGTCCACCCACAGATGTATAATCCAGGGAGTAATCCGATCACCTTCGGGGGTCAGGAAGGAATTTTTTCCCTGTTGGAGCAAATGACACCATGCTTCATTAGGGGTTTTTTTTGCCTTCCTCTGCCATAACTGTGGGGCCTGGATAATCATACAAAAAAAAACTGCACTGTACAGAGGAGCCTTGACAAGGCAGTGCAGCTTCCACATACATTTGCAAATGTGTGCAATGTGACTGCCTGCATGGGGATGCAGGGAGCGACTGTACCCACGGCCCTCACATAGGGTATAGATTCATACATCTTTTGTGAACGAGGCCTTAGGACCTCACTTTACAGAGAAGCCTTGCAAATGTGTGCAACTAAGACCTCTGTTTTTAATGTAAATTATTAGATTGTGCCATTTTGTTTTATTTGCAGGCTAGCTGGTAAGTGTATTGGGAAACCTGCAGTAACTGTCCTGTTTTGTATACTGTTTTTAGATAAAACTTTAATAAAAACTACAATTATAAAAAAAACTTTTTTGCATACTGTTTTTAGATAACACTTTATTAAAAACTACAATCAATTGGCTCCCTAACAGAAAATGCCAGCAAATTCATCTATACATTCCTGATGCCCCATGTCCTTAGTCTACCCTCATACATCCGTGACACAACAGATCTGCTCAAGCACATCGAGGGGGTCCAGATCCCTCCGGGCTATTAGCTCGTGGCTGCTGGCATTGAGGCATTGTACTCTAGCATTCCCCACAAGCAGGGTTTCCGAATGGCTGGTACCTTCTTGATGGAGCAAGACCAGAAAACACTTGGCCTCTAAACATCTTCATCTTGAAATTATTGGAATTTATTTTGACTAAAAACGACTTTATCTATATGGATCAAATTTATCTGCAAACACAGGGTGTGGCTATGGGCACATCCGGTGCACCCTCCTATGCCAACCTTCTTAGGGGGATGGGAGAGAACAGTGTTTGTAGATGAATCACTCCAACCCTTCTTGAACCAGGCACAGATTCATTGATGACCAGTTCCTAATCTGGACAGGATCAGGAACATCTCTGATTGAATTTAATGAGTTACTGAATATAAATGATTTTAACCTTCGCTTTACCTTCAGTTATCCTCCCAGCAGTGTCCCATTCCTTGATTCAAGAATTATTAAAGGTCCGAACGGTCAGATTTAAACAGATTTATATCGTAAGCCCACAGCCGGGAACACTCTGCTTCATGCCTCCAGTGCACATCCTCGCCGTCTGGTTCGCAGTATACCCTACGCCCAGGGCAGCCATCAGAAATTTTGGGGCCCCTTACACAGCTTTAGGCCTGGGCCCCCTGGGGCCTGACCACTAACATTCCCCAGGGCCCGCCCACTGGCTGTCCCACCGAATCCGCCCCATGGCCATCCTACTGAGTCCTTTGATGCAGCCACTTTTTTTTTAACACTCTTACACCTTAATATATGAGACTAGGAGACTGGAGGAAAGGATGGTGCTGGCCGTGGGTGGTAATGCATTGTTGAGACTGAAGGTATGGATGGTGCTGGGCATGGGTGGCGATGCATTGTGGAGACTGGAGGGATGGATGGTGCTGGGCGTGGGTGGGAATGCATTGTGGAGACTGGAGGGATGGATGGTGCTGGACGTGGTTGGGAATGCATTGTGGAGACTGGATGGATAGATGGTGCTGGGCGCGGGTGACGTTGCATTGTGGAGAGTGGAGGGATGGATGGTGCTGGGCTTGGGTGGCGATTCATTGTGGAGACTGGAGGGATGGATGGTGCTGGGGCGTGGGTGGGGAAACATTGTGGAGACTGGAGCGATGGATGGTGCTGAGCGTGGGTGGGGATGCATTGTGGAGACTGGAGGGATGGATGGTGCTGGGCATGGGTGGCGATGCATTGTGGAGACTGGAGGGAGGGATGGATGATGCTGGGTGTGGGCGGCGATGCATTGTGGAGACTGGAGGGATGGATGGTGCTGGGTGTGGGTGGGGGATGCATTGTGGAGACTGGAGAGAGTCTAAATCAAATCTACGGGCAGCAAGGGGGCACAGGAGCACACATTACATTTTTGTGACTTACCCTCCACGCTGCTCATATCTATCTGCATGCATCTGTTAGGGCTGGGACCATGTTCACCGTCGACGAGCTGGCCCTTCCCCTGTCCCGGCCAATCACATTGCAAGCAAACCTAGCAGCAGCCAGCAGGCTCTGCCTCAGCAGGGAATGGAAGAGGAGCTAGCGCTGGCCATGATCACCTGCTGGAGGTGAGACAGAGGCGGCTCGGGCTTGTTAAATTACATAATGCTTTCTTCCTCTTAGCAACTGCCAGCGGGGGGGCGGTGCTGGTGAAAGTGAAAGTAGACAGAGGCTTGTTTCTGCTTCTCTTTAGCGGCCAGGCACCGCGCAGGTTAGTGGCGGAGCTAGTAAAAGATTAATTTCACATGCTGCTGTAGGGGGAGCAGGCCCTGGCCAGCCGGGGCCCCTAGGGACGCTCGGGCCCCTTACATGAGTACTGCCTGTACCCCCCCTGATGGCGGCCCTGCCTGTGAGGTATCACAGCACTCAGCTGGAGCCCCTCCCCTGTATACCGGAACCGGACAGCGTAGATCCTCTCACCGACACCCACGATCACTTCAAATCTGCTCCTCCGGCCAAGAGCCAGCCAATCACTGGCCAATGCATGGGTCATGCGCATTCAGAGCGCTGACCAATCTGAAACTAGCAGACAGGGCCTGTTGACCAATCACATCTAAGCTAAAATCAACAATACAAGAAGGCTCCGGAAGAAGACTGAAGGCTCTGCGATGATGTAATCACGCTGCGTGAAATGGTGGAAAGCGCTTTTTGACTGCTGCGGTGATGAGCAGGCCAGGCAGCCAATGAGCGGCGAGGATGTGTATAGTTTGTGCAATGCTGCTGATTTTATTAAATGCGCGCGGTTTAGTGAAACAGCTGATGCCACGTCACAGGAAGTGACGTGAATTTGCATTCTGTCAATTTCAACAATTTGTCCAAACGCAGACATGTGTGCAGCAGCCCAATAGTTCTGTGGATATGGAATCAGTAATAGAAGGATTTAAATTGTCCAAAAGAATAGACACCCCCCATCAGTTCTGTGCTGGATGACCTCTCAATCTAATAAGGCACAACATTTACCTCACGAGGGGCATGTAATATGCCATTTACATGGGGTGGGGAGGTTAAAATAGGCTGTTGAGCTGTAGGTTTACCATCCCCTGACCATTCTGCGGCCAAGGCAAACATCACCCTGATCCCGTCACCCTGATCCTGAGCATCCCAGACCCATCACCCCGATCCTGTCACCCTGATCCTGAGCACCCCAGTCCCATCACCCTTATCCCGAGCACACCAGACCCGTTAACCTGATCCTGAGCACCCCAGACACATCACCCTGATCCTGAGCACCTCAGACCCGTCACCCTGATCCCAAGCACCCCAGACCCGTCGCCACGATCCCGAGCACCCTTGACACATCGCCACTATCCCGAGCACCCCAGACCCGTCACCCCGATCCTGAGCAACCCAGACCCTTCCCCCCGATCCCGAGCACCCCAGACCCGTCATCCTGATCCCGAGCACCCAAGCCCTTTCACCCTAATCCCAAGAACCCCAGGCCTGTCACCCTAATCCCAAGCACCCCAGTCCCGTCACCCCAATCCCGCGCAACCCAGTCCCATCACTCCAATCCCGCGCAACCCAGACCCGTCACCCCAATCCTGAGCAACCCAGACCCGTCAACCCCAATCCCGAGCACCCTAGACCCATCACCGCGATCCTGAGCACCCTAGACCCCTCACCCTGATTTTTTTTTTTTTAGGAGAGACCCTGGGGAATAAGATGGCAGTCGTGGAAATATTTTTAATGTCACACAGTATTTGCGCAGCGGTCATTCAAACGCAATTTTTTTTTTAATAAAATCTACTTTACTGAATTAAAAAAAAACACAAAAGTTTCCCCAATTTTTTTTTTAAACGTGAAAGATGATGTTAAGCGGAGTAACTAAATACCTAACATGTCACGCTTTAATATTGCGCACGCTCATGGAATAGCAACAAACTATAGTACTTAAATTTCCATAGGCGACACTTTTTTACAAATTTGTACAGGTTGCCAGGTTAGACTTACAGAGGAGATCTGGTGATAGAATCGCGGCGATACCTCACATGTAAGGTTTGAAGACTGTTTACATATGCATGTGTGATCTACGTATGCATGCACTTCTGCATGCGAGCACAGGGGGATGGGAGGTGCTTTAAAAAATTATTTTGTTTGTTTATTTATTTATTTATTTGTTTTTAAACTTTTCCTTTAAATTTTTTTTATTGCTTGATCACTTTTTTTCCTATTAGAAGAAATGTAAACATCCCTTATAAATTGAAATAGGGTATGACATGACAGGTCCTCTTTATGGAGAGATCTGGGGTCTATACGTCCCGTCCCCGTCCCCCCATCTCTCCTCTAGGCTGTAAAGCCTGAGATTAAAAAAAAATTGATCTCAAGCCTCCGTCAAGTTCTATTATTATGAGGGTCTCCATCAGGTTCTATTATTATGAGCAAAATATGAGATGACAGGTCCTCTTCATGGAGACATCTGGGGGGTCTATAAGACCCCCAAATCTTTTCTCTACCTTGGAAAACATGAGATAAAATAAAGACATTGATTTCATGTTTCCCAAAAAAAAAACAAAAAAACAGTGTTTACATCTGCCGACACTGGAAGTGACGTCATGGCGTCGCTTTCGGCCTCCGAGGGTCATAGAGATGGCTGGGGACCATTAGGTTCACCAGATTTGTTCTCTGGCTCCCCAAATCGCATGGGAGAGCCCTGAGAAGCACTGGAGGGCGGCAGGAGGGGGGTGAGGGGGCCTGTAAAAGAATAATGTTGCTGTAATTGGTGTAATTTTCTTGCTGGGGGGGGAGTATGGTGGTAATATTCCTGCTGGGGGAGTATCAGTGTAAAATTCCTGCTGGGGGGATGTCTGTGCAGGAAGTTCTTGTCAGACGATGGACATGGTGGGGACTTTGGCTCTGTTCACACTTAGGTGTTCCGGATTCCCGAATCGCTGCAAAACGCAGGATGCGCTTGCAATCCTCTTACTTTCAATGGCCCCCAAATCGCGGCGTGATTTTGCCAAGACTGTTGCCCAACAAATTGCAACAAAACTGCAGGACTGCTTTTGGGCGACAGGCATACTGCGATTTTGTTAGCACAATTTGTCGGGCAACAATATCAACCCGTGATTGGGATGCCATTAAAGGTAACGGGATCACAAGAGCGTCCCACATTTTGCGGCAATTCGGGAATCGCAGTAATTCCGCCCGCACTCCATAATGTTTAGCTGTGAATGCAGTCTAGAGCAAAGTCGAGAGCAAAGAGCAGGGGAGCAAAGAGCAAACGCGTGAGACATTCTGCTCGGCATCCTAATTGTCGCTTGAGGGGACGCATACAGCAGTCTAACCCAAGCTATGAATCGATCTCTGAATCCAAATTTGGATAGCACTGCCCACAGGTATCGCCAGCCAATACTGTTGAATGCCTTGTTGGCATCAAGGGACAGCAGAGCCCTGTGTCCCCCATTGTCTGCCTGTATTTGCATGTTCAGAAAAAGGCCTCTGAGATTAGTGGCTGTGGACTTTTGTGGCATAAATCCAGCCTGGTCAGGATGTATTATAGAAGCTATGATCCCGTTGACCCGGAGCGTCAAGACCTTGGCCAGGATCTTAACATCGCTCTGAAGGAGGGAGATGGGTCTATAGGAACCCAGGTCAACCGGATCCTTCCCAGGCTTAAGCAATAGTATCACATTAGCCCTGGCCATTGAGGATGGTAGGTCAATGCCCCCCCCCCCCCCAATGGAGGCATTGAATACCTCCAGAAACCTTGGCAGTACCTGTTCACCATAATGGGTAAAGACCTCCATGTGGAGACCATCCTCCCCAGGGGCCTTGCATGTGGGAAAGGAGCTCGCTGCCCTCTGTAGCTCCTCCAAAGTTAGAGGTGCTTCTAACAGTTGTCTGACCCCCTCAGACAGGGAGGGTAAGTCAATACAGAGAGGTAATTCTCAAGATCTGTATCTGAGTAATCATTCCTTGACCCATAAAAGTCTGTGTAGAAGGATGCCAGCTCAGATATGATTTGTTCCAGATCGTTAACCACTCGGCCACTGGCAGAGCAGATTGCCCTGATGGCCAGGGATTGTTGCTGAGATCTAACAATTTTTGCCAGTAGGTGACCCGTTTTTCCCCCTCCTCATAGAAAGCAAGCTTAGTGAAGAACCTCTTATGTTCTGCAGTGGAGGATCTCAGGCAATCCAAGGAGTCCTGGGCCGACATCCATGCCTCCCTTGCAGAGTCTGTTGGGTCTGCAACATAGGATAGTTTCAGCTGTTGTACCTGGCCTCCCACCTGCTCCAGCAGAGCGGAAGAGTTCTGTTTGACATTTGTGATTTCTGCAATGAACACCCCCCTGAGGTATGGTTTGAAAGTTTCTCACTTGTATTGTATTGGTGTATTGGCTATGGGATTGGAAAAAGCAGTCAATTTGGGCTGCTATCCGTTCTGGTGAGGTGAACAGTTTGAGCCAGAAGGTGTTAAGCTTCCAAGGGGCCTTGGGTAGTGAAGTGGGGGGCTGGGTAATCAGCCATAGGGCTACAGAGGAGTGGTCAGACACTCCTCGCGGGAAGTATTCCACCATGGAGGTATAGTCATCTATGTTACAATAGGAAAAACACATGAAATAGAGTCAGCCGCACACCCCAAACAGTATTGTAGACAAACGAAAATAGAAAAATTCCCCATGGGGTTTTTTAGCGGCAATTGTAATATATTTATACAGGAAATATGGTAAAAGTATAATAAAATCATTTATTGTACAAAACACGGCTTACAAGTCATTGATCAAAATGGTTATACAGATACAAAACTCTGGTGACGGACATGTCTCAGAATATGTCTGAGTTTGGTACAGTTCATTCAAGGTACAAGGTCAATACATTAATAAACATGCACATGAATACCCCGACGCGTTTCGACCTATGCTGTTGCGGTCTCTTCAGGGGGTAGTATTCTGGTGAAATACATCAAAAATTTATCAAAAACTTCAATAAGGCCACACCTTGTATCCAAAAGTTTTATATGTCTATATAATGATGTTATATTTACCACTAAAAGGGTGAGTTTCAACCACAGGTCACATATCCAGAGGTTTCCCAAAAAGTGAAGCACTGATCCAGGGTTCCTCATGCGTCAGTCCCCACCCCTCCAGGTGGGCACCGGCATCAAAAATGGCTTACAAGAAGTCACACCTCGTTGGGACACAGTGGGGGGGGGCCACAGACGACACCTAAAATGATTGTAGTGGTTAATTAAGTATTTAAGTATTTAAAGGTAATGTCCTAGCACCCAGTGAGCTGTATCCCCACCTATATATATAAATATTGTTTATCTGAACCTAATATATGTAAAAAAAGGGAAAGCAGAAATTTTAATTGTGCTCAATTACTAGTGCTGTATTTGAGTTATCACCATTGCAATCTCCTAACCCAAAGGAGAATGCCATGAGAAAAATCAACAAAGTATATTATTAATCAAATGATGATTTTATTATTATTGTATATTAATGGGATAGGTGAGTGCGGGTGTTCGAAGGGTGAACAGAAAAGTGTTGGATGTTTAAGTGAGGAAACAAAGTGTGTGAGAGTGATTAGTGAATGTGTAAAGTTAGGTAAGTGGGCAGTGAAAAAATGCAGAAAAAAAAAAAAAAAAGAAGAACACAAGAAAAAACAGCAAAGCAAACCAAACAAAGTGAGGAAAAAAGAGCGTGCATGAGAAACTATTGTGGTCAATTGAGTGATGAGTGAAGCTTGTACTGATGTCATATGCTTAAAGTGTATGGCCTACATGGTGTAGTCTCTAAATGGGACAAAAAGTGGTAAAAATTAAAAGCAATCTTAAAAAATCATGCTATTATAATAAAGCCATAGTGTCCGTAATATACGACACTAATGACAAACTAAGAGTGAATATAAGATACAAAAGATACTAAATGGAACATGAAAAATATTTTAATCTATCAAAGTTATAGTCTACATAGGTAGTAGTAATAGTAGTATGCTGAAAGTTGTACTTACATGGCTTGGATCCTTCCTGTGTGTGGGGAGCGTTCCTGGGATCGTGATCGGATCCCCAGAGAGTGGGTGCTTATATGGTGGACTAATTAGTTACAGGTGTCGTTAATGAGCGTCCCACCCCCTCCTGGCCCCCACCGCATTGGTGGTTGTGGTGTGACTCCCTCGGCGTTCCTGTGAGCCGAAGCTCCGGCCATCGCCGTCTCCTCAGTCGCAAAAGCGTGACGTCATGACGCCGTGCGCACAAGGAGCCGCAACCTCCAGTGCACGCAGCATCACAAGTGTCCAGTGGAGATCAAGGGACGCCGCCGGCATGGTGATACTCCCCCTGGTGGGCGAAAAATAGATGGAGAGGCTTCCTGGAGACGTGTATAACGAAACGTACGTCGAGGCGGTACTTGGTCACGCAATTACATCACTTCCGGCTTCTGTGGTTCGTCTGTCCGTCGAGGGTGGAACGCACGCCGCTGCCGCGATCATCTGGGAACTTCTCCCATAGAGCGGATTCCCCCATTCCAAGATACGCTTTTCAGCCTCAGTGCCGGGCGATGGCACTTTCTATGTGAGTAGCCATTTGGCTATGCTTTGTTTTTACTTTATTTTTAATAAATGGTGTTACACTATGTTTGGTTCCTCTCCATCTATTTTATATCCCATGCGTGAGACCCTGTGATGTGAGGACAAGAGTCTGGTCCATTTTTCTCCATTGCAGCAAGCAATATCTTGCTAAAGCCTATTTGACCTTTTTTTAATTAAATTGGTCAACTTCATCTGGTAAGCGGACATCCACTTCCAAGAGCACATTGGTGTTTTTTTCAGTGATGGTGAAGGGATTTTGCTGCTCACGTCTTGTTATCAAAGATTTACATCAGGATTCTACACCAATTTTTTGATGGACTTTGATATTGATGTTAATTTATATTTGATATATATATTATTTATTTGACACTATATGTCACGGTTGCACAATTATTATTGTTCACCATTTTTCAGAATTATGAATTTTGTTCACTTAATTTCTATGCATATGGGCAGGCTGGTATTATTTGAATTCATTTTTTAATTCACATCAAGGGAATTTTGTCCTATGTGTCATATTAATTTTTTATTTTTCCTTTGTCAATCACCTAGCGCTCCCCAACCCCCCCTTTTTTTCACATTGTAAGGTGTATGTTCCATTATATCTTCTCGTGCCAACTGGGCACCGAAACAAGGGCCATGTATCCCCTGACCACAGATGGTTTACATGCATCCAACATGGTAACATCACCCGTGTGGGCTGGTGTAAGCAGTAGAACCAACAAAAAGGGAAACATGTGTAGTCACTCGCTGTGTATTGATTGCAGGAATAGTTCCTCTATAAAAGGCAAACTGTATAAAGGACATAGCGCCCGACATTCCCCCGTTCCTTGTATTTCCAAGCAGGGTTCATCCTGCACCATCTTCGCGTCTTGCTCATTTTGATCCAGCCAAATGGCTGCATCTTGTGCACTTTCAAAGAACTGATTCCGACTTCTGGCTGTTACCCTCACCTTGGCCGGGAATAGCATAGAATAACTGCAGCTCCGTGGAGAAATCTGGGTAGAATGAGATTTTGGTGCCATTGTAGTGAATGCCCCCCTTCTCTCTGGCCAGGCGCAGCACTACCGTACCTCCCGATCCTTGTAATTCAGAAGCCTGGCTAGTACCGAGCGGGGAGGGTTGCCAGGTGGGAGGGGTCTCGGGGGTACCCTGTGTGTCCTTTCCACAGTGTAGATAGGTGAGAAGGCTTCTTTGCCGAACACATCCTGCAGCCAACCTTCAACAAATGCTGTGGGGTCCCTGCCCTCCACCTTTTCTGGGAGCCCCACTATGCGAACATAATATATATATATATATATATATATATATATATATATATATATATATATATATTTTAACCCCATAACTTGATTCTGAGGATTAACCTATGATCTTTTAGGGTGGGGAATGGTAATTATATATAACTTTTCCCCTACCATTATATATATATATTCTTTATAATATTAGTCAGGGTGTGTATGTGCTTTTACATGTGTTTATTTTTAATCAGTTCTGAGAAATATGAGAATCTATGATTCTTTACTGTGGATTGTAGGTTTCCCCAAACAGGAAGGCTGTTGTGCAGCCAGTTATATACCTTCGCCACATTCATTTCACTCTCTAACACAGTGCTAACACACTGCTAGCTAACACCGATTATCACAGACCTGGAGTCAACACAAGATGGTTTATTAAACAGCCTCAGAGTAGGTGTAAAAATCGGCTGTGTTAGAGAGCGTTAAGATAACGGTGATAAAGCAAGAATTAACAGCGGTTAAAAAACGTACACCTTAGCCCAGCCTTGACCTTGTATTCTCCCATCTGTGCAATACTGTCAAAATCACCAACACCCCCTTTCCTCTCTCTGATCACAACCTCATCAGTTTCACTGTATCCTTGCCTCCAACCACCCATCCCTCCAAGCAGCAAACAATTACCTGTAGGAACCTTTGCCACTTTAACCCTTCTCTTCTCTTTTCTGCTACTGACCATCTATATGACATAATCTCTCCCCTGTCCTGTCCTGATGTGGTCACCTCTGTCTACAACAGTTCACTGTCATCATCACTAGATGCACTTGCTCCTCTAACCACGCGCAAAATCATGCCCCGACCGTTACAATCCTGGCAAACTGACAACACTAGAAATCTCAAGAGACATTGCCGTGCTCTTGAACGACTGTGGCGTAAAACCAAATGCCTGCAAGTCTTCACCCTAAATAACTCTGCCCTTCTAAAACACAATTCCTGCCTCCATGCTGCCAAACAAGCCTACTTTGATCCTCTTATTAATACCTTGTCATCCAGTCCCCGTCGGTTCTTCTCAACCTTTAACTCTCTGCTTCGTCTCCCACCCCCTCTACCAACTAACTCACTCACTGCCCAAGAGATTGCCAATGACTTCAAAGGCTAGATTGATGCAATTTGTGAGGACACCTCCACTGTGCGTACATCTTCCCCACCCAACATACCTTGCCAAACAGCACATTCAACACTCTCCTCTTTTGAATTGGCTACTACTGAAGAACAAAACTTTTCTCAGATGCCCACCTAACCAATTGTCCCCTGGATCCTGATCCCTCACAACTACTACGGTCACCCTCTTCTTCTATCCTATGCTCCCTCACTCACATCTTCAATCTCCCCCTCTCTAGTGGCACCTTCCCCTCCCCTCTAAAACATGCGCAGATCACTCCCATACTTAAAAAGCCCTCACTGGACCCCACAAACCTGAACAACTTAAGACCCATCTCATTGCTCCCATTCACCTCTCAACTTCTAGAACGCTTAGTCTACAACCGTCTCAGCTCTTACCTCAGTGAAAATACCTTCTTGACCCCTTACCGTCTGGCTTTCACTCGCAGCACTCCATGGAAACTGCCTTACTAAAACTCACTAACGATTTACTAACTGCTAAAACCATCAGCCAGTACTCCATGCACCTACTACTTGACCTCTCTGCGGCCTCTGATACTGTTGACCACCCACTCCTTCTCAATAAACTCCATTCCTTTGGTCTCCAAGATTCTGCTCTATCCTGGTTCTCTGCCTATCTATCACAGCACTCCTCCTCTGTCTCCTCCTCTCCATTGCCCCTTTCTGTGGGGGTCCCCCAAGGCTGTTCTTGGACCCCTTCTCTTCTCTATCTACACCTCCTCCCTTGGCCACTTGATAACTACCCACGGCTTCCAATACCACTTATATGCCGATGACACACAAATCTGTCTACTCCTCAGCTCACTCCTTCAGTCTCCTCTTGCATTACTAACTTACTAACTGACATATCAGCATGGATGTCGCACCACTTCCTCAAACTAAATCTCTCTAAAACTGAGCTAATAATATTCCCCCCCCGCCCATGCCCCCCTCCCTGACTTTTCCATCAAAATCAACAATGCAACCATCAGTCCCTCCCATCACGCCAGGGTACTAGGTGTAATCCTAGACTCTGACTTGTCATTTCAGCCTCGAGTCCAATCGTCAAAAGTTTGTAGAATTCACCTCCGTAACATCTTTAAAATTGGCCCCTTTTTAACAAATGAAACCACCAAGCTCCTCATTCACTCCCTTGTTATCTCTCGCCTTGACTATTGCAACTCCCTTCTCATTGGCCTGCCTCTTTATAGGCTATCCCTTCAGTCTATCATGAATGCTGCTGCCAAATTTATTCACCTTACCAACCGCTCAGTGTTTTCCAATCCTCTCCTCCAATCCCTACACTGGCTCCCAATCACCCAGCGAATTAAATTCAAAATACTAATCACAACATACAAATCCATTCACAACTCTGGCCCAAGCTACATCACCAACATTGTCTTCAAATATCACCCAAACCGTCCTCTCTGCTCTTCTCAAGACCTCCTACTCTCAAGCTCTCTCGTCTCCTCCTCCCATGCTCGTCTCCAGGATTTCTCCAGAGCCTCTCCCATCCTCTGGAACTCACTACCTCGACCTGTCCGGCTATCCCCTACTCTTGCTACCTTCAGGCGATCCCTGAAACCTCATCTCTTCAGGGAAGCTTATCATGTCTCCAACTAATCTTTTACCATATCCATCAGCTCATTCCCCACAGCTACAACCTTTTGTACCACCTGCCCCACCCTATTAGATCATAAGCTCTTCTGAGCAGGGCCCTCTTAATCCTTTTGTATTTTATTGTATTATACCTGTATTGTCTCCCTTTTTTATTGTAAAGCGCTGCATAAACTGTTGGCGCTATATAAATCCTGTATAATAATAATAATAATAATAATAATAATAATAATAATAATAAGGGGAATGCAAAGCTTGTTAAAAAATAAATAAAGAAGTAATTTAGCAGCTGACAGATGTGTGTGTGTGTGTGTGTGTGTGTGTGTGTGTGTGTGTGTGTGTGTGTGTGTGTGTGTGTGTGTGTGTGTGTGTGTGGGGGTTCACTTGGCTCAGCACCAGAATGAATGACTGTTTGCTTCTCTTGGTTTAAAAATCAACAGATTTCTGTTTACAAGACAAAAGCCAGCAATGTCCATGGCCTACCTTATACATGTGTACATAGGATCCAATAAAAGGATCAGTTATGTTGTATCTATCAATATCCACAATACTTACCAATCTGTATCCTGGTGTCTGTATCCCGGTGCAGTCCATTGGCTTTACAGCCAAAACCAAAATATCCAACGGCTCTGAGGCAGCCGCGCACAAAAGCCCGAGCCCTCTTCATTTTGGGGGGCTTCTTGATTGGAGTATCTGCAGGCTGGTCACCGATAACTCCTTACATAGGTGGTCTTCCTTTGGTGGGTATTTCTTTGGTGTTTTTCAGAGAAAGAAGCTGATTAACCACTTCAATACCAGGCACTTAGACACCTTCCCGCCCAAGCCAATTTTCAGCTTTCAGCCCTGTTGCAATTTGAATGACAATTGCGCGGTCATGCTACTCTGTGCCCAAACAAATTTTTTATCATTTTGTTCCCACAAATAGAGCTTTCTTTTGGTGGTATTTGATCACCTCTGCGGTTTTTATTTTTTCCGCAACAAATAAAAAAAGACCGAAAATTTTGAAAAAAAAAGTTTTTGTTTCTGTTAAAATTTTTTGTAAATAAGTACGTTTTCATCTTCAATGATGGGCACTGATATGGCTGCACTGATGGGCACCGATGAGGTGGCACCAATGAGGTGGCACTGATGGGCGGCACTGATGGGCACTGATAGGTGGCACTGGTATGCGGCACTGATGGGCACTCATAGGTGGCACTGATGGGCACTCATAGGTGACATTGATTGGTACCTATGGGTGGCACTGATGGGTGCTTATGGGTGGCATTGATAGGTGGCACTGATGGGCACTAATAGGTGGGCACTGATGGGCACTGATCACACTGATTGGTGGCACTGATAAAACTGATTGTGGCATTGCTGGGCAGAACTGAAACATAATGGTGCCAATCAGTGCCCATTTCTGGGCACAGATTGGGCACATGTGGATGGCCATGGGGTACATACCTGGCCATCCACATGTTGCCCCTTCCCTGGTGGTCCTAGTGGCGATCCCTGGTGGTCCAGTGTGGTGATCTGAGGGGGGGATGCGCTGATAAACAATCAGCGCAGACCCCCCCTGTCAGGAGAGCCGCCGATCGGCTCTCCTCTACTCGCGTCTGTCAGACGCGAGTGAGGAAAAGCCAATCAACGGCTCTTCTTATTGACATCGTGATCAGCCATGATTGGACATGGATGGTCACGTGGTAAAGAGCCTCCTAAATTGTAATTTGGTACAGAATAAATTTGAATAGAAAAGATTAGAAAAGAATATTTTAATATATATATATATATATATATATATATATATATATATATATATATATATATATATATATATATATATATATATATATATATATATATATATATAACCATCTTCCGAAATTTGAATTTGAAGACTAGAAAAACAATAGAACAGAATAGAATAAAATATATATATTATATTTTATTCTGTTCTATTGTTTGTCCAGTCTATTATTTTCTATTCTAATCTTTTCTATTCAAATTCATTCTATATGAAATTCCACTTTCAGAAGCCATCTTCCGAAATTCGAATTTCGTATAGAATGAATTCAAATTCGAATAGAAAAGTTTAGAATAGAATAGAAAAGAATAGTATAGAAAAACAATGAAACAGAATAGAAAAAAAATTATATATATATATATATATATATATATATATATATATATATATATATATATATATATATATATATAAAACATCTTCCAAAATTCGAGTTTCATATAGACCGAAATCAAATTTGAATATAAATGATTAGAATAGAATAGAAAAAAATAGAAAAGAATACACTAGAAAAACAACAGAACAGAATAGAAGAAAATATAATATATATATTATAGTTTCTTCTATTCTGTTCTATTGTTTTTCTAGTGTATTCTTTTCTATTATTTTCTGTTCTAATCTTTTCTATTCAAATTTGAATTCATTCTATACGAAATTCAAACTTCAGAAGCCATGTTAAGAAATTCGAATTTCGTATAGACTGAATTTGAATTGAAAAGACTATTATAGAATATAAAAAAAATAGAATAGAAGAGAATAATAAAAAAATGTATAGATAGATAGATAGATAGATAGATAGATAGATAGATAGATAGATAGATAGATAGATAGATAGATAGATAGATAGAGATAGATAGATAGATTAGATTCTATTGCTTTATTACTTTATATTCTATCTTATTGTTTTTTTTAGAAAAACGTTTTCTATTTTTTTCGAATTCGATTCAAATTTGTCCTCGAATTCGATTCGAATATGTTTTCGAATTCGATTCGAATATGTTTTCGAATTCGATTCGAATATGTTTTCGAATTCGATTCAAATGTGTTTTCGAATTCGATTCAAATGTGTTTTCGAATTCGATTCAAATGTGTTTTCGAATTCGATTCAAATGTGTTTTCGAATTCGATTCAAATGTGTTTTCGAATTCGATTCAAATGTGTTTTCGAATTCGATTCAAATGTGTTTTCGAATTCGATTCAAATGTGTTTTCGAATTCGATTCAAATATGTTTTCGAATTCGATTCAAATATGTTTTCGAATTCGATTCAAATATGTTTTCAAATTCGTTTAAATTCTTTACTTTTGTCATTCGGAAATTCGGATGCATCCGGATTTCCGAATAATGAAAAATTCGTCCGAATTTCGATTCGGAACGAAACGAAATGCACATGCCTACCTGTCACCCCCATCAGGAGTACCTGAGTACCCGTCACCCCCATCAGGAGTACCTGAGTACCCGTCACCTCCATCAGGGAGTACCTGAGTACCCGTCACCTCCATCAGGGAGTACCTGAGTACCCGTCACCTCCATCAGGGAGTACCTGAGTACCCGTCACCTCCATCAGGGAGTACCTGAGTACCCGTCACCTCCATCAGGGAGTACCTGAGTACCCGTCACCTCCATCAGGGAGTACCTGAGTACCCGTCACCTCCATCAGGAGTACCTGAGAACCCGTCACCTCCATCAGGAGTACCTGAGTACCCGTCACCTCCATCAGGAGTACCTGAGTACCCGTCACCTCCATCAGGAGTACCTGAGTACCCGTCACCTCCATCAGGAGTACCTGTCACCTTGTCAGAGTATCTGTCACCCCAACTGAGTATCTGTCACCCCAACTGAGTACCTGTCACCCCAACTGAGTACCTGTCACCCCAACTGAGTACCTGTCACCCCAACTGAGTACCTGTCCCGTGAGCCCAGCAGTGCCTGACGTGCAGCCAATTTCTAGCTGACGTACAGTCCATTAGTCCTTATCGTGCAGCCCTGTCATACAGCCACCATGTGCAGAAGAGTATACACCCCAGAAGAGGCATACCAAATGCTAAGCCTGACTGATGAGAGCAGCGGGGAGCTCTCACCGCCCCAGTACAGTTCTGATTCCAGTTCCAATTCTGGTTTGCAATACAAGCCCCCGGAAGGCAGTACATCCGAATCGGAGGAGAAAGTATTCCGTCCAAAAAGAAGACAGTCTGAACTCCAGGCAGCTACCAGCAGCGCCAGACACCCCAATTTCCAATCAGCAAATGCCAATGGCGCTAGACCCCAGGAGGATAGGCCCAGTGCAAGAGCTGGAGTTCCATACTAAAGAAGTAGGGCCCAAACCCATCTTCCGGATGCCTTGGCCAACCCATTGTGGCTGCCTTCTAGCACAAGGTCTGCCACAATCCCCTCTTTCACAGCACAGCCAGGTGTGCAGGCCAACACCGAAGGTTTCTCTGAAGTCTTTTTTTTTATTTCTTTTTCCCTGATGAGTTTCTTCAAAGCATCATGGACCAAACAAATCTTTTTGCCTGTCAGTACATAGAAAACCACCCCAATTCATGCCATGCCTGCCCTTTTGAATGGAGACCCCTAACAGTGGAGGAGCTTAGATTGTTTTTAGGCCTTACGCTCAACATGGGGCTTACAAAAAAAAAAAAAAAATTAACTGCATGCATATTGGTCTACCAACTCCATCCACCATATGCCAATTTTTTCAGCTGTGATGTCCAGGTCCCGCTATGACATGATCATGCGGTTCCTGCATTTCAGTGATAACTCAGTGTCTCCCCCCCCGAAATCATCCGGACTTTGATAAATTGTATAAAATTCGCCCCCTAATTGATTTTTTTAATAAGAGGTTTGCCGAACTTTACATCCCTGACCAGAACATCTCTGTGGACGAATCCCTGGTCCATTTCACAGGCCGGCTGGGAATCAAGCAGTATATCCCCAGTAAGAGGGTGAGGTACGGATTGAAACTCAACAAGCTCTGTAAAAGCTCCTCCGGATATGTGAATGCCTTTCGTGTGTACGAAGGCAAAGACTCCCAGCTCCAGCCCCCTGAGTGTCCAACGTACATGGGAATAAGCAGGAAAATTGTATGGGAGTTGGCATTCCCACTCCTCCAAAAAGGGGTATCACATTTACATGGACAACTACTACACCAGTTTGCCCCTTTTTCGCCACCTATACCTGAAGAAAACTTTGGCCTGTGGTACTGCAAGAAAAAACAGGAAAGGCTTCCCACAGCGTCTACTCACCACAAGGCTATAAAGTGGGGAATCGGCAAGCCCGAGGAATGGGGAAGTGTTGGCCGTGCAGTGAAGTGGAGGGATAAGAAAGATGTTTACATCATGTCCACCATCCACGATGACACCGCGGTGGAACCTCCAAGAAGACGCAGTACCGTTTAAAAGCCTTGCTGTATCAACGAATACAATAAATTCATGGGGGGTGGATTTAAACAATCAAATGCTGCAGCCCTATCTTTCAACACGAAAGTCTCTCTTCTGGTACAAAAAAGTCGCAATAAACTTGTTCCATTTGGCCATTTAAAATGCGCACGTCACTTATCAAAAAATCAGTGGAAATACCCAACCCCTTTTCCAAATGTATCCAAAATATTGTCACTGCCCTGATCTATCAGCAAGGATCCCCCCCAACAAAAGCATTCGCTCCGATTGTGCGCCATTTTCCTGACAATATTCCACCATCAGCAACAGGAAGAAGACGGCAAAAAAATGTCGGGTGTGCAGCAAAAGAGGAGTTAGGAAAGACACCAGTTTCCATTGTCCCTCCGAACCTGGCCTTTGCATCGGAGAATGCTTCAGGCGCTAATACACTCTCGTAACCTTTTAGCCCAAATTTCTAATAGACTGCCATCTGCCCAGTTTCAATTTCTGTGCTGATTAATAGTGCCTCAACTCAACTGACCCTGACCTGTTTATCGACTATGCCTCTGCCTGCCGTCTGCATTGTTTATCCGCCATGTTTCTGCCTTTAATGTGAACGGACCCTGGACTATCAACTATGCCTCTGCCTGCATTGTTTATGCGCCATGTTTCTGCCTTTCACGTGAACTGACCATGGACTATCGACTATGCCTCTGCCTACCATCTATTTCTGCCTTTTACCTGCACTGACCTCGGCCTTTTGACCATGTTTTTGCATGCCCCTTGGACTGATCTTTCACCCTGCTACACAGGGGTCTCACATATGTGAGGGGCTCCAGAATAGTGTTGTGAGTTGAGAAAAACAGTTTTTGGTTTTCTCTTTGTTTTGTAATTCCCAGAACAGTGTCTGGTTGTCCGGGGGTTTCAAAGCGATTTGGTTGGGAGAAGCCTTTACCCCTGTCCCCATTCTTTCCTGACCGAGGCCCTAAACTTGATGGTCCTGCCTGCTGCCTGAACCAATACTTTGGCTGTGCTAACAATAACTCTACCTGCACTGACCCAGGACTTTTCATGGACCATGTGCCTGTTGCCTGGACCAATACTTTGGCTGCACTAACCATATCTCTGCCTGTACTATGGACAGAATTTCTTCCTGCTGCATGGACAATCCTTTCGCTGCTGCTGACCACATCCCTGCCTGCTACCTGGACAGATGCTCTCCTCTGTGGACCACTGCACTACTAAAACAGCAGGTAATCTTTTGTTTACTCTTTGCTCAGAAGAATGTTTTTGGTTTGTAATTGGTATGCACGGTACATGCTATGGGTTAGAAATATGAAGGGCATTCAACAATGTGATAGGTTGGCAGGAATTTGTGTGTGTAATTTATGCTGCTAGACTGCCTGGAGGTGCTAGTTGGATGTTGGACCTCTGTATGTGGCCAGGCTGTGTAAAAGTCTTACACATGTGGTATCTCCATACTCAGGAGGAGTAGCAGAATGTATTTTGGGGTGTCATTTTTGCTATGTACATGCTGTGTGTTAGAAATATCTTATAAATTGACAACTTTGTGTAAAAAAAAAAACACGTTTTCATTTTTTTTCCACATTTTCCAAAAACTTCTGGAAAAAAATGAACCATTCAAAAGACTCATTATGCCTCATAGATTATACGTTGGGGTGTTAGCAGTGGCGGAACTACCGCCATAGTGACACAAGCGGGTGATATGGGGCCCGCAGCCGAGTGGGGCCTGGTGAGGACAGGCGGCTCTGTGGGTAAGAGTGGGCAGCTCCGCGGGTGAGAGCGCGGGTGGCTCAGAGGGCTGTAAGGTGGCTCAGTTGGTAAGACAGCTGGGCAGCTCGTGGGTGAGCGGGCTGGCCAATCAGGGAGCTGGCAGGAGGGGGAGCATAGAGATGACATCTCTTACCGCCCGGCGCCCGCCCTGCATCCCTGCAGTGCAGTTCCGCCCTCACTGTGCAGGCAGCCGCTGGAAGCAGAGAGATGACATTATCTCTCCGCTGCCTGACTGATAATCTGCTACCTGATTCTGGGACACAGCAGGAAAGTGACACAGCAAGTGACAGTCTGTAATGTGTGGCAGGTGACATGGCAAGTGACAATCCGTAATGTGTAACAGGTGACGTGGCAAGTAACAATCCGTAATGTGTGGCAGGTGACGTGGCAAGTGACAATACGTAACATGTGGCAGGTGACGTGGCAAATGACAATCCAGGATGGGGCAAGTGGGCAATCGGCAACATGTAGCAGGTGACGTGGCAGGTGACATTCCACAACGTGTGACAAGTGACAATCTGCATCTGGTGGCAGGCGACGTGGCAAGTGGACAATCCGCAACGTGTGGCAGGTGATGTGGCAAGTGACATTCATTGACCAGTTGCATCTGGTGGCAGGCGACGGTGGCAAGTGACACGCTCAGGGCTCCCACTGATTCTGCATTATGTTGAGTTTTTTTAATTCTTTATTTTTTCATAGAAAGTGTGTACAACAAATAACACATCCAGCATAGGTACATAACAAAAGTCAAGCATAAAAAAAAAATTGACAAGATTTCAAAAGCAAGGTCAACAAATCAAGTCCTTACTTAGTCCGGTATTCAAGGCACATGGGGGAGAGACCCCGGTATGGCAATACTGACAGTGCACGGGACCCTGAGGGTGCTCCGGGAGTTAGTTGTTTGACCTGGAGCTGGCGTTAGAGCAGGTTAGGGAGGGAGGTAAGTGGTTCTGTTAGAAAAAAGATCATCCGCAAAGGCGGCCACCTTGTGGGATCCCAAAGGTTTAGGGTAGCCTACAATGCCCGCATTCGCTCTTATCCTACACAGGAGGGGCTCTAGTGACAAAATAAAGATCAGGGGAGACAGGGGCAGCCCCGTCGTGTGCCATTCCGGTTGCTAAAAAAGTCCGACCTCGTCTCATTGACTTTGACCGCTACAGTGGGGTGTGTATAGAGGGACAGTATCCACTTCAGCATGGACGATCGAAGGCCTATGTGTTCTAAAGTAGCTTGTATAAAAGGACCGATCTACACGATCAATGGCCTTCTCCACACAGGAAGGGCTCTAGTGACAAAATAAAGATCAGGGGAGACAGGGGCAGCCCCGTCGTGTGCCATTCCGGATGCTAAAAAAGTCCGACCTCGTCTCATTGACTTTGACCGCTGCAGTGGGGTGTGTATAGAGGGACAGTATCCACTTCAGCATGGACGATCGAAGGCCTATGTGTTCTAAAGTAGCTTGTATAAAAGGACCGATCTACACGATCAATGGCCTTCTCCACGTCGGTAGACAGCAGGAGAAGAGCCCATTTAAAAGTCCTTGCCGCATGGATCAAATTCACCACTCAGATGGTATTATCCCTTGGCTCCCGTAGCGGCACAGAACCCGCCTCGTCTCGATGAATAAGACTTGGTATGTGAGGGAGTAGTCTATTGGTCAGGATTTTGGCAAAGAGTTTTAGATCTGTGTTCAGAAGTGCAATCAGGCGATAACTCCCACACTGCAGCGGGTCTTTCCCCTCTTTTGGGATGAGGGAAATATAGGCCCTTAAGGTTTCCACTGGGAATGAGTTTCCCTCCGTGATGGTATTGAGGGCAGAAACAAGGGGTTGCGACAATGTGTCAAAGAAAGTTTTATAGTATGCCGGAGTTAGGCCGTCAGGGCCAGGGGCCTTTTTTGGTTTCGAGGAGGCCAGTGCCACTCCCAGCTCTGTTACTGTATTGAGTTCCTCCAGCTCCTCCTGTACTGTACTGGGAAGCGATGGCATGCCCGAGACAGCTACGTATGACTGAGGGGTATGTCTACCTTCTGTCGGGGGGCCCACAGATAGGGGTCTGTCTAGATTATAGAGACCTGCATAAAAGGAGTTTACTCAGGAACTGTGGATGGTCTATATTGGGGAAGTAAACATTCGCGAAAGTGACCTGCACATCAGACACCCTTCCCTTTAAGAGGAGAAAACGACCCTGCGCGTCTGCCCGCTGTGCCTCAAACACCCATGGTATCGACCTGGCTAGTAGGATGCTAACCCCCTTTGATTTAGAGATCGGAGAGACACTATGGTATGCCAGTGGGAAAGTCCCGTTGGTCAATTTAGGAATGTTATCAGCACGAAAGTGCGTTTCCTGCAGAAAAGTTACTTGAGTTTTGCCCCTGCGCAGGTCAGCTAAGAGCTGTGAGAGCTTTTCCGGTATATTGAGGCCGCGCACATTGAGGGAGGTGATCTTGAGGAGACCCATTATGTCATCTGGCGTGAAAATGAACGCCAATGGATGCGTGGGAGGTTCCCAACCAAGGGATTCCCCCCAGGCAGAGGTCAGCAGCAAGGGGAAATAAAAACAAGAGAGAGAGAAGGGGGGATAAAAGCAGAGGGGGGAAGGAAGAAGAAAGAGAGGAGAAGAAGGGGAGGGAGAGGGGGAGGGGAGGGAGGAGCAAGAGGGGTAAGGATAGGGAAGGGGGGAGGGAGGGGATAGGGGAGTAAACGGTTCCTGTCGTAGACTTACTGTGGACCCCTGTTGAGCACTTGGAGTGTCCACACGGGGGTCCGCCCTAATTGGGAGTGGAAGGAGCATTAAGGTCTACTCAAAATCGAGCAGTAATAAAGGCAGTAGTTAAAATAGACAATATGAATGGAGATGTATGGGGTGGAACCACAATGCGTGTAGCATAAGAGCCAACATAAAATAACATCAACTTAACAATCAGTAACTGAAGCATTACAGCAGAACACTGCCGCGGCCATACGGTGGTGGTGTCCCGGGGAGGCTCAAAAAAAACCAGGGGAGGCCCCAGACCCATGACAAATATTAGGAGTCAGGACCTACCCAAACATCCCGCAGCATGACCCAGAGCACCAGGACCGAGGGTCTATATATTTGAAATGGAGGGCACCAAAACTTGTTGCGAAGGGCAAAAGCAATGTATGCAAATCAGATGAAATAAGACAAAATAAAATAACATACCACTTATGACTTCTGCAACCCTGTGGAGAGCCAGCAGACAGGCCACTGTCCCCCCACAAAAGCAGCCACTTGCGGGGATATTGGGAAAAATTGGAAGGGGCCAACGGTCTTAGAGTCGTCTCGAAAAACATATATAACATAAACATTAAACAGAAAACAGGGCTCCCAGGGCGCCTATCTGGTGCGGGTGAATCAACATAATCAGGGGGCTTTAACGATTAGGTGAGAGTGGCCGAAGGAGTAGGAGCCTGTTACCCGTCTGCAGACTCCCCTCCAGTGCACCCGTCACCCCCACCGCTCACCAATAGCGAACCTGCAGGGGGGAAGCGGCGCACAGGATAGGGCAGCCCAGTATCAGTTATGGCCCAAAACCTCACATAACAGGTAAACATACACATAGTTGACAACCTACGTTCCCCAGATGTGATTAGGAGGGTCCCCCATGAGCCAGAAGTCTTTGGGGTGTACTGTGTAGTATAATCAGCAAGGGCCCATAGGGTCGCCCATCAAGGCAGTTCCAATAAAACATAGCAGGTGGGATTCAGATGCTTAGGAGACCCAGAAAGCTAATGGGATATAAGCAGTCATTATGTCTTACCAGTCCCCGGGGTATAGAGGAGAATTAGGATTCAGAGGACCTCAGATGAGGTCTGACAGTCTCCTGGCTTGTAGCATAGGGACGGGGTCGGCGGACTCGTTGCAGCCTGGGCAAGGGTGGGCCGAGAGCCTCTTGAGATAGCAGGTAGTCAAACCAACTGGGGACACTTACAGCAGGCTTGTCGATAAGCTGAACAGGTCTGGGAGTTGGTCTGGTGAGCGAAGGTAAAATTCAGCACCACGCCTCGGCACAATTAGATGAAAGGGGTGACCCAATCGGTATCTGGCTTCCGCTTCACCTCGAGAAGGGGTCTCAGAAGCCCACGCATGGCTCTCGTTTGCCTGGAGATGTCAGGGTAAATCTGGATCAGCGCACCATCAAAGTCGATCCAGGCGCAGGATCTCTCCCTTTATGATGAAGAAATGCACCCTACACAGGACATCTCGTGGGGGGTCCACGGCAGCAGGATTCTGTGACGCTGTGGAGGGTGCTCTGGGCCCTGGTATATGGTGGAACCTTTCCCACTCCAGTTCTGAGGTCGGCGGTTTTCGGTTTTAAAAGAACCTGGTTCAGGATGGCCACTACAGTGGCACGCAGATCGGGACCCATGGTAGCTTCAGAGATGCCGCGTAAGCACAGATTGTTTCGTCTGCTCCTGTTCTCTCCATCGTCTAGCTTTAATTGTACCTCCACAAGATGGTGGCGAAAGGCAAGCTGCTCCGTCTCAAGGGAGGTGATACGGGCATCGGTGGTGGAGGTGGAGGATTCCAAAACAGTGACCCTCTCCTCCACTGTATCCACTTGCTGGCGCAGGTCATGCAGTTCCCTGGAAAGTGCATTTACTATGGATGCCGCCATTTCCTGCAAATCCTGCCTGGTGGGCAGACCTGCCACAATGTCCCGGATAAAGCCCTCTGCATTGCTGCCTGTCTCCCCTGTATGACCAGAGCAGAGTTGCATGTCTGAGCTCTGTATCACAGGGGACAGTATGGGAGAAGGTGACCTGTCATCCCGAGTGGACCGATCGCCGCTTGCAATAGCTCCTGACTGTTTTTTTTAGAAGGAGCGGCGGCGCTCGTCGGAGGGACTCGTGGCGGCGCCATCTTGGCTGAGGCAGCGGGGGAGGAAACAGCGTGCTGCTGAAGAAAATAGTGGGTTATTTCAGGACCCTTCTGTAGCCCCAAGTCTAACGGGTGATTACGGTCCCCTCGCATGAATTCCGGCTCTCTTTGTCAGGCCGTTCTCAGGGCTTCCCCACACAGAGCTCCGAGGTGAGCATCCTCACTCTTCCATTGCTCGGCCATGCCCCCTGCATTATGTTGAGTTGAACTATTTCATTTTATATAACAGAACAGAAATTGGTTAGAAGGCATGGAGGTCAGCAATGTTTGTTCTTCAGGGGCTGCATACAGTATACTGCATACTTTGTTGTTCAAAATTAATATAAGCTGTTGCCTGGGTACTGTGCCACATGGGTGTGGTAATCTGTTGTTCAATGGCATTAGTTAATTTTTTTTGTGGGGGGGCTGTTTGCAGGGGGGGCACCATACAACATTTTGCTATGGGGCCCTGTGATTTCTAGATACGCCCCTGGGTGTTAGCTTTCCAAAATGGGGTCATTTTGTGGGCGTTTCTATTGTCCTGGTGCTCCAGGGTCTTCAAAAGTGTAATAGGTGGTTGAGAAATGAGATGTGTAATTTATGCTTGTAGAACGCCTGAAGGTGCTACTTCAACGTTGGGCCTCTGTATGTGGCCAGGCTGTATAAAAGTCTCACACATGTGACATCGCTATACTCAGGAGGAGCAGCAGAATGTATTTTGGGGTGTCATTTTTAAGTATGCAAGTGCTGTGTGAGAGAACTAACTTGTTATTATGACAATTTTGTGTAAAAAAATTAAAAATAAAATAAATTCTTCATTTTCCCAAGAATTGTGGCGAAAAAATTACAACTTAAAAAAAAATTCACCATGTCTCTTACTAAATACCTTGGAATGTCTACTTTCCAAAAAGGGGTCATTTGGGAAGGTATTTGTACTTTCCTGGCTTGTTAGGGTCTCAATAAATGAGAGCCGTCAGTGCATCAAGTGTGATCAATTTTCAATGATTTACACCATAGCTTGTAGACTCTATAACTTTCACAGAGACCAAATAATATACACTAATTTGGGTTATTTTTACTAAAGATATGTAGCAGTATACATTTTGGCCCAAATGTATAAAGAACATTTTTTTCTTTAAAAAATTTTAAGATAGAAATAAAAAAAAGTGTTTTTTTTTTCAAAATTTTCTCTCTTTTTGCTTATATTGCAAAAACTAAAAAAAAAACAGCAGTAATTAAATACCACCAAAAGAAAGCTCTGTTTGTGAGAACAACATGATAAAAAATTTTGTTTGGATACAATGTTGCATGACTGGGTAATTGTCATTCAAATTATGAGAGCTCTGAAAGCTGAAAATTGGTCTTGGCAGGAAGGGTGTATAAATGCCCTGTATTGAAGTGGTTAAAGGAGCCTCGTCGTTGTTTGTGCCCTTTGTGAATTCAGCCTGTAGGCTCAGTATGCATATCTAATAGGGATACGACTCCTATAGGAACAAGTTTTTCTTGAAGTAACGGTTATTTTGAATGAGATTTAACCATTACAGTCCCTTGGCTGAAATAAAGATGTATATTTCTATGACAACACTGTGAATGGAGCCTTATAAAGCCTTCCCGCAGATCAAATCTTTTCACTTTTTTTTTTTTTTTATTATGACACACCAATTTTTTTTTTTCAACTTTTAACCCTTTCACTACCAAATCATATTTATTTTTTTCATTTTAACCCTTTAACTGCCAAGTCAAGGGTTTTTCCTTAAATTTATTAACCCTTTCTTTGCCAAACCAAGAGGTTTTTTTTATTCTTTCATTTTGTTAACCCTTTCACTGCCAAACCAAATTCCTTTTTTTCCTAACCCTCCCAACCCCCTTTTTTAACCCTTTCATTGCCAAAACCAGTTTTCCCCTTTTTAACTTTTTCAGCGCCAAACCAATTGTTTTTGACCCATTTCTCGCCCATATGTTAAAATATAAATAAAGGAAAACCTGTTTATTGTTAGGTGTTGGATGGAGTGGAGAGGGATTGGAACCCCTGTCAGGTTTTTATTGCTGTATGCAACCCCTTTAGGGAGATTCATTCTCTCTATTTACCTTTACCAACAAACATAAAAGAAAATTCAAAATTTTGGGTTGTGACCAGAACAGGAATTAGAGGGGAAATCTTCCAATGGGGACACTAGTTCTGGTGATACCCAGGAATTATGTCACTTTGGGGGGATTTCTCTCACCTCTTTTTTGGCTATGGGAAAGGAAATGAAGGGAAATCCTCCCAATGGGGACACAGATGACAAAGAAAACCTGACAGGGGTTATAGCTCTCCCTTACTCTATTGTAAATGAAAATAGTTTTATTTTATCTTTTAGCTGGTATGCGGGTGATGGTGGGGACGGTGGGGACTCAGTCTAAAAGAGGTTGCAGCATATTACACATGGGGTTATGTGGGGGTGTAGTGTTTGCAGACACCAGCAACTGCCACTGCCAAAGAGGGGGAGGGGTGAACGCTCAGATAGTAATTTTGAAGGTCATTTGGACCCTTTCACTGTTGGACATTTTTGCACATGTGCCAAGCATTCCATAGTTTCATAGTTTGTGAAATGATGAAGGCCCCAGTCACACCTCTGACATACACTTGGATGGCAAACATCCAACAAGCATAGAGCATCCCATTGATTTCAGTGCGCTGCCCTATGGGCCACAAGTGTCGCAAAGTAGCTCATAGCGCATTGCGGTATGTTTTATTTCCCACGCATTTTGCCACCTTTGTTGTATTAGTGTCTCATGTTTGGAGGGACATTTACAATAAATGGCACTACAAGCGTGAGGCACATTTGTTTGCATGTTCCGGGATTGCAGCAAAATGTGCATTTCTGTGCGCATTACCAGAATGCGCAGATGTGAACGCAGACTGATATGGTGGAAATTTGTCACAGCAGCATGCAGTGTTCCGCCATATTTCCATTTTTTATCAGTTACCACCATACAAAAACTTGTGCTGGGTTTTTTTTTTTTTTTAAAGCAGGCAGACTTGTAAAGTGTGCATGTTTTCTTTGGATGGAAATGTTGGAGGAAAGTTCTTTATCTCCTTTACTCCTGAGTGTGAATAGCTGTAAAGTGTGTGAATGTGAGCAGACAGGGAATGTATATGGCTCTGATCAATTAATACTGGACCTTCTACAGAGGACTCCCTGGAAAAACCACAAAGCTTCCCAAAGCTGCAGAAGACGGAAGGAAAATGGCTGAGATAGCTACTTGTTTTTCAGGGGGAGGGGGGGGCACATTTTCTTACAAGTGGCTCCCTACAATTTCTGTGTTATGGGGGTCTCCGGCACACTTTCCGCTCACTGTGGCTATGGAGATAAAGGGTCTCACTGTGTACTTGGTGTATCTGTTCTTTAGCTCTGCAGAGGGCCGTACAAGAGGACCCCCGCCACCAACAAACCAGTCCAGGTGATTGACAGGAAACATGCAGGAGAAGAAGAGTCTGCAGAGACAATCCAACAGGTAGGTAGGATTCACCTGGACAGTCCGGGTTTGGAATTATGTGTCCAGTCTACCTGAAACCCAGACACATTATTCAGACTGGGCCATGGCTCCCCAAATAACTGAGATAATCACATAAAAACCTATTGCCATTTGGGATAAAACAGAGAGGTGATAAGGGCGCTCTGGTGGAGGTGGGTAGCTGGTCAGAGGGATGATAGTGATGAGATGGCACTTCTGGCAGCACTTTGGTTAGAGGAGAAGCAACTCTGAAGATATAAAAAATCACTGACATCTGTGCCCTGTACCCCTGTTTCAAATTCCTTCAGGACTTCATTGTATATAGCACTGACGTTAATAATCCATTTTGCGAGTGCACGGTCGTCTTGGCCGTCCTCATAATACATCTGTCACTTCCCTTATCATTGTGTATTTAGTATCTGCCCACACTCCTCCCCTTGCTCCTCCCCCTCACCATTTATAAGCCAGCTTGAGGAGTGTGGGCGTAGGTCTGACGAAGGAGCCGCACATGCTCCGAAACGCGTTACCGCCCCCTTCTCTCCACTGACACCATCAGCCTTGTGTGTCCCGCAGTGAATACAGGCTTCCCTGCTGCCTCCTCTTTTCAACACGCATGAGAACGCTTTACAGCTGCTGGACGGCTCTACACTGCTCTCTACCACCGTGCTGAGGATGGACACATGCCACAGATGAGGACTCCTGATTTTATCATGTCTTTTAACACTCAACAATCTTGTAAGTGCTTTTAACCCTTTGTGCACTCTATTAAATTTTACATACTGCACTTAGAGGCGCCTTTCTTTTCCCTTTTTTATTGCCATTTGGGAGCTGCGGGATACTGTCTGGGGGCAAGTTTGGCATCAATGTGGCACCTGGGGAAGGGGGGGGGATGATATCAGCAAGACCGGTTTAGCCACATCCACTTTGCCACAGCGCGCTGCATTACCACTCTCCCTGGGACACCCAAAGATGTCCCAGGTCTTTTATAATCCTATAGTGTATACTATGAAAAAAAATGTACCCTGTACTGCTAAAGTGTTCGAGTTTGGCTGAAGAAAAGATGGCAACCCTAGGTGGATGTGAATCAGCTGGGGCATACCAGAGGAACACACGAACACAGGAAGAAATTTTTTTCAGTGGGTGTCTCCACCAGAGCCCCCCTTACATCAGGTGTCCCCATCAAAGCCCCCCTGACATCTGGTAAACTCACCAGAGCCCCCCCTTACATCTGTGCCCCCACCAGAGTCCCCCCTTACATCAGGTGCCCCCACCAGAGCCCCCTCCCTTACATCAGGTGCCCCCACCAGAGCCCCCTCCCTTACATCTGTGTCCCCATAAGCATCCCCCCTCATATCTGGTGTCCCCATCAGAGTCCCCCTTAGATCAGGTGTGCCCAGCAGAGTGCCTCCTTACATCACGTGCCCCCATCAGAGTCCCCCTTACATCACGTGCCCCAATCAGAGTCCCCCTTACATCAGGTGCCCAGTAGAGTGCCTTCTTACATCAGGTGCCCCATCAGAGTCCCCCTTACATCAGGTGTGCCCAGTAGAGTGCCTCCTTACATCAGGTACCTCCATCAGAGTCTCCCTTACATCGGGTGTGTCTAGTAGAGTGCCTCCTCACATCAGGTGCCCCCATCAGAGTCCCTCCACACATCACAGTGCCCCATTTACATCAGGTGCCCCCAGGTGTCCCTCCACACATCACAGTTGTCCCCTGGGTCGGGGGAGCTTTCCCCCTGTACTCACAGATCACCAACTGCAAAGAAGCTGCTCATTTCTCTCTCCAGTCAGTCTGTTCTCATTCCTTGGCAGTGCTGCTGAAACTGAGGTGAGTTCTCAGTCTGTGTCAGCTCTCTATCATTCCTTACAGGCTGGAGGGAGGAGAACACTTAATTCTCTCTCCAGCTATGAGCCATGGTCCAGTCTGAATAATGTGTCTGGTTTTCAGGCAGACTGAAAACCAGACACATGATACAAAACCTGGACTGTCCGGGTGAATCCTGGACAGGTGGCAACTCTAGTCAGTGTCCACATACATATACAGGATTTAAATAGCACCAACAGTTTGTGCAGCGATTTACAACTGTAGCATTACCCCTGTAGGAGTTGCTGATGTCAGGGCTCAACCACACAGCATTTTCTTTTTGCATCCAGACACATTGATCAGACTTTTGGCTTGTTTTTGTTTTATTAGGGTATGATAACTTGGATCGGGTAAGGGATTTTGGAATGCCCAACTTGAAAATGTCCAACAATCAAAACCAGGGACAACTCCCTCCCAATTTACAGATTCTTCTTGTTCCTTCCACCTTCACCAACTTGGTTTCCTTGTACAGCTCCTGCTGATTCACTCCTGGGGTTACTAACAGTCTCTGGTTAGTTCAGCAACAGCCTATTAAAGGCTAGGAACTTGCAGTCCTTTAATAAAGTAGCACATGTGACGTGAACAGCATTGGACACAATCTGCTTCCTCCGTAAACACTGATCCCAGTTCTACTGCTTGTGGAAATGCTAGCCCACCTGGCTGCCACCAGCCCACTTGGCTGATTTCCCTTCCCAGTCATCCCAACTGACACACACATGAAGACTCCCCAGGGCAAGGTTGGCTGAAGACTTGGCACACCGCTGTCTTCAAGAAAGCACTGCTACAGCTTCAGTCTCTCCCCTTTCTGTCCCTGCACCGTGCTGATCTACTCACTGTCTCCCTGTCAGGGACATGTCGGTGGCAATCTGGCTAACTTGCGTGCACGTAGGTGCACAAGGAGCATTCCTAGAGTTGCTGGGCTTAATCCCCCACTGGGGGGCGCTGGCGCGCTTCCGCGCGCGCGCGTTCGCGGGTGCGCGCGCGCGCCCGTGCGCGCGCCCGTTCGCGCTAGCGCTGTTTGGCGCCAAAGCCCCTTTAAAAGGGTGTCAGTTACTCCCATTAGGTGCTGTTCGTCTTCAGCTCTGCACCTGAAAACCTGTATCCTGCTTGTTGTTATTGTTACTATTGACCCGGCTCCGTCTGACTACTCTGCTATCTCCAACCCGACCCGGCTTGCCTGACCTTGTTGATATCCTGCTACCTGTTACCGAATACCTGCCTGCCTGACTATTCTGTGATCATTCCTTCTGCCTTATATCTGCCTGATCTCCTGCCAACTCGGACTGTCTGACGCTGCTTTGCTTGTGCCTGTGACCCTGTCACCACCTGCTCTTCCAAGATCCAGGTTCTGCTGCTGCATACCATCCACCTGTCTGCTAACGGATCCGCTTCTGCTTACCTGCATCCGCTATACAGTCTTTCCGGAGAAGTCTCCTCAGCTCCTGTGTTGGTTGTCGCCAGGAATCGCATCAGACACTCCTACCCACTGTGCTCAGGAGACCACTGTTCCCACTCCAGTGGCTCCCGAACCAGCGCTTAAGAGAGGTCTCCTTCCACCAGTCGGGCTCATCTACCAGGTACCTAACAGTACGAACAGCCATGTCTGAGCCCGCGGGAGAGGCCTCTCCTATCCAGGAGATCTGCACGCATTTAGCGGCACTCACACAAGCCGTAAAGACTCTGCAAGATAGCTATAATAGACTAGAAGGTCAAGTCCTGAACCTTAGTGGGCCAGGAGGCGCATCCCCTGCTTCAGCAGCAGCCCCAGTACAAGCTGCTGCACCTCCCTCTGTGGTCATGCTTCCACCCGAACCAAGAGTTCCCGTCCCTGAGAGGTTCTCCGGAGATCGCACAAAATTCGTGGCCTTCCGCAGTGCCTGCCAGTTATACTTTGCTCTACAACCACGGACTTTTTCTTTGGAGGCTACTAAAGTAGGATTTGTGATATCCCTACTGCAAGGAGAGCCGCAGACCTGGGCTCACCGCCTGCTGGAATCTAACTCGGTACAGGTCCAGACTTTGCCCTCCTTCTTGGAGGCCATGGCTCAGTTGTATGAGGATCCTCAGCGGACCACCACTGCTGAGTCAGCTTTGTTCGCGCTCCAGCAAGGCCGTAGACCGGCCGAGGACTATGTCATGGACTTTCGACGCTGGAGCGCGGACACACAATGGAACAATGCAGCATTACGCCATCAATTTCGCATGGGGCTATCAGAGAATCTCAAGGATGAGCTTGCACGGGTAGGAATGCCAAATACCCTTGAAGAACTTATTGCTCTAACAATCCAGATCGACCGACGCCTTCGTGAACGTCGGTCTGAACGATCTTCCCAGCAAACACGCCCCATGTGGATGACTGCAAAGGTTCCAATGCCTGCTTCCCGATATCTACCGTCAACCAGCTCTAACCCGGTCACTTCAACATTTGACGTCCCTGAACCAATGCAGTTGGGACTACTGCGTTCTACTTTATCCCCAGAAGAGCGGGCACGCAGACGCCAGCTAAACCTCTGCCTTTACTGCGGTGGATCAGGCCACTATGTAAACAACTGTCCGGTCAAGTTCCGTAAGTGTGTTTCCTATACTTCAGCCAGTCTTTCTGCATTAACCGCCAATACCACTCAACTTGCTCTCCCCCTCTCGTTACAGCTCCAGGGAAGAACAATCCGGATCAACGCCATCATTGATTCTGGGGCTTGCAGCTGCTTTATTGACTCTGCCTTTGCTGCTCAACAAAATCTCCCTCTGAAAAACAAAACACACAAACTTTCAGTTTTCTTGGCCGATGGGTCTCACATAAAATCAGGACAAGTTTCTCAGGAGACCCTCCCATTGTCTGCCACCTGTTCATCTCAGCATAAAGAAATCCTGATCCTGGACGTCATCTCCTCTCCTCTGTTCCCGATTATTTTGGGCATGCCCTGGCTCCAGGCCCATAACCCTCACGTTAATTGGTCTACCGGTGAAATCAAGTTTTTGTCACCCTATTGTCAGAAACATTGCCTTCCTGAAATTCCCAAACCAGCTGCCACCTTACTTTGCATGGATGCGGATCCAGACCATCTCCAAGCCATACCAGAGGTTTACCATGAATTTGCGGATGTCTTCAGCAAGAAGGGAGCGGATTCCCTACCACCCCACCGCCCGTATGATTGCCCAATTGAGCTGCTCCCTGGGGCCGAGATTCCCTTCGGGCGCATCTTTCCACTATCTGAAAAGGAACAAGAGGCACTCAAACTGTATGTTGATGAAAACCTCGAAAAGGGCTTTATTCGACCCTCTACCTCCCCAGCTGGGGCCGGAATATTCTTTGTTTCTAAAAAAGACCAAACTCTTCGTCCATGTGTGGACTATCGGGATTTAAATAAGATCACAGTTAAGAACCGCTACCCGCTGCCCCTGATACCTGAACTATTTCAGAAATTGAGATCTGCCATCATCTTCACTAAACTGGATCTAAGAGGGGCCTACAACCTGGTTCGCATTCGGGCCGGGGATGAATGGAAGACGGCTTTCCGGACCCGTTTCGGGCATTATGAGTACTTGGTCATGCCCTTTGGCCTGTGCAATGCTCCTGCAACTTTTCAGCATCTGGTCAATGATGTATTCAGAGATTTCCTGGACATCTTTGTGATAGTTTACTTGGATGACATCTTAATTTTTTCTAATTCCCTTGAACAACATCGGGAACATGTTCGCAAGGTCTTGGGCCGTCTTCGCTTACATGGACTGTACGCCAAAGCAGAAAAATGCGAATTCGAACAAAGTAACATTCAGTTTTTGGGGCTAGTGATCTCCCCTACCGGCATTAAGATGGATCCTCAAAAAGTGTCCGCTGTGCTAGATTGGCCTGCCCCTTTGGACAAGAAGGGCGTGCAGCGTTTCATCGGATTCGCAAATTTCTATAGAAAATTTATTAAAGGATTCTCTGCCATCATTTCACCCATCACGCAACTAACCAAGCAGAACTGCCGTTTTCATTGGAGCCCAGAGGCCCAGGAGGCCTTTGAAGAATTGAAAAGGCGTTTCACTTCAGCTCCAATTCTCAGCCATCCTGACCCGTCCCTACCTTTTATTCTAGAGGTGGATGCTTCTGAAGTGGCCGTGGGTGCAGTCATCTCTCAGCGACGAGGTAATAAGGATCTCATGCATCCTGTGGGGTTTTTCTCCAGGAAACTCTCGCCGGCTGAGCGAAATTACGATGTGGGTGACCGAGAATTACTGGCCATCAAGGCGGCACTAGAAGAGTGGAGGTATCTGCTAGAGGGTGCAGTCCATCCGGTTTTAATATATACCGACCACAAGAACCTCGAGTATTTAAGATCCGCTAAGAGACTGAAACCTCGTCAAGCCCGATGGGCCCTATTCTTCACACGTTTCTGCTTTCATATCACCTACCGGCCAGGAACCAAGAACGTAAAACCAGACGCGCTTTCGCGCATGTTTGATCACCCCAAGGAACCTTCTGTACCTGACACCATCCTGCCAGCAAACAGTTTTTTACTCCTCCAGACGGACATCCTGTCCTTGATCAGAGAAGCATCACCAGAATCTTCAAATCTTCAGGGACTCGCTTTAACTTCCCGAGATGGGTTGCTATGGAAAGGAAGTCAGATATTTGTGCCAGAAGATGTCCGAGTCAAAGTGCTGACTTTGTTGCATGATCACCCACTTGCGGGACATTTTGGGGTTCGTAAGACCCTTGAACTCGTGCAACGCACGTTTTGGTGGCCCAACATGAAGGATTTTTGCAGGAAGTACGTCAGCTCTTGTTCTGTTTGCATTCAAAATAAAACCTCCAGGAACCGAGCTTGGGGACTGTTGAGGCCGTTGCCCGTACCAGATAGGCCCTGGAGGATGATAGCCATGGACTTTATTGTAGAATTACCATGCTCAGAAGGATGTTCGGCGATCTTTGTGGTCGTCGATCGTCTGTCTAAAATGGCTCACTTCTTGCCCTTAAAGGGGACACCCTCTGCTGTAGAAACGGCCCGAGTGTTCATAAAAGAGATCGTCAGGCTGCACGGAGTACCTGCAAATATAGTATCTGATAGGGGGGTACAGTTTACCTCACGTTTTTGGAAAGCTCTATGTGAAATACTGAAAATTGAATTAGCCCTGTCTTCAGCGTATCACCCCCAAACTAATGGGCAAACGGAACGGACTAATCAAACGCTAGAGCAATATATTAGGTGTTTTACCTCATTTGTGCAAGACGATTGGGTGTCCCTACTGCCTTTAGCGGAGTTTGCTTATAATAATGCTAGCCATTCTGCCACGGGTCAGTCCCCGTTTTTTGCCAATTATGGTTTTCACGTATCTTTCTTGCCAGATTGTCTTCCAGAATCTCCAGTTCCAGCAGTCCAGGACACAGTACAGTTCCTCAGTCGCAACAACCGGATGCTACAGGAAGCGGTATCCAAGGCACAAGCAGACAGTAAAAGGATCTTCGATCAAAAAAGAAGAGGAGATCTAAAGCTGCAAATTGGTGATAAGGTATGGCTGTCTACCAGTAATATTAAACTAGCTTGTCCTTCCAAAAAGCTTGCTCCTAAGTTTATTGGGCCCTTTCCGGTGAAAAAGAAGATCAATGAGGTATCTTTTGAACTATGTTTACCTGATTCGCTTAAAATCCATCCTGTCTTCCATGTCTCATTATTGAAGCCTGCTGTAACCGATCCCTTCCCTAATAGGGGCACCAGGGTCCCCGAACCTGTCTTGGTGGACGGAAACGAGGAATACGAGGTGGAGGCCATCCTCGATTGTAGAAAGAGATTGGGACAGGTACAGTTTCTGATCAAATGGAAGGGGTACGGTCCGGAGAATAATTCTTGGGAACCTAATAGCAATGTTCACGCTAAACGTTTAATCCATGCTTATTTTGCTGCCCATCCTGAGAAGAAGAGTTATCTGGGCATCCGGAGGCTGCCCGTTGGGAGGGGGCAATGTCAGGGACATGTCGGTGGCAATCTGGCTAACTTGCGTGCACGTAGGTGCACAAGGAGCATTCCTAGAGTTGCTGGGCTTAATCCCCCACTGGGGGGCGCTGGCGCGCTTCCGCGCGCGCGCGTTCGCGCATTCGCGCATTCGCGGGTGCGCGCGCGCGCCCGTGCGCGCGCCCGTTCGCGCTAGCGCTGTTTGGCGCCAAAGCCCCTTTAAAAGGGTGTCAGTTACTCCCATTAGGTGCTGTTCGTCTTCAGCTCTGCACCTGAAAACCTGTATCCTGCTTGTTGTTATTGTTACTATTGACCCGGCTCCGTCTGACTACTCTGCTATCTCCAACCCGACCCGGCTTGCCTGACCTTGTTGATATCCTGCTACCTGTTACCGAATACCTGCCTGCCTGACTATTCTGTGATCATTCCTTCTGCCTTATATCTGCCTGATCTCCTGCCAACTCGGACTGTCTGACGCTGCTTTGCTTGTGCCTGTGACCCTGTCACCACCTGCTCTTCCAAGATCCAGGTTCTGCTGCTGCATACCATCCACCTGTCTGCTAACGGATCCGCTTCTGCTTACCTGCATCCGCTATACAGTCTTTCCGGAGAAGTCTCCTCAGCTCCTGTGTTGGTTGTCGCCAGGAATCGCATCAGACACTCCTACCCACTGTGCTCAGGAGACCACTGTTCCCACTCCAGTGGCTCCCGAACCAGCGCTTAAGAGAGGTCTCCTTCCACCAGTCGGGCTCATCTACCAGGTACCTAACACTCCCCTTGCCCTCTCCGCTGTCCCTCCGGTTAAGGTCCCTCCAACTGCCTCCTGTGGTGGAATCCTTGTACGCCAGCCTCCCAAGCTCCAGTCCGAGGTAAAACCCTTCCCTGGCAGGGGTCAACAGACTCTCCTCAGCACTGCTTCTCCATCTTCCACCCGAATCCCCTGCTGGCATGGCTCATGTCTATTTAAGGGCTCCTTAGTTCCTTGCCAGGCCCCCAACCTGGCGATTGGCTAAGGGCCCCTAAATGTTCATGGCAACCCCTCCTGACTTCCACCAACTATCTTCAAGACCATTCTCCAACATTCTAGAAACAGAGGGAGGCACCAGAGAGCTGCCAGAATGAGTGTAAGGGCTTACCTTGGTTGGAGTCCATATTGCAGAGATGTATGCTCACCCTTGCAAATACACACAGCTCGCGGTAACAAGGTAAGAAGCTACCTGAGCTGTGAATCTGTGCACGGGGGCTTAACAGGAATTTGCCAAGGGATAGTCGAGGTAAAGCCATAGTCAGGGATTCCAGAAGTCAGGATAAACGATAAACAGAGCCAGGGTCTGAAGCCGGGGTCAGTCTTGGAACACTGCAACAGAAAATAGGAACATTTGGCAAAACATGAGACAATAAACTCAGAGTGAGGCAGTGTTATATACCCAGCTGATTAGGTAACCTGCCTCAGCTGATCAGGGAGTAACAAGTACTGATTGCAAGGAAAGATCCAGAGTATGGCACTAATATTTCATGCAGAACTAGACAAGCTGGAAAGCAGGCTGAATAAGGAACTGAGGTGTGGTTCAGAGGCAAAGAAACAGGAGCACTAAACAGGCAGTTATGAGATCAATACCTCCTTGAGCCACTTGGGGTGTGACCAGGCCTGGCCATCTGCAGTACACGGTAGGGACCGTGACAGTTCCCTCCCCTTAGGAATGCCCTCTGGGCGTGAACATATAGTTTGTCAAAAACATCCATACTATATGAATCAATAGAAGAGTTAGAAAACTTTTTCTTATTCCCTTTGGGCTTTTTTGTTTTAGAAGTTCTTGCTGGGGAGACTTTCGTCGCTTACAAAGCTCTTTCAAAAATCTCCAGATCCTGCTTACGGACCATGGTGCCATTCGAGGCATATGTACAGTCAGGAGGTAGAACTTTAAATGGGGACACAGGCACAGAAACTTCAATTGGGGACACAGGCACAGAAACTTCAATTGGGGACACAGGCGCCGAAACTTCACGCGGGGACACAGGCACCGGAACTTCAAGCGGGGACACAGGCACCGGAAATTCAAGCGGGGACACAGGCACCGGAACTTCAAGCGGGGACACAGGCACCGGAACTTCAAGCGGGGACACAGGCACAGAAACTTCAAGCGGGAATACAGGTACAGGAACTTCAAGCGGGGACACAGGCACAGAAACATCAAGCTGGATAGCAGGCAGAGATTCAGGGGTAGCAGGAAGGATCCTAATAGTACCCACTTGGAGAACCTTTGTGGGCGAGTTGGGCAGAGAGGGATATAGTGCCCTCTTTCTTCACAGTAGAAACAAAGACCACAGTCTCTCCTCTGCTCTCTTTCACCTTCAGACAACTTGGACCGAATGGCCCCAATCTCTATGGGTTCCACATCTTCCAGGGTAGGTGTGTGTATATCCTCAGGAGCGTCAAGACTTTGTGGGGTTAGAGCTTCATAGCTTGGCTCATACTGGGATGGCTTGGAGCAATAACTGTACAGGGTATTCCTGTCCCTGGGTACCCGTAGGCCACAGCAGAATTGGGAATACAGGTTTTCTTAGAAACAGGGATGTGAGAGTCCAGAGCAAACATGAATGCTTCCCAGTTGTCCAAGACTGGACTCCTATCCTGTAAAAGCCGAAGAGCCCATGTCTTGATTTGCCCAGTGAGCAGGTTGATGGAAGCACAGACCTTTATATAGTCAGAGGCATAGGTCCTAGGCTTAAGACCAAACAACAGCTCGCAATCGTAAAGTTCAAGAATGATGCACGGCTGCCGTCAAACATCTCTGGCATCACCACAAAGGGCTCAGGACATGCTGGTTCCAGGGCTGGGCGTACTGTGCCTTTAAATAACTGAACTACTTGCTGCAGCTCCGAAATGGTCTGGCCCAGGTTGGAGACTTGCAGAGCAAGGGATGTGAGCATCTTGTACATCTCTGCGGACTCCATATTGGTCAGTTCATTATGTAAGGGCTTACCTTGGTTGGAGTCCATATTGCAGAGATGTATGCTCACCCTTGCAAACACACACACCTCACGGTAACAAGGTAAGAAGCTACCCGAGCTGTGAATCTGTGCAAGGGGGCTTAACAGGATTTTGCCAAGGGATAATTGAGGTAAAGCCGTAGTCAGGGATTCCAGAAGTCAGGATAAACGATAAACAGAGCCAGGGTCTGACGCCGGGGTCAGTATTGGAACACTACAACACTTGGTAAAACATGAGACAATGAACTGACAAAGCCCTCAGAGTTAGGCAGTGTTATATACCCAGCTAATTAGGTAACCTGCCTCAGCTGATCCGGGAGTGACAAGTACTGATTGCAAGGAAAGATCCAGAGTATGGCCCTAGTATTTCATGCAGAACTAGGCAAGCTGGAAAGCAGGCTGAATAAGGAACTGAGGTGTGGCTCAGAGGCAAAGAAACAGGAGCACTAAACAGGCAGTCATGAGTTCTATACCTCCTTGAGTCACTTAGGGTGTGACCATGCCTGGCCGTCTGTAGGACACGGTAGGGACTGTGACAATGAGTCATCCAGCCCTGGTCTCTAGTAGTTTATCCTTGGGCCAGACTATAGTTTGCCTACTCTCACTTCTGGTAGCACACACTAGAGGGTTCTATACAACATTGGGGTGTACAGTACAGTTTTAATACATGAGCTTACAATCTAAAAAACATATATTCAGTTGGGACAAGGGAGCCAAGAACTCCACCACCAGGCAGATATAGTCAGCTCATGAAGGTCCTGGACAGGGCTGGGGGAATGGGACCTGCACCCAGAAGAACCATCATGGCTCTTATGGCGGAGGATGGTAGAGCAAAATGCAAGAGGCCTTTTAGATCAGGCCAAGTGTTCCCTGGAGGGCCTTGTAGAAGTGTACCCAAGTCAGAGGTGACTGCAGTGATCCTGTCTCAGAAAAATGACCTGCAAGGAGCATTGAGCTGGGCACAGACAGCTAAGGTAAACCAGGACCCTCTCAGTGAGTAGTACTGATGATGCTGGGAGGAGAGACACAGGAGGGAAGATGACTTATCAGATGACACCAAGCTATGCAGTGGAATAACGTCCCTACTGGATGTCTCCAATTTACAAGCCGACCTCAATGCACTGTCTATTTGGGCGTTTATGTGGCAGATGAGGTTTAATATTGAGAAATGTAAAGTTATGCACTTGGGGGCTAAGAATATGCATGCATCATACATGCTAGAGGGAATACAACTGGGGGAATCCGTGGTGGAGAAGGATCTGGGGTTTTTTGTAGATCATAAGCTCAATAATAGCATGCAATGCCAAGCTGCGGTTTCCAAAGCAAGCAAAGTCCTTTCTTGTATTAAGAGAGGTATGGACGAGAGAGAGAGAGAGAGAGAGAGAGAGAGAGAGAGAGAGAGAGAGAGAGAGAGAGAGAGAGAGAGAGAGAGAGAGAGAGAGAGAGAGAGAGAGAGAGAGAGAGAGAGAGAGAGAGAGAGAGAGAGAGAGAGAGAGAGAGAGAGAGAGAGAGAGAGAGAGAGAGAGAGAGAGAGAGAGAGAGAGAGAGAGAGAGAGAGAGAGAGAGAGAGAGAGAGAGAGAGAGAGAGAATTTTGCCCCTGTTCAAATCATTAGTAAGACCTCATCTGGAATATGCAGTTAAGTTTTGGGCACCAGTTCTCAAAAAGGATATCGGGGAACTGGAGAAAGTGCAGAGAAGGGCAACCAAACTGATAAGAGGCATGGAGGAGCTCAGCTATGAGGAAAGATTAGAGGAACTGAATTTATTCACTCTTGAGAAGAGGAGAAAAAGGGGGGATATGATCAACATGTTCAAATATATAAGGGGTCCATATAGTGAACTTGGTGTTGAGTTTTTCTCTTTACTGTCAACCCAGAGGACACAGGGGAACTTTTTACGTCTAGAGGAAAGGAGACTTCATCTCCAAATACGCAAAGGTTTCTTCACAGTAAGAGCTGTGAAAATGTGGAATAGACTCCCGCCAGAGGTGGTTCTGGCCAGCTCAGTAGATTGCTTTAAAAAAGGCCTGGATACTTTCCTAAATGTACATAATATAACTGGGTACTAACATTTATAGGTAAAGTTGATCCAGGGAAAATCCGATTGCCTCTTGGGGGATCAGGAAGGAATTTTTTCCCCTGCTGTAGCGAATTGGAGCATGCAATGCTAGGGTTTTTTGCCTTCCTCTGGATCAACTGAGGGTATAAAATTGGGTATATTGGATTGTACAATATTTTTTATTTTATTTATTTATTGTTTTTAAGGTTGAACTAGATGGACTTGTGTCTTTTTTCAACTTGACTAACTATGTGACTGCTGCAGTTTGTCCACTATGTATGATTGCCAATATTCTGTCAAGTGACCCTAGATAATACTGTATGTCTATGTGATGTGACGGTAATGCCATCTTAAAGTAACATAAATATGTAGCAATCATAACTTTTGCGTGGACATTCCTTCTTCGGGATAAAAAAAACAATGACCGGGAATGAGAAGGCCTTTGGCAAGGAGATGGGCACAAACTGGCTGAGAAATAAAGTCTCAAGCAGATGGGTTGTTGTTCTGGTAGGAGAAAAAGCAAGGACATTGACTTGTGCTCCTGGCACCATTACTAGTCATTCTCAAGTCCCCTTACATACAGTATTTGGTGTAGTTCGGCAGGATAGAACACACCATCTGTGCCATGTCCCAGGACCTGCGATTGTTACAAAGTTTCAAGGAGGTGTTTGGGTGGTGAGACTGACGACAAGTGCAGCAGACGTGTCTGAGTTGCTGAACAGTGTGGACAGCAGTCGTGTTCTTAAAATGCAGAGCTACTGGTATGCAGCAGCGCAGGTGGCCCAAACCCGCTTCACTACACCAAAGATTAGGACATTTTGCTGGACACTGGCCTGTGGATGATACCAAGGAAGGGGCAGGCAGTATGTCACACATGAGCTGTGAAAAAACCCTGATCCTTATGTGCGAGGAGTGTGGAGCCTTTTGTTCTTATTCCCTGGGCCCATTGTGGAAAACAATGAGCCTTCCTCTTTGAGGTACTCTCAGTTGGGAACATGCTATGTAAACCCTGGCAAGACAACAATTCCTGGCAAGTGGTGGAAAGAGTTGGCACGGCAGCCAAGTCACTGGGCTCTCCAGACCGGGTGGTGCTGGAGGAGGATGTTCCCCATCAGGGCACCAGATTTGATTTATTTATTTAGATGTGAATGTGGCTTTTTTTACATAGGCAAAACAATACGAACGTTTTTAATGAAAATACGTGACCATGTGTATGTGATGCAGGAGGGCAGTTTTAGCTCCCCAATTGGCAGAGATGTGGCTTTTCAACACAATTATCACTTGACTCGTGTGTCATTTGTTACACTTGAGAGGGTACATAAAGATCCCTATGGTGGGGACTGGAAATAACTATTGAAATGAGGTGGTTTGTGCAGTTACTTACCACCTCATCTCCTGGACTAAATAAAGATCCTGGTTACAAACCTTTTCTGAAATAAAATTACCGGTTGGTGTTTCTCCTGTCTTCGTTTTAGCTGGTGTGTTATGTATTGATGAATTTTATGATAATTGATTATTTTGAAACATGTTGGCAAATATTTGTACACACATCCTATCATGTTGTAATTATTATATGGATTATGTGTACATTGCGTATTTTTTACACCTGTTTATAGCAAAAATATGTATAGCCGGGTGTCAATGGCTATGGTCTCTGGTTCCCCACTGCCACTATATTCAAGATGAACACAGTACCAGCGGGCAGGATGTGGGGACTCCATCTCTTCCTCCCCCACTTCCCGCTCCTTAACAGTGCTTTCTGGCCAATTTGCTGCAGTCGAGAGCAGGACTATTGCTTTGCACCCTGGGAGAGGTAGTTCACAATGGGAGGAATAGTGACACTGTGCAAGGAATGGAAACTACAGGTCCAAGTGGCCCAGAAGAAGGAGGGGAGGTAGAGGGTTTTGTTATGGTGCCTGGGGCTTTTTGGCACCAGAGGTGAGAGAAGACCTCTATAACAAAACATCCTTGTTATCCAAAAAAGGGGAACCTGCAAATAAAGTCACAGCAGCTCAGGTTCGGATACCACTTGAAGTGTCTAAGTGATTGCCACAGAAATGCTGGGGATACCGTTCTTCAGCACCTGCACCACTGTTTGCGGGAGACCTTGGGAGAGAATCGAGGGGGTGCCTTGCACTGAGAGCATCATCCGCTTTATCCTGCGATGGTGAGAGGGCTATTGGCCCAAGAGTGTTACTGCTTGCACAACAGAGTTACTGAATGCAGGATTTGAATTACCTCTAGAGCTGTTTCGCTTTAGACTGCTCTGGTACCTCTGTCAAATCGACATCTCATCCATATGCCCGTTACAGTGCTGTATTATCTCCGTTTTACTGTATTAAATCTCCAGCTAGAGGAAAGGCAACTTCTCTTCTACTACTTGCATCCTCCCTCTCAAAGTTTGGGATGCATATAAAGTGCACCAGCTCCTAGTAATGGGCCCCAATGATAGCCAGCAGAAGAACATCAAAAGATTGCCACCCTGTTTTACAGTGTGCCTGCTTGGCTCAGTCTCATCATTAACTAGTTATTGTTCTCCTGTTAAGCAGTTATTGAGTTTACCAGACTGCTCTAGGCTGGGACAGTCACAATTAGCTCATTTGGACAGATTAGTCTCCTTGCTTTACATCACCACTGTCCATTGTTGCCCCAGTTTACCCTATTCTGGATAGCAGATGTTGTTTTCACCTTTGGAATGTTTTTTTCCAATGCCAAGTAATCTGTATACTTACATGAAGGTTTATCACTTGTAATACAATCATATTCCTTCGCTTTTACAATCACTGAGTGTGTGTTCTTGAAATTGTGTTGTTGTTGAACATCTACCACTGATAATAGTGATCTCTTTTCAATATTGTGGGTTTGAACACTCATCCGGGTGTGTCAGATCGGTTGAGGACTTTGAGGAGGTCGTGCCCAGGGACAGGGGACCCATCTAGACAAGTGGCTTGCAGGTGGCGCTACATATCTACAAAAACATAGTACACATCTCTATCCAGAGTTACAAGGCATCATGTCCAGAAGTGGAGTTCTGTAGCTCCAACTGGTGTAAGGGAGTATAAAACAATAAACATATTAGCAAAACCAAACTGCCGTCTCTTGTCTCTGGGTGAGAAATAAGAAAATGTTTTCATGCACCATGTTGTTGGACCCAATTAATGAACAAGAATACAGTAAAATGCAAATAATGTCAATTACTGGAGCTTAAAGTAAGGGTAGAATTATTCTAGACATCCTTAATCTTATGGTGTTTATGCAACCAGCCTGTATTATCACAGATTGTTTTCTCCTACGTAATGATTTGGTTTACTGAATTCATCCATTGAGACACTGTGGGAGGAAATGATTTTAGCCATTTAATCATCTTCCAGGTCATAAATATTTTTTATTGTATATATTATATATATCTAGGCCACATTTCTTTGTCTAAGAGTCCTAGTCGGCATACCTCTGGGGTTAGTGGAACTGGAATAGCAAGTACTAAGTAAAGTAAAGTTACAATACATTGCCAGTACTGGTGTATTACCAAGCATGTCCACAAAGGGGGAAAACGTTGGCTCCTGGTTATAGACATTTAGTACAATTAGACGTGAGAATACGATGCATGGCAAACAATTGACTGGGAGTAAGGCAGGTTTGATTAGACCTGACTTGCAAGGAAGATTTACCCAATTTGGTACGCAATAAAAGTGAATACAGTGTGAATATCATGCCTTTGAGGCCTTGAGAATGTAGTACCCCAAAAAGGAGATAATGAAAAAAACTAGAGGTATGAGTTCCAAACTGTGTAGACACTGTGTGGTGCAGTTGCAGATGTTTACATAAAAAAAAAAAAAAAAAGATATTGAAAGTTATAAATAACCCTTATATGATCAAAGCAATATAAGACGCCATCATTATATCGTTCGGCCAGCACATTCAGACCTCTGTGCTTCCAAAACAAAGTCAGAGTTCAAAGGAATATAAGACACCATCATTATATAGTTCGGCCAGCACATTCAGACCTCTGTGCTTCCAAAACAAAGTCAGAGTTAGAAAAGGAGACTGAGTAAGTAAACATGAGATTTCCCAATATGGACAGTTCTAAAGATATAGTATATCTGAATACTCAGTAATTTATTTCTTTTTCTTGCCAGATCGACCTCGCCAATGTTATTATGAGGAATTTCATTCTAAGCAACATAGATAGTGGGGCCTTAAAATCGATCATTGGGTGATCTACTTCCATAACCGTGGTCAGGTGGGCCTCTACCATGTGTGGCTGAGATTGTTCAAGCCAATTGGTCAAATGTCGTAACTGCCCGCTAGGTAATAATGGTAAAATTATGGCAATACCATTCCTGCCTCCTCATTGGGTGTCTGTAGGATCGAGTGCTTCAGTTTATGGCAGGTTTGGAACCAAATAAAAGTCAAAATGGAATCGATCATTTAAAAAAAGGTGTTATAGACCAAGATGAGCATGTGGCATACAATATAAAGGCATTTGGGTAAGAAAATAATTTTGATCAAATTGATCTTTCAGAGGGCATACTGTTGGGTCTGACATCTGGGTATTATGGCATCATGGTAGACTTTGGCCAATTGATTTTCAGTCCTGAATATGTACCAAAACATTCAATAATCTGTATGGTTTTATTTAAGGTGTTACAGGGGTCTTGCATATAGAGGATAAGATCATTCACATATAAACTAATTTTATCAGTTCTGTCTGCAATAGTAATGTCTCTGAAAACTTTGGATTGATGAATTCTCTATGCTAAGGTCTCAATTGCAAGAGTGAAAAGAAGAGGTGACAGTAGGCAGCCCTGTTGGTTCTGGCTGTGCAGTGGCAGAGAAGGAGTCAACATATAAAATAGCAACCCATTTCATAAAATTGTGCCCAATACCGAAGCACAATAGAAAGGTTTAAAAAAAAACAAAAAACAAGAGGGCCATTCAATTGAGTTGATGACTTTGGTGGTCCCTGTGTCCTGCAGATGTTGATGGACATGGATTTACCAGGCATAAATGACTGATTAGTGTAAAATAAAGCCACGCTAACAAAAATGACTGATCCTCATGAATTATGGAGGATAAAAGAGATTAGGCTCATGGCCAGAATTGTTGCCAAAATTGTATAATTAATGTTTAATAGTGAAATTGGACAGTAGTCTGTGGGGTCCCTTATCGAGTTTGGGAATAAGCAGCATACATGGAGGGTGGCAGTTTCCCTAAGCGGAAGGCCTCATAATATACTTAAACCAACACAGTCTAGGTATCTACTATAAACCTCCAGGGATAGACCATCCTTGCCTCTAAGGTCAAAGACAAGACAGCATTTTTGACATCATTTTCTGTTATATCCCGGTCCGAAAGGGCTTATCGTTCCTCTGCAAGGGATGGGAATGTGAGTAGGGAGGGAGGAAGTGTCCATGTTGGTGTAAAATCTATGAAAACAAGAAAAGACTTCACTGGTGTTATGCAAAAGAATGCCCTCTTTGACTCTTATTTTGGTAATTACTGTGCTTGAGGTCTGTTGTTTGGTCATATATGCAAGAAATTTACTAGACTGGTTACAATATTTAAAATATATCTGGTTAGTAACAAATAATTTCCATTTAGGATTTGTGAGTGTCAAAGTAATATAAAGGTGGGGCATACTCTCCTATTGCTGGCACGAAGCCTGAGAGAAAGCAGATATAAGATCAGATTTAGCTTTTTTTTTCATAGGCAGGTCCTCCTCATCGTTACGTGAGAATCGCTTAATAGACATGTGTAGAATGAAAAAATTTGTTTTGTTTTGATTCGTTATTTATATAAATTTGTTTAGTAAAATTTATTTTCGAAATTCATTTTGTTTATACAAATTGTCCATTTAAATTGCATTCAAATTTGAATAAAATTCCATTTAAAATCAAATTTATTCTATTTGAAATTAGAATTTTGGAAAATGATTATATCGTTATATTCTATTCTTTTCTGTTTATTCTGTTCTATTACTCCTTGAACGTCTGGTCTACAACCAACTGAGCGTCCACCTTGCTGATGATAGCCTTCTTGATCCCCTTCAGTCTGGATTTCATCCACAACATTCCACATAAACTGCTCTCCTAAAACTAACAAACGATCTACTAACGGCCAAAACCAAGGGACACTATTCTGTACTCCTACTCCTGGACCTCTCTGCTGCCTTTGATACGGTTGACCACCCTCTCCTCCTCAAAAAACTCCATGCCTTTGGTCTCCATGACTGTACTCTTCGCTGGTTCTCTACCTACTTATTTAACCGCACCTTTAGCGTTACCTACAATTCTACTTCCTCCTCTCATCTTCCTTTCTCTGTTGGGGTCCCCCAAGGTTCTGTTCTTGGACCTCTCCTATTCTCAATCTACACCTCCTCCCTTGGTCAACTGATAGCCTCCCATGGCTTCCAATACCATCTCTACGCTGACGATGCTCAAATCTCTTTCTCTACCCCTCAACCCACTCCTTCAGTCTCCTCACGTATCATTATTTTACTCTCAGATATATCAGTCTGGATGTCGCAACACTTCCTCAAACTTAATCTATCCAAAACAGAACTTATCATTTTTTCTCCCCCATGTGCCACTTCCCCTGATCTCTCTGTCAAAATTTATGGCACAACTATCAGCCCATCCCCACATGCCAAGGTCCTAAGAGTAGTCCTGGACTCCGAACTGTCCTTTAAGCCGTACGTCCAATCACTGTCCAAATCTTGCCACCTCAACCTCCGCAACGTCTCCAAAATACGCCCCTTTCTAAGCAATGACACAACACAGCTCTTAATTCACTTCCTGGTTATCTCTCGCCTTGATTACTGCAACTCTCTCCTCATTGGCCTACCTCTGCACACTCTATCCCCCTTCAGTCCATCATGAATGCTGCTGCCAGACTCATCCACCTTACCAACCGCTCTGTCTCTGCTACTCCTCTTTGTCAATCTCTCCACTCCAAATTCAAAATACTAACTACCTACAAAGCAATCCACAACTCTGCCCCCAGCTACATCACTGACTTAGTCTCAAAATACCAACCTAATTGTTCTCTTCATTCTTCTCAAGACCTCCTGCTCTTTAGCTCACTCATCACCTCCCCCCATGCTCATCTCCAGGACTTTTCCAGAGCCTCTCCAAGCCTATGGAACTCCTTACCCCAATCTGTCCATCTATCTCCTGCTCTATTTGCTTTTAGACGATCCCTGAAAACCCTCCTCTTCAGAGAAGCCTATCCTACCCACACCTAACAACTGTATTTTCATTTTGTCCATCTGATCATCCCCCACAGCTACTACCCTTTGTTCCACTTGACCCTCCCTTCTAGATTGTAAGCTCTAATGAGCAGGGCCCTCTGATCCTTCCTGTATTGAATTGTATTGTAATGTCTTCCCCAATGTTGTAAAGCGCTGCGCAAGCTGTTGGCGCTATATAAATCCTGTATAATAATAAATTATAATAATTTTATTTTTTATTCTATTCTAATTCAAATTTATTCTATTCAAAATTAGAATTTTGGAAATTGGTTATATTCTATTGTTTTTTTCTATTCTATTCAATTCTATTCTTTTTTTCTATTCTATTCTATTATTTTCTATCCTATTCAAATTTATTTTATTCTAATTTTGGGAAATGGTTATATTCTTTTATTTTCTATTCTATTCTTTTCGATTTTATGCTATTTGAAATTTGAATTTCAGAAGATGGTTATATTCTATTTTATATTCTATTCCATTTTATTCTGTTATTTTTTTTTCTATTCTATTTTGTTCCGTTTTACTTTATTCTTTTATTTTCTATCCTATCCCTTTTTTTCTATTCTATTTTTTTTATTTTGTATTCTGTTCTGTTTTACTCTATTCTCTTCTTTTCTATTCCTTTATTTTCTATTCTATTTCATTCTCTTTGGAAATTAGAATTCCAATGTCGCCCCAAAATTTTGATTTATTATTTTGGATTCATTTAAATTTGTTACTATTGCAATTCGGATACATACGAATTTCGGAATGACTAAAGATTTGTCCGAATTTCAATTCGGAACGAAATGAACCGCACATGTCTATCGCTTAATGTAAGGAATAGTTGACTTGAGTGCACCATGGAGACATGCCTTGAAAGGATCCCAAAAATAACCATTAGCATTAAATTCCCCATTGGCTTCCAGATACAATCACAATTATTCAGGGATATGATCACTGGATCCAATCAAAAAGAGCCAGAAAGGACAAATTTTTCATGCAGGGCTTTGCCCAATAGGATATAACATTAGACTAACCAGTAATGGAGAATGGTCTGAAACTCCACAAGGAAGGTATGCAACAGTAACTAGTTTACTGACAGTTCTACCTTTAGCCAAATCCAGAGCTATACGTTATAGCCTCTACCTGGCATAGACCAGGAGTATGTTCGAGTACAGTACTGGGATAAACATGTCTCCATAGGTCTTGCCATCCAAGCTCAATAAAAAAGTGACTAAAAGCTGTAGGGCTGGTCTCCACACATGGAGTAGACCTGCCTAGTTTGTCCAAGAGTGGATCCAATAGCAAATTAAAGTCTCCCATACAGCAGGATTCTCTCCTCCCTGTACCTCAGAATATCTAGATGAGACACTAGTAGAGGGACTAGACTGTTCCACACCTCGAGGGAGAACATACCTACCCTTAATACTGAGGATTGGGAGGAAGGGATTCAGCAATACATCCCGTTAATAATATCAGCCAGGGACAGGTATATCCCACTTAAATTCCTCCTCAGAGCGTATTACACCCCTCAGAAACTTTCGAGGATACCCAGTCTGACAGATGTCCTAAGTGTAATAATCAGCTTGGTACCTTCCTACATGTTGTATAGTAGTGCCCCCTCATTCAGGAGTTTTGGGCAGAGGTAGTGTTTGTGATAAACTTTGTGAGAAACTTGTTTGTGGCCTTGGGTATATGTGACACTGCTACTTCCAACACTCATAGGCAATTGTTTTTATTTTATGCAGCAGTCTATGCCAGATGTCCAAAACAATTAATGATTTTGCAATAGAGATCCATGGTGGATTCAGTTTTACAATTATATAAACTTACGTACATGAGCCAAAAATGCCCCAAGAAGTTTGAAAAGATCTGGGGAGCCTGGGTTAAAGCCTCCTCCTATGCTAACTGAACACTGGGCGATAGATATGTCTTCTATTCTCTCCCCCCTCCGGGGCAATTTCTACTAATTGTTTTATATTAAGTTAGATAGGGGACTAGGCTCCACATAATTATACTTGACTCTCTAGATCACGTGGGTCAAACACAAGGCCCGCAGGCAAGATCCAGCCCTCCATGACATGTGGCCCTTGCACATCTCCTGCACCTCCCTCATCTCTGCCCCACCTTGTCTCAGCAGATGGCAGCAGAGAGGAGCACAGAACTTCACCATTCATCAGATTTAGTCAGTTGACTCCAGCCCTCCTTTGAGGACCCTACACTTTTTGCTTCCCAGCTCCGCCCCCAGCTTCTTCCCAGAAGCAGCACATAGTAAGGGGGTGCATTGCGATGTAAGGGTGGGGGACTCTTGACTTCTGATGGTGGGGGCCTACAAATAGAACCAGCCCTCTTAGGGCAACCATATTTCTCATGCGACCCACAATGATATTGAGTTGAGTTAGTGCAAGGGTCTGCCTGACTGCATACAGATTGAAAGAGTTTCAGTTTTACCTCAGATTATATGGTTTGCCAAATCTAAGAGAAAATTGTATAATGTATGGCTAGCCTAATGGGTGTTAATTCTGTTTTTATGTGTATGATGTTGCACCAATGCCTGTATTTTTTACCAGGTCATTGATTCCAGCCTCATCCCCAATAAATCATGAAAGCAGGATAAAGAATAAACCAAGATTAGTGCATCGTGAAAGGTAGTCATGGTAATTAATCCATAATTGCCACCTCAAGGGCTGATTAGTTATTTGTATGATGGTGGTAGTGTTAGGGAGAGGCAACAAGGACCTTTATTTTTAAGGGTTCCTGGCTGTCTTCTCTTTGAATTATCACTTGCGGTTAGATTTTAGAGGAACTTTTTTCATATACTGTTTGATGTTTCATTAAAAGAGACCCATACCAAAAAAAAAAAAAAAAACAGGGGCTGCCATTGCTGATCTTCAGAACATAATTGGCTGTCTGGTAGGATATACAGGCCACTGGAGAGGTGAGTATGAGTGTTCTGCTTTTGCAGGGAGGACTCATCTTGTAAGGAGACCAGCTGTCCGTTTCTGATGAAATTCAGAGCCACCGAGTTGGTAGCCTATGCCACGTAAGTGGGTTCCTTAACCACTTGCCTACTGGGCACTTAAACCTCCTTCCTGCCCAGGCCAATTTTCAGCTTTCAGCGATATCACACTTTGAATGACAATTGCACGGTCATACAACACTGCACCCAAATTAAATTTTTATCATTTTTTTTCCACACAAATAGAGCTTTCTTTTGGTGTTATTTAATCATTACTGTTTATTTTTTTTTCTAAACAAGAGACCAAAAATTTGGAGAAAAAAAAAAGTTTTCATAATTTGTTATAAAATTTTGCAAACGGGTAATTTTTCTCCTTCATTGATGTAGCTGATGAGGCAGCACTGGTGGGCACAGATGAGGCGGTGGCTCTCTATGTGAGGGACCGATGTCCCTCTGACAGAAGCTGGTGATGGGGTTTCTTTCTCACCTCGTGCTGTCAGTGTGATTGGCTGACAGGTGATCACAGGGTAAGGGGTCATTATCAGTCCCCTTTCTCCGATCAGCCGCGTCACCTTGACGCACTGATCACACAGCGCGTGGGATCACAGGGGGCGCACAGGCCACTTGAGCATGGGAGGGCGTCCATGCATGTCCTCCTGCCAATTAAGGCCCATGCTGTAGTCACCTTTTCGTGAATGCGAAGTCATAATTTTCTTCTAAATAACAAACATGTTATACTTACACAATTCCATGGCACAGAGCTGCCCTGAATTTCCTCTTCTGGGGTTCCCCACCAGTGCTCTCTCTTTTCTCGGATTCCCACAGTGCCACCACAGGAAGCTGCTTCTTATGGGGGGCACACCTGCGGGTTTGATCCTGAGCCATGCTGCCTTAATCCATAGACACACAGCACAGTTTGGCGCCGCTCCCTCATCACAGGATTTGACTGAAAAAAGAAGGAGCCAATGGTTCCTGCTGCCTCAGCAAAGGCTGTGGGTAAGAGCAGGGAGAAAGAAGAGAAATGCTATAGAATGATCACAGCACTTGATCAAGTGAGGGCTTAGATAAGTATATATGGGGGTGAGAGGGCTAGTGGAACATTTTTTACCTTAATGCAGGGAATGCATTAAACTAAAAAATTTTAGGCCTTAGAAACACTTTGAGCCCGGGTTCACACATATGCGAATTAGATGTGCGTTTCCCCGCATCTAATTCGCATAGTAGGAGAATGTGACTGGCTCCCTATGGAGCCGGTTCACATATCTCCAGGGCCGCTGCGGAGCGCACTGCACAAAAAACGCTGTGCGTCTTTGGCTCCATTTCAGGGTGAATTCAGGCATAGAATCGGCCCTGATTCGTTCCTGAAATGGGGAACAGGGATGTACAGCGCTCCTGTGCAACCCGCAGCACGCTATAATGTGAACCCAGGCTAAAGTGGTTGTAAACCCACGGGGAGGAAAAAAAAAAAACCTGCAAGACAAAAGGCATAATGAGCTAATATGCATAGTATACCAGCTCATTAACATATACCTACCTTAGATCGAAGCCCCTGCAGCGGTCCCAACACACCGCTTTGGCCAGCGACAGGTCTCCTGTAGTTACTTCCAGGTATTGAGGGCTCCGGCGCTGTGAGTGGTCGGAGCCGCGATGGCGTCACTAAGGTGCATGCGCGCGGGAGCTGACGGTAACGGTGCGAGCAAGCCGTTGCTTCAGTGCGCATGTGCCGAAGACATCGGCACATGCTGATACAGGGGAGATCTCCTAAACCAGTGATGGCGAACCTTGGCACCCCATATGTTTTGGAACTACATTTCCCATGATGCTCATGCACTCTGCAGTGTAGTTGAGCATGATGGGAAATGTAGTTCCAAAACATCTGGGGTGCCAAGGTTTACCATCACTGTCCTAAACCGTACAGGTTTAGGAGATATCCACGGTAAGTCCTATTTTTTTTTTCTTTCTAAATTCCAGCTCCCCTATGCACCAATAGAGCATTCATGTACTTTTTTTGCAAAAATATCAGTTTTCCAAAAAAATCTATAGACACGTACCTTACTGTCCTCCATCCAGGATTCAAAATGTATCCATCACTCCTGTCTTACGTCCTTACAGACTTTAGGTCGTGACACAGGAAGGAGTTGACCAGCTGATCTCATTAGCACACACCCTGCATCATCCACCCTCCCACTCCCAGCTGCACGTTTTTTAAATGAAATGCAATCAGTGATCACCCTTCTTACTAAATACACAATATACAATCAGATTGCATAGTGTGTGGCCATCTTTATACAAGTACATAGAAGGGAGTGGACAGAAACACTCAGCTGTCAATCCCCGTTCACATCTCTGCATAGCGGGAACTCGCATTCCCACATGCATTTTTTTTTTTGCAAGGTGGGGAGGCGTTTTGAGCATTTTCACTCATCACACATAGGGCAGCCAAGCCACCTGAATGGGCTGCCCTACACACAGCAATCGCCCCAAAGAAGCTTCGGAAATTTTTTTTTTTAAAACGGAGCTTGGTGTGCTTTTTACTGGAATTTTTGGTGCAGTGAATTTCTGAAATGCAAGAAAACGCACAGATGTGATCAATTATGTAGTGCAAGGGCCTGCCTGATTGGATAGAGTGATCTAGCCAATCACTCTGTATCCAATCAGGCAGGCCCTTGCACTACATTCATAGTGGAGATCACTATAGTAGCAGTGTTTACTAATGATTTCCAGCTTCCAGGGGCTTCGACCAGGTATGGTATACATAGTTACATTGGTGCAAGTTGGTATTCCTATTTTAACTGTGCTATAGCCAAGACGGCTACAGAGCGGCTCTCCAGTTCTAAGAGGACATCCTTCCACATGCACACTCATTGGACACGCTCTGTCCTTTAGACACAGCTGATCACAAGTCACTGTAAAGGTCCAATCACAGCAGCCCTTTAAAATGTGATCAGCTGTGTCCAATCACAGCTGGTCACATGTAAAACAGATTTTTTTTTGGTTGTTGGCATACTTTTCCTCACATGCTATCTCTGAGGAAAGGAGAGCCTATAACCAGCAAGTCTGACAGGGCACAATGAGTACATTGTTTACACTGATAATCAGGGCACTGCTCATCAGTGAAGAAAAATTCTTTTTGCTAAATTTTATAATCGAAACTAAGAAAAACGTTGTTTCAAAATTGAAATCTGAAAATTAGCCTGAGCAGGAACAGTGTGAAAAGGCCCTGTATTGAAGTGGTTAATTAAAAATGCTAGTTTCCTGGCTGTCCCACTAATCCAGTGATTTAAATGCTCTCCGATTTACTGACCCAGAACAAATACTTGGACCATTTACAAATTCACTCCGATTCTAGTGTGAACCTTCACTTTGCTCAGGTCATAGAAAGTAACAATATCACCTAATTCAGAGCACAGTAAGCACCCTGAACTAGGGGGAACATGCACAGCCCTGTGTAAGCTTGTAAGCCCATACTGTATAGGAGCTTCTGGGGATGCTTGGAGATCTAAGGCGGCATGGGAGCACATGAGAATAGGTACAGAATGCTCTGTGAAAAGTAAATGCGTCATACTTGCCCCAACTTGGCAAATAAAGCAGCCAAGCAATTAACATTTCAGCACTAGATTAGCAATGGTAGCCCACATATTTCATCTCAAGGTAGATGTGCTTTTACACATCTGGGATGGATTTAAAAAAAAATGCTGCCCAGGCGTCAATGCTGGTCATGTGACCAAAAGAAGCAATTTCCAAGAAATTATTTCAGGTCTTCTCTTGCCTTTTGATATACATTTCTTAAAGCTGACATTTAATATTTTTTGAATACAGTACTATACTTACTAGGTATATGTAATGATTTGTAGCCCATTAACTGAATGGCAGCTACTTCTACACAAAATGTCCCCAGCTGCTGGATACTGCTCTGAGCGGCTGCCTTCCGGTGCGGTTAAGAGTACCGGCAGTGGCTCCTAATCAGGAAAGTTGCACCACTTGCCTGTCTCCTGCACCATTCATAAAACTCATGCATTGAGTTCTGCGAACAGGTCGAGGAGATTCTGTTATTCAATTCCTCGTCCTCCATTCACAGAACTAGATGCATTATGGGAGTGTGGTAGGACAAGTTCTATGAATGGCGGAGGCAGGAAGGGGCAGACGAGCAGTACATCTTCCTAATTGGGAGCCACTGCTGTTAACCTTCAAAGTGCCAGAAGACAGTCACAAAAGGGCAGTATTCAGCGGCTGCGGAGGGGACACAGCACAGGATTTTGAGCAGAAGCAGCCGCTTTCAGGTAATGGGATACACAACGTTACAAATACTTTAAGGTGTATGGTGCTGTATCCTGAATAGCTTTTAACATAGTTATATCGTGCCTTCATTTTTTTCATTAACATTTACCAGGTGAAAAGAAAATTGTTAGGGGATGGGACAGCCTATAACTTTGCCAGAGGTGCTTGAGCAGTTGATGCAACAGTAACTATACTGTATACAATGTGAATAAAAGGTAACCTTGGTAAGCACCAGTGTTCTAGTTGTCCCAAACCCCTCATGCTGGCAGCCAGAGGGCATTAAAAGCAGGCGGTTGTCCCAGACAGCCCACCTAAAGAAAGGCAAGCAGCTGCTCAGGACTGTACACATGCTGTGGCCATGATGCTTTGCGGCAAAAATTAAACAGCATGTCACATTTGGCAGGCAGTACCACTGTTGAACCTGACCATTTAAGGTGTATGGGGCCACACCATAACCTCGTATTGTGCATGCGGTTTCAGCATTTACAGGGTTAAATTATATTGCCTCTTCAACGCCCATCAAATGCCTCTGAAAAGCAATCCAACATGGATTGCCCTTAAGACTACCTTTTCTAAAAAATATGCCTTGCCATACGTGAAAGACAAGGTTTTCTGGCAGGTTTGCTAAAAATTTATGAAAAAGCAGATATTTAAGGGGATTTTCCTATTAACCCAGTGGTTCTCAACTCCAGTCCTCAGGACCCACCAACAGGCCAGGTTTGCAAGATAGCTGAAATACATCACAGGTGATATCACTTGCTGCTCAGTGATTGCAGTATTCTAGTCTGCAACTCCCCAAGGTAATACTTAAAATCTGGCCTGTTGGTGGGTCCCGAGGACCGGAGTTGAGAACCACTGTATTAACCAGACATTCCTTCTGTTTGGGAACAAGCATACTGTATGTAGCCACAGGCTCCACCTGTTCAATAAATATGATAATGCAGAGTGATCTAAACATACAGTTCTCTATGTAAACAGAGGACCAGATGTTTTTAACAGGGGATTTACATGGCGGGGACACAATTAAATATTTCCACACAGAGGAGCCTCACTTAAATACAGGTTCTATTTTTCTTGGAAATCCTCCTTAACAAAACCCCCTTTAACTACTTGCCAACTGATGTACATTTTAAAACCTCTTTCCAGCCATTATCCTGGTACTGTTTGTTTCGTTTTGTTAGCCAGCGATCGGCTTTCTTGTAAAAGTGACCAGGTAGCTTTACAGCTGCCTGATCACTTTAAAAGCCCTTTCACACCGAGCCACGGGGGGCGTCGGCGGTAAAGCTCGCTATTTTTAGCGCCCCTTTTTCCAGTCGTTTTAGCTGCACTATTTGCCTGCTAGCAGAGCGGTTTTAAGCCCCTGCTAGCGGCCGAAAAGGGGTTAAATCCGCCTGATTTCAATGGGGAGCAGTGGTGGAAAGAAGCTGCTCCTCCAAAGCAGCTGCTGGCAGGACTTTTTGTGACGCCCTGCCAGCGCACCGCTCCAGTGTGAAAGCCCCGCAGTAAACAGTAAGGGTGATTCCCCACAAAGGAGATGAAGAAACATCCGCGCACCCCCCCCCCCCCCAAATTAACCCAGAAGCAATGACGATTTAGTCACTTCCAGTTTCAGAAAGGTAATTTCTCTGGCTGTCACAGCCAGGGAAACAGCTAACCAAGCTCGATCTGTGCTCAGTTAGTTGCTTTGGAGGGAAGGGTAGACATCAGGGGTCTAATGGACCCTGATGTCTCCATAAAGACCTTTCATCTGCCCAAAACCTTCAAAAGGGGGCTTGTGCACCCCCTTGTGATAGCAATTAAGTCAAATGGAGAAAAAAAGTTAGTTAGTGTAAAAAAAAAAAAAAAAAAAACCCACATTTAAAAAAAAAAAGTGTGGGGCTTATAAAAATAAAAAAATTAAAAAAAATAAATCAACCTTCATACTCCTCTCAATGCTGGAGCTGCCCCATGTCAGCTCAGACTGAGAACTGAGCGATCACGACAAATGATTGCTCAGCTCAATGTGTACTCAGAGCTGTTCAGATCACTGGAGTGCCAGGCTGGAGGGGAAGCAGGCACAGCTGGCTTCAGCTCCCAGCAGCCAACAGTACGGTCTAGGTCCTTTCAGAGCCCACTGTCAGCCAACTCTAGGTCACAGGAGAGCAAAGTGTGTACATTACAGTGATCCAGGAAGTACGGTCACTAAAAGGAAAAAAAAAAAGGTTTTGCCTTTAGTGACACTTTAAAGTACTTTTACTGCTTGTTCAGAATATGCAAATACTTGAATGTGCAAGGACTGGGAACAAGGTCATTTTAAGGCTGTAAAAGCATAACTGTATGCCTGTATCTTGTACAAGTGCTGATTCTAAGGCCCATGCAGAGTTCTCTTAGTTTTTACTCAAGCCAGTGAAATATTATTTAAAGTGGCATTTAACAGTTAATGGCTTGGTTTATTTTACCCTTTTTTTTTTTTTAGTTTCCTGGGATGTCCATCTTTTTTCCCCTCCAATTTTTAATAACAATTGTGGCACAAGTACATTTTGACTTCTACAAGGGTTGTCAGATGTGATATTTAGCAGTCTCGGGCAACGTGTCTGCAGGCTATGACTGTCTCCCGAAACATGTCTCCAGCCTGAGAACTCTTCTCAGTTTCCAGCCTGTGACCATCTACTGTTGCATGTCCCAGTCTGACAGCTTTCTGTAGCACTGCATTGACTGAATATCATGTGGGTCCCTTTGGTGATGTCAGGGGCCACACAGGAGACCCCCAATATTGCGTTAACCTCCACTGATCAAGGAATGCAGCATACAATTTATATTGGCTATAAAAAGAAGTGCAAGAAAGTCCATAAGGTTTTGTTTTTTGCCTCTTTATTTGGTGTTAAATAAGTTCACAAGAAAAAAAAAAGTTACTCTTGGTGTACATGAAATCAGAACAATACAACCAATTGAGGGAGAAAAATGTAAAACAGAATTTTAGCTCAGGAATGGAAAACATTTTCAGTGCAATGGATATGCATTGCGCTTCATACCACAGTGCGTTCAGCGTTTTGCCAACCTTGAAAAAGAATATAAAAATGTCTGGAAGGAAAGAAAACTTTAAATCCAGCTAGAATACTACTGCATGGCTGGCTTTGAAGAGGAGCAGAAAAGAAATGATTATTGCCATGGTCTTCTTAAAAGTACCATTCCAGTCACAATCATAGAGGGCTGAAATGCTACACTGCTACAAATATGACTGTTAAACGGCAGTCTGCTCCTATACTGAGGCTCACTAGTATATGTGATCACATAAGGAACAGAAAGTGTCATGAGGTTATTGTATAATGAATGGCAAACTAATACAGGAAAGCCCTTGGTTGCTGCAGGAGCTAGACAACCTGCATGTTCACCTGGCAACAAAAAGGTACTAGTTTCTCGTCCATATTCTCAGTGCAGGATCTACAAAACCCTTTCAGGAAGCTCCAAGAATTTGTAAAATGTATACCAAAACATAAAAGTGAACAGTAAAAGGGTATATGATAAGACGATTATGATATGACAAGTGCAGTGATCCACACCAAACATTTTACCAGCCTGACCCCACCTTTGCATTACTGGTATTTGCACATTACTGCACTGCTTTATGGGATGAATCCATAGCGGTTCACCAAAATAAAAAATTTCGATATCATCGTTGCTTTCCCATGTCTCTGTTTAATAAAAATCTGTGTGCAATGGTATGTTAATCTCGCTGATTTTAACATGAGATAGTTACTACTTAGTCCTCTCATATTTTCACTGTATTTATCTCTTCACTAGAATGTCAACAATTAAAATAAGGACAGTTATAGGATTATTCTTAAAAGACTGCCTTTGTTGGTCTTCTGAAAGTGCTAGTTGCCTGGCTTTAATCATTTTACAGTGACCCAATACAAGTACACCACCAGTAAGCTTGGTACATTGGATTGCTTACATGTGTTAGGAACTCAAAGAATTTTGCCAGCAATACAAGCACATTCTCGGAGGGCTCAGTCAAACCTATAAGGTAATGTGCATGACCACAAAACATCAATGCATCCATCGTACTGTGCATTGTGTCGGAGGGGCAATGACCATTTTTGGGCCATTCATAATAAATAGGCTGCCTTATGGTAGTAAACTCAGCCGCCTTGTATGTAAATAAACAGAGTAATTGGTGAAGTTATCATATATTTTTGGTTTACTTTATTTCTTCAGATGCCCGTGGAAGCTGGTGCCATATTGGCTCCTCTCTTCCACAGCCATCACTTCTGCCCCTTTTTCTATGCTGCTGACCCGTTATCTCACCCATGCGCAGAAATATTTAGCCAAGCTTCAGAAACTCGGCCAAATATCAGCACTCTTGCGATACTGCGGTGCAATGCCGAGAGTGCTGGAAACCATAGGACGGCAAGAGGCCATCTTAACTGACAGCACACTTATGCCGTGGATGAAGGAATTATTGCACATGCGCCAGTGATGTCAATAAAGAAGAAAAATCGGGCTACATCTTTTGACAGGCTGAAGTGCAAAAGGTATAAAAGGAAATGGGTAGTAAGTTACCTCGCACTGTTTATATTGAACGAAACTATGCATTGTGAGTTTACTATCGCTTTAACAGACTACATTAAACCATATAGATGTAAATTAGCTCAGGAGGCCAGCAACAGCATCCATATTTCTTTCAGCAGAGGTTTTCATTAAACGGGCAATAAAACGTTTGCCGAATAAAGATGGTGTATTTTCAGCAAAACAGTTCCTGCAAAAGTCCAATAGCAGCAGAAATATGTAGCTGCAGAGCTACATATTTTCAGTCATTATCCACTGGACAATCTTTTCCCCAAGTATCTTAAGATGACTATAGAGCTGCAGACAACATATGCATATTGCCAGCACCACAAGGCATCATTCCGATATCTGCAGTACCCACATATTTTTCTATAAATGCACTGTTTATTGAATATTTCAAGATGTAGAACGTTTGACAAAGGAGTCAGCCATAATGTCTGTGGGTAGTCTGAAATAGCCCTATTTAATTATATAAGTGAGGAGTAATCATACATTAAAAGATACAGGTAAGGAGCTGCTGGAAATGCATGAACATTTATAAGACCGCTGCAGGCTGTAAACTTGTACTTTCTTTTTTTTAAAAACACAGCAATTACCTAATTCTCAGCCTTGCAAGGTTTTAAGGTCATCATGAATGCTATGACAATCTGAGTATTTCCTGGCTTTAGTGGTTTTGAACAATGCAAACTTGTAGCACTGGACAAAAATCTTCCAAAATTCTGAAAATGTTTTGTCATTCAAAAACCAGAGATCAATAAAATAATCTCCTGTTATCTAGCAAAGAAAGTGAAAAGAACTTAGGATAGATAATGCAGCTTACTATTATAAAAAGGGAGCAGTCATACAAGAGTTCTTTAGGTGGAAAACATAAGGAGGATAGAAAAAAAAAAAAAGGTTTAAGCAATACTTATATAAAAAAGGGGGCACCCACCACCAAGAAGTTGTGTGATAAAAGCAAACCTGTCAGCCATTTAAACTTTCCCACTACAAAGCCTCTTCTATTCGGTCTTTTGAGCCTCAATTTGCTTTACAACCAAAGCTTTGACTTCAATGTCTTCGAGGCCAAGTAGCACCTGCCAATTATCCCCAACCAATGACCTTATTGGTCACAGAGGCCAGAGGGTGAGGGCTTAAATGAAGTGAAGCCAGGAATGGTGGGATTCACCGAAGAGGCTTTTCTGGCTAATGAAGTAGCATGTTCTGAGCAAGTCTTAATTTAAATCTGCCGCTTTCTTTTTTTTGTTTTTTTAGAGTTTTTGAAAAAAGTCTTCTATTAAGCGTTAAACTAAGATGCTTGTCAAGGATGTGCGGGTCTAAAAAAATTTTTTTGTAAAACCGGGTGAAGATTTGCCCATCTGTAATATTACTTGAGCTGTACTGTGCTATACAGCAGGGGAGCTTTCTCTGCTTCTCAGGGGTTGCAAGATAAAGCCCAGCCTACTCAATGCAGCTTCACAGCTTCAGTCCTCAATGTCTGAGGCCCTGTGTATAATGCAAATCCAAATAACAGGATAGAACAGAACATCAGGACTCGATGCTGTGCAGATAAAAGGCAGGAAGGCAGGGACTACAGGTTTTCACACATGAAAAAGAAAAAGCTAAACTCATATAGAGAAGAAAAAAAAAACATAAATGCAAACAAAAATACTAAAACTAACTTAGCACACAAAATCAAAAAATAGACAATATTGTCCCTTTAAGTGTTCAAATGCTAAAATGATTTAGCACTGGAATACCAAACATTTGCATGGGAAAACTTTTGCAAGAAAATGTAAAAGGCCTATTTGTGTTGCCCTTGAATAGTCAAAGTTCAACATGATGTTCAAAAAGTCAAACTTTCACATTTGTGTAAAGAGCAAGCCAAAAAAAAATATTAAATTTTGGGTGAATGGCTGAAACAGATCACACCCCAAAGTCCTCACTGCTGTCTGGGAACCCCTCCACTACCGAGGCTGAAAACAAAGCTATTAGTGCTACTTTTCTGCTAGATCTCTATGAAAATCTGTAGAGAAATCACTAAAAAGATTGCAACAGTGTTTGTGTCCTATGCCCTCTAGTGGATACAGAACTCCAACTGATGGTCACAGTAGCTTAGTATGTGGCTGAATTTTTAGCCATGTCAACCAAATCAGGGGGGGGGGGGGCTATGTGGAAGCCAACTGGACAGCTGTGAAGTCATATAGTGGGAGGTTATGTGCACATGGGTGGTGGTAAAAACAGGCGGCTGAACCATGATTTTAACACTCCCCTGGCTGACCACCTAAAGACTGTTCACATGCAGCAGCCAAGATGCTTTGTGGAGCAGCTACTTGTTGTGTAGCCACTGCAAATTTTTTGCAGCACGGCGAGTCGACAGTCATTACCGCCTATCAAATTTTGCCATTAGGTTGATGCAACTGCAAGCCAAATTCTTGTCCAATGGTTGCAGTTTATTAGCCCCATTAGAGGCAGAACTAAATAAAAAAATAAAAAAAAAGGCATGACCGATTACCTCCTGAATGCCTGACAGTGTCTGCCGAGCCACGCTCTGAAAATCAATCCGCTGTGGATCGCTTTCCAGAGCTTTGGCTAGTGTGAACCTAGCCCAGTAATGGCAAACCTTGGCACCCTAGATGTTTTGGCATTACATTTCCCATGATGCTCATGCACTCTGCAGTGTAGTTGAGCATCATGGGAAATGTTGTTCCAAAACATCTGGGGTGCCAAGGTTTGCCATCACTGACCTAGACCAATCACTTCAACAAAGCTAGTCAAAAGCTCTGTAAAAGCGTGCTGAACACACTGCTCTTAGCCTATACGAACAAGGCCTTACTAAAATGTTTTGCCAACTGGGGGTGGAGGGAAAAAACAAAAACAAAACAAAAAAAAAAAACCGCAGTACTAGATTGTAACTCATCTATTGCTTTGTCAAAAATGTATTTAGTTATTCCCAATGTATTTGTCCAAATTTCAGCATTCAAAAATAATAAAAAAAATAAAAAAAAAATAACGGGCGACAGAACTTTCTTGATGTCACAAACTGAAATACCGCTCAACCACGATTTGTATTGCCTTTATATTTACGCTATTATTCCAAAGCAATATATTTTGTTTTTTGCATTTGTTGGTGTTATAAGCATGCTTGTTTTACGTTTTGGTAATCTGTTTTCAAATATTGCTCCTACTGTGCTTAAACAATCTGCATAACAGTTAGAAGCACAAAGAGTTTTGATAATTCTGAACAATTACACTTTGACAATGTGCAGATTTTTCTAATTTTTTTTCCCTTTTCTCTCTTTTTTTAAATTTTTTTTTTGTCTAACAAAACTACACGGATCAATCATTACTTCAGTCACACAGTAAGGGTGAAAAATGTTAGTTACGCTCCACTCACACACTTGCCCATGACGTCCTTTCAAAGCACAAAAATGTAAAATACTAGTCTAAGTAACAGCAACAATACTACAGAGCTGCTAATGGCATAAGCCAAAAGGGTTTATGGTAACCTTATCATTGTGCATGACAAAAGAATAAAGGTGAATGGGATTACAAAAAAACTGGCTACGTACAGTGGCACAATATTCAAAAGATGGTAGTAAATGAATGACTAAATAAGCCAACACAAAATAGCTGCATCCAGTGTAAACAAAAGGGCTCATCTATGGGCAGCATTAATGGAGTCAATATACCAAAAGTGGAGCTAAATTCGAACAGTTCACCAGAAGAACCTATTAGGTTCCTTGCATACGACACGAAAAATCTAAATAGATCACATTACCAATTTTTTTCTCCCTATTTTCACAAAGGTTTCTCACCAAGCACAAAACTTGGCTTTAACTAAAAACACTCCTCAAACCATATTCTATAATAAAAAGACAACTACTTACTGCAGGGAACATGGGTATCAATATTCAGATATGACAACCACCTACATGTTGGGCCAGGATTCTACTAAAAACAGCAGAGTTTGGTGCAGTGAGGAATGCCCGTTACTACTAATTCTCAAAAAAAAATAAAAAAAATCACTTGTTCTAGGAATTTTCAACTATTTTACCAGAGCCAACAAACTCCAAGGCACAGGGACCATGCACACTAGTTAAAAAAAAAAAAAAAAAAAAAACAGCTTCTGGGGGAGTTTAGCGTTTTGTTATCCTATGTGTTCATGAACATTAGAAGGTTTAGTAGGCATATTTTTAAGTTCAGCATTAAGAGGCAGAAAAAAAAAAACCCCTTTCCAATTTGCGTTTGATAGAATTTTTTTTTTTTTTCTGGCAGAAATGGGCTAAACATTTCTAAACACCTGTACAAAAATGCTCTATGCGTTTTTTTTTTTTTACCCCAGCCAAAAGAAGTTTTTTTTTTTTTTTTTTTTTAAGCCCAGTGTGCATGGACCCTAAAACTCTTCAGACTTGCCTAGCTGAGCTTCAGAAATCCATTGCTATTTAATATATTTCTGAGACCGACCCACAGCCAGCACTAGAAGGCAATAACTTTTTAGGGATCTAGCACCCAAAGGGTTTGCCAAGTGTTGAAAGCCTGGGATGTTTGGTAGCACTGGAAAAACAACTAATCAGAAGGATGGAGGCTTCAAGCACGACATCCCTTCCAAATCAACAACGTATAGAAAGTCTAGATAATCTCCACTTTCACCTAAAAATTAAAGTAGCTCTACCTTAGCTATCTGAACAGCAAAAACACTGGCAGAAAAACAGTCTTTATGCCACCACCCTTCTAGTAATATTCACTGGGCTGCATTTCAGCATAGAATTCACTATGCAGAAAAAGGGGAGGGGTTTCTTGAGGAACGGATGGCAAAACTTTAAAAAACCCTTGGCAAATACCATTAGCAGAAAACTATTTTGTCCTCTATTAGTGGGCGCAAAATATCATAGGATAGAAAAAACACAGTATTTAAGTCTCTAAACACTACTACTAGTTAGTCTACTTTAATTCGCTTTTTGTCTTTATTTTTTTTTAATTTTTTTTAAAGAATGGGCAAGTGTCATTCATGCTACTCTCCTGCATTCAGAAAGGCACGGATTGATTACAGTGTTACATATTTATGTCCTCGTTCTTTGAGACTACTGCCAAAGACTCCAGAAGCCTAAGGTGCCTGAATGGCAGAAGTAGCTGTAGGTTCTACTCTCTTTAGATGGCAATTCTGCCTACAGCTAAAAAAAAAACAAAAACAAAACAAAAAAAAACAACTTATATAAAGAGAGTATGCCAATAAGATGCACAAAGCAGTGATTTTGCAAACACAAGCACATCCATTCATATGACAACAAAAGCTATTCTACCTATACTAGGTGAAGTTTAACAGCTTGCCAGAGGGAGAGAAAAAAAAAAAAGGAAAGGAAATGAATGTTTGATGAGATTGCTAATCTCAAATGCAAAACGAAAGAGGAAAAAAAGAAAAAAAAAAAGAAAAATTAAACAAAAACACACCGAAGAAGTGGCAACTAAAGCTGTTCAAGGACCCTAGGGGAAACAGACAATCGGGATTTTGTCTCAACACGCTAATCTTTCACAGCTAAAGAAGATGTCGATCACAGCTGAGTGCGAGAGAAAAGTTCCTCTCTGGAAATATCAGCCCACTCATGTCCGCCATCAGAAGCAGTGTCAGAACTGGAGCTGTCACTTGAGTATATCTTCTTCCTGAAGCTACTGCTTTTTATTCCACCAGTGAATCCAATGGCAACTTTGGCATTGTTACATGCAGACATCTGCAAGACAAAAAACAAAAAAAAACACGCATAACAATTTTACCTAAATTTACTTTAAAAATGAAGTGTAAACTGTTTAGCAATGACATGTTGGCAAGCGAGAGGTGTGGGGCAAACAATCAAAGTCAGAGCCCCTGAGCTGCATACTTTCGTTGGGTCAGTGATTCAATGCATTGAAGCCATTGGATCAAGGTTGGTGACCAACTAACCAACATTTTCACTAGGAGAGCTCAATAAATGCAGCCAGCGTGTTGATCATTGCTCCAAGTACAGATTTGAAGAAAACACGTGTTACATGAAAGACCATGGCATGTCATTGCTAACCCACTCTTCAAAATGCTAAATTACCTGGCAGTCATACAATTGTCATACTCTGAAATTAAAAAAAATTATATACACACACACTATATATATATATATATATATATATATATATATATATATATATATATATATATATATATATATATATATATATATATATATAAATAAAACAGGTGACGCCATTCTATACCATATACCATTAGCCCACCCTTTGCATTCATTAAAGAGTAACTCCACTTTTGTTGAAGAAAAAAACACATTGCCCTCTGGGTGATCTATGTACATTGCATGGATTTAACAAACATTGTTATTCCTTTTTTTATTCTGAAGAAATAGCTGTTTGTCTGTGTCCATGTGCAAAGTGAATCTGTATGGGAGGGGTTTTAAAAATCAATCAGCTGATGCACCTGCAGGGCTCTTATGAGGAAAGTGGCGGGGTCTGCATTCCATTAAACAGCATTTCCCTGTGGGAGTATCCCACCAAAAATGAAAATTGTGTTGCAAGGGATGCCTAAAATCTGGCTTGTACCTTAGTGCAACTTCTGGCAAAATCAATAATCACTCAAGCAGAAAATTACATTTCTGGGGGCTTTCTGTACATAACGCCTCCCCAGGTAGTCATATTGCAATTTACAGAAACTTACAGAGCCACAGATTGCAAAGCTAATGTCATTTTTAATAACATTCAATCACAATATGCTTTGAGTCGCAATGGTCCAAGAGAAAAAAAAAATGTATCTATATTTTATCTCTGAGACCATTGTTGTTGCAGTCAGAAGGGAAATTCCTACAGGTAGCTTTAAAGATAGTTTGGCGTCATTAATAAATTAGATAGGGAGGCAGGAAAAATCTCTGTCACTTGGATATCACAGTTAGTAATTTACTCTGCCTCCTAGAAGAGCCTTAGACCACTTTCACACTGGGGCCACCTGTGCATTAATGCTAAAGTGCCGCTCGTTTTAGTGGCACTTTTCGGCCGATAGCGGGGTTTAAAAAAAACCTGTGTTACGGCACTTCTGAAGCGCTTTTCAGGCTCTTCAGATGCGCTGCCCATTCATTGCAACGTGCATGGGCATTTTGGGAGCGCTCCCAACCCACCCCAAAGATGCTGCTTACAGGACTTGTGCGAATGTCCCGCAAGCGCATCACCCCAGTGTGAAAGCACTCGGGCTTTCACAATCGGGTGGCATGGGAGGCAGTTTTCAGTCCCCATTTCTAGCGCTAAAATGCCTGAAAACTGCATCAGTGTTAAATGGGTTCTTATTGGCAATGCACTAGGGCTAATGCAAGCACAGCCTTCAGTAACAATGAATAAAAGCTCATAATGCTGAGATTCTATGGGCCCACTTGACAGTTTAACATTACTAAGAATGGAAGCATAGTACAACCATCTGTTTGCAAACTGAAAGTAAACTGTAGCCCTAAACAAAAAAACAAAAAAAAGAAGAATATACTAATTCTATAGTCTAAAAACCACATTACCTACTTTCTCAATCTCCAGAGGAAGCCATCCAGCGCAAGGGATATCTTTCCCACTTGTGTGATCTACGTGACCTTCTTCATTACCATTTGCGTAGAAAGCTGAAAGTCAAACCATAAGATTAAAAAAACATAGCTTATCTACCCTTTCAGTATTAGCAATACTGTTACAAAGACATGCATATTTGTTGGGGTATCAAAAAGCTAATATAGTAAATAAAATCACAAAATCATTTCATACAAAACATTTTATGAAGATCAAAGAAACAATGGTATCCCCAGATGCCTGCAGACTAAAAAAAAAAAAACAAACACTTTGGCCAATTGTTTAACTCCCTGCGACCACAAAACCCCCTGTATGCAAATGCAGACTTCTTCAAAAAGGTAGATGGCTGGCCTGCCGTCTACTATAATTGGTTATTGAACCCTGCCAATCATACTCAACCAATAGCTATGCGTGGGAGGCAAAGGGATGTAAGCTTTTTATTGCCATCGCTACTTCACAAAAACGCTGAATGTGAAATATTTACTATAAAAGACATTGTTCTAAGTAACAATAGAGTTCTTACAGTCACAGCAGGGTCCAGAGATCAATGGGGAGTACAGTGCTTTCTGCCACCAGCACTGTTTTTCCTTTGCAGCGTTTACTCCCTGAAGATCGATGCTTAAAGGAGGGTACTGAAAAATAAAAAAAATAAAACCTCACAACAGAGCTTCTATAATAACATTTTTTTAAAACATCAGAACATTAAAAAACGTAAAGGAATGGTCATTTTAATTGCCAGAAGAGCTTTGTTATTTTTCCATTGTTCATGGAGGTCTGCCTTTCTATGACTTCATGGCTAAGCCTCAACAACTAACACCCCTATAGTCAAATGGAAAAAGTCAATCTTTAAACAGCAGGATAAAAAGAAAAAAAAGGGGACTCTGCACTGGGGTACCTATCGGTATCCTAGCATACAAATGCTTTGATACAAGTAGATGCAACGGTCTCATTCATCAGAAATTTAAAGGAACACAACACCGGGCAGGGAAAGGATTAAGAGCTTCTGATTTATTTATTTTTTTCTGCCACAGCATAAACCTGTAGAAAGGCATTTGTAACACCATATCCCCGCCTTCCTTAAGCGGACCAAGGTCTTAGTAATTAAGGCATTCAAATTAGAGTAGAGCTTCCGCTCCTTTGCGGAACTGTACAATCGGCACAGTGGGAGCTCGATGAGGGTAGTGAAATGCAGAGGAAGGGGAGGTGGCTTCCCGAGTCCTGATCTCTCACCTACAGTACAGTAGAAGGTGGGTGTGTATAGTGTATAATAAAATATATATATATATATATATATATATACACACACATACACACACACACATATACATACATACACACACACATTATATATTTTACACAAGCGTACACACACAGTGCTTTTAATCCAATCTTAAACCCCTAAATCCTGTACAATCAGGACCGCTTCATTTTAAGGCTTGTTCACAACAGCAAGGACTGCTGCTCCTCTGAAACGCTTTCCATGCTTGGATCAGTTTTCAGAGGCATTTGACAGGAGATGAAGAAGCAAAAGATCACCACCACCACCACACCCGTGTTAACCCTCTAAATGCAGCACACAGCTGTAGGGTGCTTGCAGTGTAGCCCTATTCACCAGGGGGTATACTATGCTGTGGCCACAATCATGGCTGCTGCATCTGCAGCTTAAAGTGGATGTAAACCCAAATTTTTTTTTTTTTTTTTGTGTCATACTGTAGACTAGAGTATAAGATTTCCTATCATTTGAGCCCAGTCTTGCCACACAGTTAATCCATCTCTGAGCAATCCCCTTTTATTGTTCAGTGAGACAATTCTTGACAAAATGAGAAAAACTTTGTCAAATCACGCCCCTTGTTGTGAGTGACAAGTGATTTACATCTCGTGCTTCAGCCTAAGAGACATGCAGTATTTTTAAATTCCCACCCCCACTCCTTTCTTCAGCAGCTCTGCAAGGATTGGCTGTTCCACACCTCACCATGATTTGGCATGCTGAAGTCATGTGGTTACTTTCCTGTCTTTTCACTGGATGTTAGAGATCATAGCAGAAGTTCAGTGTTAGAAATACACATATTGACAGGTAGAGGTGGGCGGGGAGTCTGACATCACGACTCCACCCACCGAGCTCCAGACAACAGACCCACCCACAGAATCTGCAGTTTTTCGGGTCTTAGAACAGACAGAGGGGAGACATTTGACAGGTAAAGATACACGCAGGAGGCATGTATATCCTTATAGATAACCCCTATGGCAGTAGTTTAGAAAGGATGACATTGGGTTTACATCCACTTTAAGGTGGAGCAGTTAGGGGATGGTAAAAAACATTTTTTTTTAAAACTGCGCTTTAAAAACAAACCACGTTAGCCAACGCGTGGGGGTACTATTAAGAATTAATGGTGCCCTCATGCCTAAAGAGCAGCATACTTGTCTGCATGTCAGGAATGCACGTGTTTTTTTGCAGTAATGTGAACCAAGCCTTGGACTGCGTTGCCTCCAGACTAAACTCTTCTCAAGGGTTTCCTGACTAGTAAAAAGGCTGAGAAATACTGCTGTAGTTGACAGCTGATGTCGGACATTAACAAGTTGCAATGCAAGTGGCTTTAAAGTAAAATACATTTATATATATATATCTATCTACACACACACACACACACACACACACACACACACACACACACACACAGACAGTGCCTTAAAGTATTCATGCCCCTTGAAATTTTCCATAATTTCCACATTTTGGCATGTTAAAACCAAAAGACATAAATGTATTTTATTGGGATTTCATGTGATAGACCAGAGATTAGCAGACCTCCAGCTGTTGCAGAACTACAAGTCCCATGAGGCATAGCAAGACTCTGACAGCCACAAACATGACACCCAGAGGCAGAGGCAAGATGGGACCTGTAGTTTTGCAACAGCTGGAGCACTAATTGCATATCCCTGTGATAGACCAACACAAAGTGGCACATAATTGTGAAGTGGAAGGAAAAATGATAAATGGTTTTCAAATTTTTTACAAATAAAATATCTGAAAAGTGTGGCGTGCATTTGTATTCAGCCTCCTTTTCTCTGATACCCCTAACTAAAATCTAGTGGAACCAAGTGCCTTCAGATGTCACCCAATTAGTAAATAAGAATCCACATGTGTGTAATATAATCTCAGTATAAATACAGCTGTTCTGTAAAGCCCTTAGAGGTTTCTTAGAGAACCTTAGTGAACAAATAGCATCATAAAGGCCAAGGAACACACCAGACAGGTCAGGAATAAAGTTGTGGAAAAGTTTTACTACGACGACGGGACCTATTTTTCAGATTTGGTGTTTACAAGTTAAAATCAGTGTTTTTTATGGGCTAGAAAATCACTTAAAACCCCCCAGATGTTATATATTTTTCAGACACCCTAGGGAATAAAATAACGGTTGTTGCAATACTTTGTGTCACACTGTATTTGCGCAGCGATCTTACAAGCGCAATTTTTGGGGAAAAAAGCCACACTTTGTTAAATTCAAAAATAAAAAAAAAAACAGTAAAGTTAGCCCAATTTTTTTCTCTAGATTGTGAAAGATAATATTACATTGGGTAAATTGATACTCAACATGTCACGCTTCAAAATTGCGCCCGCTTACAGAATGGCGACAAACTTTGACTATTAAAAATCTCCATAGGCGGCATTTAAAAATTTCTACAGGTTACCAGTTTTGTGTTAGAGGAGGCCTGTGCTAGAATTATTACTCTCACTCCAACGATCACATCGATACCTCAAATGTGTGGTTTGAACACAGTTTTCATATGTGGGTGCGACTTATGCATGCTTTCTCTTCTGCGCGGGAGCTCGGCGGGACAGGGCGCTTTAAGATTTTTCTTATTTAACTTTTTAATTTTGACAATCTTTTTTTTTTTTTTTTTAAATAGTCACCCTTGGGGAAAAAAAAAAAAAAAAAAGCATGGCAGGACCTCTTAAATGTGAGATCTGGGGTCAAAGAGACCTCAGACCTAACATTTACACTAAAATGCAATACATAAATTTTTTTTTTTTTAAATCATCCAATGGTGTGGGGGCTATCTTTCCCTCACTCGGCATCTAGCAAGTGAGGGGAGAGGACCCGATCATCTCCGCTGCTACCGACTACACCGGTAAGCGGCAAAGACGACCGAAACACAACAGGAGGGGGGCCCCCACTCCCGATAAAAGTGATCTTGCAGCAAATCCGCCAGAGGCCTTCTTATGTGAAAGCTTACCCCCGCTTCTGAAGAGGATACCGGGGTTATGGCAGCTACCTGCTGCCATAACAACGGTATTCCACTTCAAACAGAAGATGTATAATTGTGGCGGGCAGTCCTTAAGGCTCGATTCACATGTATGCATGTTGCTTTTGAGCGTTTCTGGAGTTTTTTTTGTGATGCTTGCCACGTTTTTGAGGGTGTTTTTTTTTACCTTTTTTTTTTTTTTTTTTTATACTGTATACAGTAAAAAAAAAAAAACCAAAACGCTGCACAAACGCTGCACTTGCGGTTTTGATGCTGGTCCATTGAATTCTATTACATGCAAAACGCTGCATTTTGCATGAAAAAAAAGTCCCTGACCCTTTTCAAAAATGCAGAGGTACAAAAAGGCATTGATGTGAACATGTTTCTTAGGAACCCATGTTAAAAAATTCCCATGCATTTCTGCTAAATGCATCAAAAGATGCGCTAGTGTGAATGGAGCCTTAGTGGTTAAAGCAGGGTTAGGTTAAAAACAAATCCCAAAGAGTATGGCACAACTGCAAACCTACCAAGACATGGCCGTCCATCCAAACTGACAGGCTGGGCAAGGAGAGCATTCATCAGAGAAGCAGCCAAGAGCCCCATGATAACTCTGGAGGAACAGCAGAGATCCACAGATCAGGTAGGAGAATCTGTCCACAGGATAACTATTAGTCGTGCACTCCACAAATCTGGCCTTTATGGAAGAGTGGCAAAAGGAAAGCCATTGTTGAAAGAAAGCCATAAGAAGTCCCGTTTGCAAGATGCCACGTGGAGGACACAGAAAACATGTGGAAGAAGGTGCTCTGGTCAGATGAGACCAAAATATAACATTTTGGGCCAAAAGCAAAACGCTATGTGTGGCGGAAAACACTGCACATCACTCTGAACACACCACCCCCACCATGAAACATGGTGGTGGCAGTATCATGTTTAAGGGATGCTTTTCTTGAGTAGGGACAAGGAAGCTGGTCAGAGTTGATGGGAAGATGGATGGAGCCAAATACAGTGCAATCTTAGAAGAAAGCCTGTTGGAGTCTGCAAAAGACTTGAAGCAGGGGCAGAGGACCCTAAACATACAGCCAGAGCTACAATAGAATGGTTTACATCAAAGCACATTCATGTATTAGAATGGCCCAGTCAAAGTCCAGACCTAAATCCAATGAGAATCTGTGGCAAAACTTGAAAGTTGCTGTTCACAGACGCTCTCCATCCAATCTGACAGAGCTTGAGCTATTTTGCAAATAACGGGCAAAAATTTCACTCTAGATGTTCAAAGCTGGTAAAGACATCCCCAAAAAGACTTGCAGCTGTAATTGCTGTGAAAAGTTCTTCTACAAAAAGCATTGACTTAAGGGGGCTAAATACAAATGCATGCCACACTTTTCAGGTATTTGTAAGAAATTTTGAAAACCATTTATCATTTTCATTCCACTTCACAATTATGTGCGGCTTTGTGTTGGTCTATCACATAAAATCCCAATAAAATACATTTATGTTTTTGGTTGCAACATGACAATGTGGAAAATTTCAAGGGGAACAAATAATTTTTCAAGGATAGAGAAAGATAGATACACACTTCACTTTCAAAAGCTATATGAGAACACAAATACATGCACACTAGGAACACATTTTTTGTCATCAAGTTAGAGCCCTAGTCACCAATTGTATATGCACCCCCTGCCTTTAAGGTATATACTGAATAGCGAAGAAAACAAGCTTCTACATACCTCTTCCTTTTCCACACAAGATGTGGCGTCGCATCCCAAAGTCAGGTCTTCATTCACTTCTCTTTTTAACATTTTGCAATTTGTTTTAGAGTTCTCCATCACTTCACTTTCAAACGACTCTATAACTCTAAAGTCTAAATTGTCATGTTTCTCTAAAGGCAAAACTCCAAAGGATTCTTCTTGACCGTCTAAAGAAGTCTGCGCACTTTTCTCCATGCCAGACTTCTGCAATCTAGGCAGAAACTTCCCAGATTCAAGCTCAGACTTTCCATAAAAATGACCTTCATTTTCAGCATCTTCTTCAAGCGGTTTAAGATCATCCTGCGGATCCTCAAACACTTCTCCCTCAGAAAGAGTAGGTGCGGCTACCTCATCTTTCTCCGATTCACAATCGGATTCGCTTCCTACTCCTGGAGAAAGTTCAGATGCAGATATTGGGCGGAAGTGAGTGCGTGGAGAGATTTTTATCGATCTGTACTGCGTTCTTTCCACTCCACAAATCCTTGGATGATTTCCATCACCTTCTGACTCTGAACACAAGGCTTTTGGTTTGTAATTAGGACTACTGGTAATGATGCTTCCAGGTTCAAATGAACATTCAACATGAAGAACCTGTGAAAATCTATTGTTCAGCTCATAAGAGAAAGAGTAGCCCATTCCTGGTTCATCAACCTGGAAATTCTCACACGTTCCAAGCAAATCTTCATGCAAAATGAAAGAAAAACCTTTGTTTGAGCTTCTATCTTCCCTATGCTCATCTTCAAATGAAACAAATGGTCTCCACAACGGCCTATGACCAGGAGCAAAACTGTTTCCTGGAGTCATAAACACATCTGCTTCTGCTATCGTAACGACATCGGAGGCAGCACATTCCAGTAGGCTTGCTTTTGCCGGACTCTCCGGTGCCAGTGCCCACTCATCCTCGCCATTGAAGTTTTTGAACTCGCCATAAACGCCTCCAAGAATGAATGAGTTGTTTTCTTTCACATGGTTAATATCCCAGGGTTTGGATGGAGTGGTGTAATCTCCACTATCAATCTTTAATAAATCACTCGAGAGAAAGGTTTGCTTTTCTGCAAGATCTTTTTGACTATCCCAAAGATGGTACTCAGACCTCTGAACGGCCTTACTGGGCTCCTGAAAAGCATCACATGTAGCATTAGCTTCATGACAACTAAATACATTTACATCTAGTGGGAAGATCTGGTCCTCCGCTCTTTCAGAATGGTCTTCGATGTTTGTCCAAATGTCTTTGATGACCCCTGAGCTGTATCCATGTGTATGATGGTGGTTTTTGCTCTCAGCCTCTATAGTGTCACATATCTCCTTATTTTCCTGTTCAAGCTGAATGCCGCAAAGTGACTCCAGCTTAGATTTTTTTCCCAACACCAGCCCTGATTCTTCAGTCAAAGTCCTGTTCTGCATAAATGGATTTCTTGATGTTGTACAAGGGATATTCTGTTGGAAGGCTAAGGTAACTCTAGGAATTATGTAATCTGAGTCTTCTGCATTTAACTGACTGTAATCTTCTAAAAGACTGTTCAGAGCCTCCGTATCCGACCGTGTTCCATCTGAATGTGACCACGGACTGCATGTTCTAGTTGAGAGGTTTGAACACTGTTCATTTTCATCAAAGGCACTGTTTTTGGTCCATATAAGTAATCGTGACTGAGTTTTCCCAAACCTATTCATGCTGGAACAAGACTCTGATTTGACTCTCTCATTTACCATCTGCTCCCTGGGCAGCGGAAGTACAGAGTTACTGCATTGCACTTCAAACACTGAAAAATAAGAGCCATTTCTATCCAAAAATAAATCTTGATTGCCTGCATGCATGTGAGCACTAAGCATTGTGCTGTCTAAAAAAGGGGAAAGGGTACTGGGGGAGTCACCTCCCAAACTCTCCCCATCTGCATCTACTGAGCTGGAGGGTGAATAGGACTCCCAAAATTGAGCTAATTTACTATGGTCTTGCAAGAACAAATCTTCAGCACCAATAGAACTGGTTGACTCTGTCCATATTGCACTCCCCCATTGCAAATCCTTATCTTCTAACACTTTGCAAGATTCAGCCTCAAAATCACTTTGCAGTTTGCTCTTCTGTCGAATCATATTCAGGATTCGACTTTCTCCTTTCACCTTATCTGAGGCACCAGGATCCAACATGGATTGATCAATTTCCACTTCATAGAAGTGTGTAAATTCTATAGGGTGAACATCATCCAAATAGTTGTCCTCTAGAAGAGAACAGTTAGAGGTCCCTGTGGGATCACTTGCCTCTGTTATGACTGCAGGCATTTCTACAAAGTGACCCTCAATAAAGGTACCTGCTGCGAGGTATGTTTCATGAATATTGTGGTTATTTAAATGAAGATCTTTTACAATCTCTGACAACTCTTCCATCTCTTCTGACCTGTTATGCCAATTCTGATGTTTTCTGTATGCAGTTTCTAATTTACTTTTACCATTCAGAGGAATAAAATATTCTGTAATGGGTTCAGTATACCACAAAGGCTCCTCTCTGAATTGTGTCTCTTTTTTTCTCTCTTCAAAGACATTTCCTTCATTCAAGTCTTTCCATGCATATTCTTTTATCTGACGTTTTACTCTTTTGCAGAGTGTTTTCACAGATCCCACACTACTACTGCTGCTAGCTGCAACATTTTTTCTCTCAACATTTTTGGACAGAGTTTTAGGGCTGGTTTTCCCCTTTTTGTTCCGGACATCCCTAATTTTTTGCCTTACTTTAACAAAACGCGTTTTTGTTTCTCCCTGATTACCATTTGAGCCTGCTTCGCTCGATCCAGATGACCAGGATCGAGGGCGGATTTTTCCGTTTGACTTGCGCCTCACACTTTTTGATATACCAGTTTTAGCATCTGTTAGGGTGCTAAACTTGTTCTCTTTCTCGTTCTTGCCTTTTCTTTGATGGTTTTTTGCCTGTACAGTGTTAGAAGCTCCGTTATTTTTGTTGGTCACTATGCTTTCATTCTCGCTGTTGCAATTCTTTGGTGATGGAGTTTCGGTGCTTGTTTGTGGGGCAGTAGAAGATGAGGAGGAGCTAGAATAAGAGCAGATTTTTGATTTGTTCCACACGGTCATTATTTCTTGTAGGCAAACTGGCTTTTCTGACAGAGGTGGAAAAGCTTCATAATACCTGTAAATGGACAAAAACAAAACAAAAACCACATAAATGGTGAATTATAGACAATACCATTTCTACTGCCACATTCTGAAACTATTGTGTGAAAACTTTCTGTAATGACTACCTCCAACGTGTTTTTTTTTTATTCATGACATTGACTTTAAAAAGTTTTTTGGTTTGAAGACAGGTGACTAATGAGATCCTGATTGATGCGAACTATAGCTAACGAAACTCATTTAATGGACCTTAAAATTTTTTTTTTTATTTTTTTTAATGTGGCCGATTGTTGAGAAGTAGCTCAAATTTTGCCTTCCGTTAAGATACCCAATGCATTTGATAAAAGTTTGAACCTTTTCATCAGATTACAATGGCACAGCAGGGGAAATCCCTGCATCCACTTTGCTTGTGTGGATGCAGGGACCAGAGAATTTTTCGTTGTTGGAACGAAAAAAACAAACAAAAAAAAAAAAAAAACGGCCTTGCCATTGCCGGATTACACATAGCCGGAATCTCCTGTTTACTCAGCGCTCAGTCACACACAGTCCTGCCTCATAGGATAGACGTCACATGTCCCGGCATTGAACCGGTGTTCTGTCTATCATTGGAGCCATCCAGGAGGCGGGACTGTGTGTGACTGAGCGCCAAGTAAACAGGAGATCCCTCTGTGTAATCCGGCAATGGCGAGGCTGCAGATGGGACTAATCAGGCCACAATGATAAGCAATGGATAGGCTGCAGATGGACATTGATCAGGCCACATTGATGAGCAATGTCAAGGCTGCAGATGGGCACTGATCAGGCTGCAATGATGGGCAATTGCAAGGCTGCAGATGGGCACTGATCAGGCTGCAATGATGGACAATGGATAGGCTGCAGATGGGCACTGATCAGGCTGCAATGATGGGCAATGGCAAGGCTGCAGATGGGCACTGATCAGGCTGCAATGGACAATGGAGAGGCTGCAATGAGGGGCAATGGAGAGGCTGCAGATGGGCACTGATCAGGCTGCAACGATGGGCAATGGCAAGGCTGCATTAATAGGCAATGGAGAGGCTGCAGATGGGCACTGATCAGGCTGCATTAATAGGCAATGGTGAGGCTGCAGATGGGCACTGATCAGGCTGCATTAATGGGCAATGGAGATCCTACAGATGGGCACCAATCAGGCTGCAATGATGGGCAATGGCAAGGCTGCAGATGGGCACTGATCAGGCTGCACTGATGGGCAATGGAGAGGCTGCAGATGGGCACCAATCAGGCTGCAATGATGGGCAATGGCAAGGCTGCAGATGGGCACTGATCAGGCTGCATTAATAGGCAATGGTGAGGCTGCAGATGGGCACTGATCAGGCTGCATTAATGGGCAATGGAGATCCTACAGATGGGCACCAATCAGGCTGCAATGATGGGCAATGGAAAGGCTGCAGATGGGCACTGATCAGGCTGCATTAATAGGCAATGTCAGGCTGCATTAATATGCAATAGTGAGGGTGCAGATGGGCACTGATCAGGCTGCACTAACCCTTACATTGCTTCAAAGTTCTTTATTAAAAATGTTTAGTTTGTTTTTTTCCTGAAACTTCCCTTTTAAAATTAAGGTGAGTGTTATACGCCGATAAATACGGTAAGTATGAATACAAGGCTTCCTCAAATTAGCTAAGGTGAAGAGAAAGGCAAATGACATCACGACCTATAACTCAGTCAGTGGAAGCCTTGTATTCATTCATAAAACCTAACGCCTCCTGTGAATGGCAAAGCAGCGCTCGGCCCAATTCGATTTTGTTTCGGAAACAGGACTGGAAGTCCCTGTATTGTAGCACTGTATACGGTGTGCATCTGATACTACATACAGTTTATTCAGCATCAACAGTAGCAACATGCATTCGTAAACAAACCATTTAAAGTGAAACTTGGGAGCTGGGCTCTAAAATAAAGGGTGGTGACATCCTCCTGGTTGTGGTGTCTGGGAGGACTGAGAAAACCTTGGTTTTTTTTTCTCATGCTTGAATCATTTTGGCATATTATCTGCCTTTGATTAGAATAGAAGGCTCACCTAGGATATGAACATTTTTTCAAAGATTTCAAGAGATTTAAGGGATATTTACATTTCAGCCTGATCCTTTCTTGCTAGAGATGTTGCTTCTGGTGACAGCAATCCATCTACAGTCTTGCTAGTCTTCTCATCTGTAAAATGTTAATATATAGGTCAGTAACATGCATATATATCCATAGGCTACAATGCACAGATATCTGGAAGAGTAGCTGTGTAAAAGTTGGTTCACACAGGAGCAGGATGCCCAGTGTTTGTAACATGTGGCATAATCACTGTATTGGCAGCGGGGTGCACTTTTGGAAGACCCTGAAATAAATATGACAGTGCCACCTGAAACCACACATGCAAGTTTGAATTCGGTGCCAACGGGGCCAGTCTGCTAGAGGGAAGAAATGCTCTACTTCTGTTTCTATGGAATATTTATTAGTTTCAAGAAAAAAAAAAAAAAATTAAAAAACCCCCAAATTTTCAATCAGCCTCGGCAAACTGAAGGTTTTTTAACTTCATGCAAAAAATATATGAAGGTAACATACCTTCAGCCTTTACAACCACTTTAAGCCGGGGTGGATAAAATTATAAAAAAAAAAACAAAAACACAGAAAACACATTTTTTTAAATTTTTAATCAAATTTATTTTAATAAAATGCTTTTGGAGTAATAATCGAAAGATAGTTTTCTAAGATACTATAATAATTTAGTTTATTCAGCATGAAATGGAGCTTCAATATGTAGCATGAGGCTGTATATTCTGCAATATTTACACTTTTGTAAACTCATTCAATGAATCAAAGGTCTGCAAGCTGAGATAACATGCACTGCATTGATGCATTCGCACAATATCACAGTAACCATGAGATAAAAACGAAGTTAAGGAATATTCCTTTATCCCATCGTTTTGCAAATCTACGTACACTACAAACTGTATGATTGAATCGGTTCTGATATCGCCGTTTTACTAACCTGACTGCTTATTCTAAATAGGAAACCTTCATTTTGTTTGCAAATATTAAAGATTCTACCAGCAAGAATGAGCCCTTACATTTAAAGAGCACCTGTCATTTCAGATTCATCATGGCAGCGCCTGTTAGCGGGCATCCACTCACCTACTACCACCACGTCCCTCATCTTGTTGTGTCACTGTCCTATTAAAGTGAATGGGACTGCCGGTGAGTCAACAGCGGGTCAGAGGAGGAGCCGCTGAGGAACAGAGATGACAGCTGCTCTTTAAAAATTATGATTCAAAATCGAGCCTTTTTACTAGCGATTTAAAATAGACTTGATTTAAATCAAATCCACCCTGCTTTTAAGCTCTGTGGGCAGAGCCTATGCACCAAGTTGAACTTCTCTTCATTCCGACTTTATCAAATTACCTACAAATCTAGAGTTAAAGCGGGGGTCCACCCATCTATCGTTTTTTTTTTGTTTTTTTTTTGAGTTCATTCACAAACTTTTTTTCTCAGCATTACATACTCACATATTGTGTGTAATATGTCCGCCTGTGTCAGATTTTGTCGGAAAGAATAACTTATATTATTCACTGCAGGCGGTTTCCATCTTCATTGTGGGCATTTAAAGCCCACAAGCATTTTTTTCCAGGATGTGGTGAATGCTGTGCTCCCAGCATTCACCGCTCGTTCCCGCACATGCTCAGTGGCATCCTGGGAAGCCTGAGACTAGCTCCCAGGAGACTGTGCGGAGTCTGGGAGAAGCTAGAAACACGCCTACTCCCACGGGAGGAGAACCAGGAAGTGCAAAGAATAGAAAAATAAAAAAGGTAATTACGGCGATTTAAATTTTTTTAAACGGCATGTCAGCATCTAGGCAAGGAAGAGAATACATACAGATATTGTTCAAAATTTGGGTGGAACCCCGCTTTAAGTTTCCTATTTTCACAGGCTAGATGTTTGGGAGCCCTCTGTGGGTTGAGGGAGTCGCAGGAAAAAAAAAAAACAAAAAGTCATTTCCCCCCTCCCAAACTATACAGAGACTAGTTAAATTACCCAAGATTTTTACCTTTATTCATCATCAGCTGTTCACCTTGGCTACTCTGGAGATCTTTCAGTTTGGAGCAAAGCTCTTCAACTAAAGTTTCAATTCCAGAACTCTGCAAAACACAACATGAGAAAATGTAAGACTAAAATTCACAAAATCAAAATTCACAAAACACTGCTGTGTGCGCGCCGAGTTGTAAAATCCTGTCACTGGGATTCACTAGTAGTCAATATTTATCCTAAAAGAAATGATTTCCCTTTAGCATCTGTAGTTGGACAAATAAGAGTATTCACTAGACTAACAGTCAAATACAAGCATTCTTTGTGAGCTCCAGGCTGAAGAAACTGCAAAAAAAAAAAAAAATCCCTGCACAATGAGCAATTGATAGAAATTGTTGCTGGTGGGTAACTAAAGTCCACTACATAAATATTTAACATACATAATGTACATGCTAAACCATTTCCAGGCTTTCAAGTTGTAAATCAACTAACTGGACTGACGTGCTTTCAGGTGGCAAGTAGAGTGCTGTGTTCTAGTGTAGGTTCCGGGCTACAGATATCAAATATGAACTGTAAGAGCACAAGATAAGCGGTATGATTAAACCTACAGCCAACTCCCACTGCTACAATTATACACAGCCTAAAATGACTAAGCAAAAAAAAAAAAAAAAAAACATGAACGCCATGACACTTTAGATGAGTTCTGTGACATTTTGCAATATCAGTCCCACATAACAGGCATCATCTCAGGAATAAAGCTTTAATTCTTCACCCCAAAGCAGACAAGACACGCACCCCTGCAAAATCATGTAATGAAGAAGCGACACAATGGTAACAGCCAATTGAGTTTGTCACCTTCTTACCATAGCTCAAGGAGTGAAGTTTCGGAAACAGATTATTTGTTCCTGTATCACACACGTCTTACACCAGCTGACATTCTGCATGCTGTTGTGTTGAGCGGTACATAGTAGGCAATGGCTAAGGGAGGGGTGGAGGGAGGGAAAAAAAAAAAAAAAAAAAAAGAAGCAGCTCACTGTGTAAAACCGAGATCACACTGGCATCTTGCTTGAAAATGAGGTGGAGACTGAACTGTCAAGCTTTCAAAGGCAACACAAGTCTATTGAAAAATGAATAGTTCATTTGGGCGCCTGAAAGTACCACGCACATTAACATTCCAGCCTCTTCTGCGATTACGGTCAACGAGATGAGTACGGAGGGACAGCTTATCTTTAACAAAAGAGCGTGACCAATTATTCCATTCAATCGGCACTGTATGATGGACCTACAGCTGCTGAAAAAGACAATATCCAAAAAAGAGAACAAAGCTTATTCTGGAATCCTTCAGACTGGTTCAGGCTATCCCTGGAAAATGAAGAGGGTACTAGGGACTAAGCAAGACACACTGACACCTCCCACAATTCCAGCTACTGACAACTCCGAAGACCTTCGATGACTAAAAAACATTTGGTATAAGATTACATACAGAGGGAGGCAACAGCTCCGCAAACACACAACAACAATTTGTTACTCGCGAGTCTTGGTTCCTAAGCCAATAGAACTAAAGTTTAGGAACCATATTTCCAAGAACCATCATATACCTAAACGTTGTATACATATTTATTACACACACTTTTTATTATCCATCCATTGGGAAAAAAAAAAAAAAAAAAAGGGGGATAGATCCATCTCTTTTTTTGATGGATAGATAAAAAAAAAAAAAGTGTGCGCGTTCACATTTTCCTTCCTCTTTACAGTCTCTAAAAGAGAATTTGGGGAAGAGTTCAAACATCTCACATTTCTGAGATCTACCCCCTCTTTCTTGTAACAGAAAAATCTCCAATAAAATAGATTTTTCCAGTCCGTGAGCATGTGCACACTGACAGCTACTAAAGCGCACTGGTCAGATCAGAAGATTTTTTCCAACGCAAGGGTGGGGCAACAAGGACAGTAACACCAACAAAACAGAAAGGTCTTTCCAAACTGGCACAATTCTTTCAATAATTGATTTCCCGTTACAAATTTTGCTCTTTGCCATAGTACGTCCATGCCACAGAACTGAAGAATCCATGTATGCTTTCTAGCAATTGGCATCGTCCTTTTGATTAATGGAAAAAAAATTAAAGAAAGGGAGCACACAGAGTTTGTGCTGTGGACAGGCAGGCACAGTGCATCAGATTGCTTTTCCCGGAATGTGGGCTGTCGCTGTGAAGGATTAAGCAGCTGTTGTGTGCTAGTCAGCTGCTCAGCCACGTGAGGTAAGGCACAGGGTGATTCACCCAACACAATCATTGCACCACGTATTTATACTTTAAAACTAAACCATTATTAATATATAATCTATATGAAACGAGCTTCAATGTTTTGACGTTATTAAAATGTACATGGCAAACAAAGATGAATTTAGCGACAGCAAACCAAGAATGTGTGTCAATAATTGAAAGAACATTGCTTAGGGAAAAGCAATCGCTTGTAAAGGGAAGAACAAAAACACAATGAACAGAGATGATCTTCTGGACCAATACAGGTGAAAAGCAGGCTCCCCTCCTTCCAAAGTTTATATTAACTGTGGTGGGGAAATCTGTTCTTGGCACAAAAACACTGGGCTTTGTAGCCGACAGTGAAAAGGATAAAAAAAAAAAAAGCAAAAAAAAAAAGCAAAGCGTAGATCCTGTATGCCTTACGCAGAACATGCATCTCAATGTCTGCAAACAACCCACTGACAGAATCACATGACAGCGCTTGGCTAAAGGTTTGAGCTAAAAATAGCCTTAACAGCTTCGAGTTTAAAGCGGAAGAATCTGGAGCTGATGTAAAACCACCAAAAACCATCTTCCAAAACAGCAGAAATATGCATGTAATGAAAAGCAAATGCAAAAAGAAAGGGAGGGGGGGGGATGTTGGGTCCCTGTTATCCGTGGTGACAAATGTTAAATCACTTTATAAGTATTACTTAGGAACTATTTTTAGCACTAGCTAAAGAAGCAGATGGCCTGCGTCAGCTAGGAAAGCAGAGCAGAATGGAAATATTCACTGATATCTAAAATGCCAGTTACTTGGCCTTGTTAAAGAGTCATACACAGACAGATGATGAGAGCGATGGAACGCAAGTCATCTGCAAACTACTCGACTTGGGCAATTTGCTAAAACTGGAGAGTGCTAAATCTAGTGCAGCTCTACATAGAAACCAATCAGTTTCCGGGTTTTGTCAAAGCTTAAAGGGGTTGTAAAAGTAAACATTTTTTCACCTTAATGCATTCTATGCATTAAGGTGAAAAAAACTTTTGACAATACCGCCGCCCCCAGCCCCCCCGTTTTACTTACCTGACGCCTCGAATCTTCGCTGCTCGTTCTCGTCATCTTCATTGCAGCTCAGCCTGGTCGCTGATTGGCTGCAGTGGATTGATTGAAAGCAGCGCAGCCATTGGCTCGCGCTGCTGTCAATCACATCCGATGACGCGGCGCGCCGGGGCCGAGTGATACAGCGAGCGGCTATAGCCGCCAGCTGTATCACAGGAGCGCGCCCGCAAGCACTCACCACCATGCGAGGGAGCTCGCATTAAGGTGGTTAATGCTTGCGGGGAGGAGCTGAAACAGCCACCGAGGGACCCCAGAAGACCAGGTTCGGGGCCACTCTGTGCAGAACGAGCTGCACAGTGAAGGTAAGTATAACATGTTTGTTATTTAAAAAAAAAAAAAAAAAAAAAAAAAATTATCTTTACAACCCCTTTAATTGAACAAGCTGAAGTTAGAAGCCGATTGGCTAGCATGCACATCTGCACCAGATTTCTCACTCTCCAGTTCAAGTTAATCAACCCATTTTCTCAGTAGCCCCTTTAACTGCTTGTTGCCCGCCCACCGTCAAATGACCATCATAACAGCGTCCCAGAACAGCCACGCCGCATCCCCAATCTCTGTAAAGAGTCGCGGCTCTTTAACCATGTGATCGGCTGTGTCCAATCACAGCCGGTCACATGTAAACAAGGAAGTGTCGGTAATCGGCTCTCCTCACACTGACAGAGTGTGAGGAGAGCAGATCAGTGGCATCTCCTCAGCGGGTAGACATGTACGAATGTAATCAGGACAATGATCAGTGCCCTGATTACAATAGTGCAACACAGTGGCAGCAATCAGTGCCCACCACTGCCCGCAAGTGCCACCTATCAGTGCTGCCAATCAGTGCTGCCAATCAATGCCCATCACTGTTTTCAGTGCCCACCAGCGCCGCCCAACAGTGGTGCATATTAGTGCCTCATCAGTGTCACCTAATCAGTGCCCACCAGTTCAGGCTATTAGTGCCGCCTCCTCAGCGCACATCAGTGAAGGCGAAAAATTACTTAGTTACAAAATTAACTGACAGAAAAAAAGTAAAATTTTTTTTTCAAAATTTTTGGTCTCTTTTTGTAAAAAAATAATAAAAAACCCAGCAGTGATTAAATACCACCAAAAGAAAGCTTTGTGTGAAGAAAATGATTGCGCGACAGCGCTGAAAGTCGAAAAATGGCTTGGGCAGGAAGGATGTGTAAGTGCCTGGTAGGCAAGTGGTTAATACAAATTGATCATTCAACATCCACTTGCACCAAGAGACCATTTACACATCACTGATGCATGGAGGTAACCCATCAATTGGGAATGGCACTCCAAAGCTCTGCCGCATACACGTTGCCTCTCATAACACACTACCATTTATTGTGGTGCACTGCACTGGAAAAGATGCTGCGCGTAAATTTGTCTTTTCTAGTGTGTTAGAAGTCTACTAAATAGGCAGTCTTACAACAATGCATGTTAGCACATGTTCACACAAAGGCAAACCATGAATGAACGCTAAGTTTTCAATGTGGAAAATTTCTTTACATGAACATAAGCACTTGCCAATTGTAAGTTCGTTTTGTGCTAAAGGAAAGCATATCCATCAATCAAAAACATTACCAGGATGAAACAAACTGACCGTTTCTTAGGGCCCATTCACATCTCCGCATGGGTTATATTATTATAATACTGGATTTATTTAGCACCAACAGTTTGCGCAGCACTTTACAATGTTAGGGCAGACAGCACAATTACAATACAATACAGGACGAATTAGAGGGCCCTGCTAGTTAGAGCTTACAATCTAGGAGGGAGGGTCAAGTGATACAAAAAGGGTAAATAACTGTGGGGGATGATTTAATGAAGAAAATGAAAGTACAATTGTTACGCAGAGGCAGGATAGGCTTCTCTGAAGAGAAAAGTTTTCAGGGATCGCCTAAAAGTGGATAGATTTGGAGATAGTCTGACAGATTGGGGTAGGAAATTCCAGAGGATGAGAGTGGCTCGGAAGAAGTCCTGGAGGAGAGTATGGGTGGAGGCAATTAGGGAGCAGGAGGTCTTGGGAGAAACGAAGAGGATGATCAGGTTGGTATTTTGAGACTAGGCTAGTGATGTAGATATACATACACTAAAAGTCATTCTAATTGGCCAATGACAATGCACATAAACAGTACTCTAGGTTACATGGGCAATATACTGCAATTTCTTGCAACTCCAGAGTCTCTCCCCGGGAGCTGGAGTGGCAGCTCCAAGTGGCTCCCCTCAGGAGGCCAGGCCCCAGACAGGTGGCCTCCATCTCCCAGTGCCTCGGCTGCCTTCCCAGAGACCCCGGCAGCTTTTGGCCAGAGATGTCTGCCTCCCCACAACCACAAGGCGCAAGCCAGCTTGACCAAGACATTCGGTCATTACTGCAGGCCTTCCCCACTAGGATGGGCATCGAAACCCTGATCCTCCGGCTGGAGGAAACCCACCGCCGAGACATCCAGGAGGTGAAAGATAACATAACCACAATCACTAACAGGGCAGCTACAGGAGAAGAGTCTTTCTCCACCCTGGCACACCGGATGTCTGCTCTGGAGCAATCCCGAGACGCGGCCATTACGCTCCAGCTCCACTTTGAGGACATTGAAGATCAGACCTGCCGCAACAACCTGCAGCTCAGTGGTCTCCCGGAAGCTACGGGAACTGAAAACCTCAGGGAGACTGTCGTAGCGACCACCCCCCCCCCCCCCCCGTGACGCTAGAAATACACAGGGTCCATAGGGCCATGGGCCCCAGGTCTCTAGATCCCGCAAGATGTCGTGTGCATACTACATCGTTACACGCAGAAAGACATATTGCGTAATGCCTGGGAGCAGGGAGACGTGGAATTTGCTGGGACTCCAATCAAGATCCTACCCGATCTCTCCCGGGCGACGCTAAGACGCAGGGCTCTCATACTCCCTGTCCTGGCGAAACAATGAGGATGCACCTACCTCTGGGGCTACCCGCTGCCAGTCACCTTCAGAAAGGATATGGCCTCCTTCACCCTGCACTCAACAGCGGAATTACAGGCGTTGTTCTCCTTCCTTGACACGATCCAATACAGGTCCCAGATTGGCTTCAGTTCCTTCCGCGTCCCACTGGCAGATCGGGCCTCTCTACACACCGAGGCCCGCCGCACGCTCGCCAAGATCCAGGAGAGGACCCCAGGTGCCCTCTATGGAAAGGTCACGTGAGTCCTGAGCAAGATGTCATTTTCGGTTTCCCCCCTGACCACCTCTGCCCTTGTAGCTGACCCGCCTTGTGAACAGCCCACTGCCTGCCAGTAGCAAACGCTTTACTGCAGACCCCCTCCCCTCATAACCCTTTACCCCTGCTGCAGACAAAGTATTGCTTCCTTGCAGGTTGCAGGGATCCCGAACTTGCAAGCTCCATGGTACGATGACAGTTATCTATGCTGCACTAATGCAGTTATGTTTTTTACAGTGTTACACCTAATGCTCTTAATAAAAGGACTTTGTGCCTTAATGTTTAAATGTTTGCTTTAGCATGAAGAATAGATAGATGGTATCTATCATGTTGTACACAAGACAAATGTATGCATCAGAGACTGGTTACACTGCCTTCCACGCAGGGCCCTGTCTGCCTGATCCTGGCCCCTGGAGAGTATTTCATGCTTGTCCTACTTGACTGATGCTCAGAGGGGGCGTCCCAGATGTGCCATGCTACGGCCGCTTGCTAACCGCACCTGAGTACATCATGTGTCCGAGCCATTGGAGATTAAGATGGCCCTCATATGCTCACCCTAAGTGGGGGTGGGAGGAGAAACTTATAGGCACTATGCCTGTAAATGACCTGGCTCCTATGCAGCTGGGGTCAAACCTGTGTGGAATTCATGTTCACTAATTCCTCCATGCTGGGAGGGTGCCTGACTAGGCTTTGGGACAGTAGCAGTGGTGCATTTGTGGATTTTCTGGGAGACTCAGATGAACACTTGCACTTAGCTTTAGCACATATCTGTTTAGTTTATACCTTACATTGCCACAAGTCAACATACAAATGTTGATTGTATGCCGATATGTTACGTTAAATAAAATACCATTGCTGGGGGCGTTGGGACGGGTCGGGGGCTCTTCCCGGCTTTGTCTAACCATTCCTCTACATAGGAATACGCTCAATTCCCAGTCGTTTGCTGGCGAGCGTTTTAGCAAAAAAAAAAAAAAAAATGATCTTTGCTACTAGCTCTTGTTTAGACTAAGGCTGCCATATTATATTACAGCCTCCTACTTACTTGGTCTACCTGATCTTTTATACTAGTCTTCTGCTCTCCTTCCCTCTTTGCTTCCCCTCTTGTATTCAACCACCCTCGGTTCCATACACTTCCTTGGACCTTCCCTACTCCCTCCTTTTTTTCCCCTATTACTTTTTTTATCCCTCCCCCCCACCCAGATATACTCCTTAACCATGAACGTACTCTCAGTAATCTCACTCAATGCGAAAGAAACGTCCCTGAAAAAAAGACGGGATGCTCTTGCAGGACATGAACCGTCTTCAAGCAGACATCACCTTTGTACAGGAAATGCATTTTAGAGATGACAAACTACCCATATAGTCAGGAACACATTCTTCACTACGTCATACCTCTCTACATACCCGACAGCGAAAGCTCGGGGAGTATCCATCCTACTGTCCACACGGGTACCCTGGATACATCTTGACACATTGACTGTATAGCATCCTGAGGCTGATTAACACAATGTGCCAAGGTGAGCACCCATGCAGGATCCCGTGTCAGAAGCAACTCAGTGTGGGGTCTGGGTACGGCTCCCAAGGTTTTACTGAGGCTGCACTGATCCAGATTACACCGTTCTGTGGTAGACGTTAGAAGGCAGTGAGGTGCCGATTGAAGAATTCTAAGAAAATATTAAACAAAAATAAACTAGTGAAGCAGATTTCTGCACAAAAGAAGGGAGGTCCCTTCGAACACTAGCAAGGAAAAAAAAAATAAACAAAAAACCCAACAAACACACACACACCCCTCAGTGTGGGGTAGGGTTTATGACAGGACTTCCCAGTGTCCAGGTACAAGCCTATAACCAATGGCGTATGAATATACTAGGGCAGTGTTTCTCAACCTTTTTTCAGTCGGGGCGCCCTTGAAAAGTATCAGTCTTGAGGCACCCCAGTCCAAGGCTTGGTTCACATTACAGTGTGTCGCGAAACACGTGCTCCTTCCTGACAGATGAATGCTCTGCTCTTTAGGGGTGCCATTCTTAATGGTACCCCAATAGGGTGCTTTTGGTGCAGCGCAATTTAAAAAAAAAAAAAAAAGTCAGGGACTTTTTTCTGCATTTCTGCGAATAGGGAAGCCCATTGAAAGAAATGGGCTGCCCTACATACAGCACGCAGCCACACAGATGTGAACCATGAACTCGTTCACATGTCAGGTTGGAGGGCAGTAAAACCACACGGTTGAGCCGTTTTTACCACCCCCAACTTCTCCCCCTTTAGCTGCAGTGGCAGCAGCTGAGGGTGTACACATGCTGTGGCTGCAGCTGGGGGTGTACACATGCTGTGGCTGCAGCTGGGGGTATACCCAGGGTGAATGGAGCTGCACTGCAACTGTGTGCATTGCACGGTTGCGGTGTAGTGATGCTGCATTTACTGGCTTAAAACAGGTGCTGAGGAGGCAACATATTGTCAGGAATAAAAGTAACATACACAGACACACACAGGGGGATCAGGTTCATCTGACAGCCCTTCTCTCCCGATCCCACGGCAAACCTGAGGACCTCTGACGGCACACTGGTTGAGAAAGGCTGTACTAGGGAACCAGTGTCCCAAATGTCGTTTGGGTACAGCGAACGACCGTGCAATTCTCAGTTAAAGCGACGCAGTGCCAAATTGTAAAAAGTGCTCTGGACAGGAAAGAGGTAAAATCTTCTAGGGCTGACGTGGTTAATACTGCGTATATAGCTGACCTGCACTACTTACAGCACTCTAGTCTAAAGCGGCTGTGCATGTTCGAGCTCATGTTATTTTATTTTTTCATCCAGGATCAGGAATTTTTTTTTTTTTTTTTTTGAGAAATGTAAAGTTATTTAGAAACAAATTTTAAGACAGAAAAATACTTAAAGCAGGATATGATACGTTATTAAAATGTAGGAAATATAGCTTGCTGCAGATATAAAAAAAAAGAAACAGGACAAGTGTTCTTAAAGCCAAGCTAAACCCACTGGATTTAGTTTCCCAAAAGAAAGCCCAAGTTAGAAATCTTTAATGTGTTTAAGGGTAAATTTACCTTCAGAACAAGTTACATCTGTAGGGTGTAATATGTTCCAGTTCCTGCTCCCCTTTACCCCTGGACCCCTTCTCCTGTGACAGCGGACAGGGATCCTCTCACTGGCAGCCGATGTCACACTGAAAGTAGACTATCGCTCTAAAGTCTTGTATCTTAGTTTACCGTAGACATGTCTCAGCTCTATTGGTTGTTATCATTCGTATTTACTGTTTATTTTATTCTGACAGAAATGTGAGCTTGGCATGTTTCTTGTATTCCTTCATACAGGTATACTGTGTGTGAAATTGAGCCCGAGATTTGCTGTAATTGTAAGCTTGTGAGAGTAGACTCTTTGAAATTGCACTGGTCTTTGGACTGTATGGTTTTGTGTTATTTCATGACCGACCTTCTCCCCTCCCATCTGCCGCCACAGAAAACAGCTTGTAGTTCTCAAAGGACTACACGTGTGCTCTACAGCACATTTACAGTCCATTCACTGTAAGCAGATATGGGAATAAAGCTGGAGGGAGTGTGCGCAGGAGGCTGACATACCCTAGGAATAGTGGATCGCAGGTGCAGGCTTTTGTAGGAAAAAAAAATACACTTTTCTGCAAAAATATGTTCATTTTTTTTCACAAAAGGTGAACATATCTATGAAATCTTTATCAAATATACTGTTTCCATGAAGTGTTTTCAAGTACATTCTGCCTACTAGCACATGTGTATGCCATTTTCAAAAACATGTCTCTGGCGATACATGTCACAGACTATGAGTGTATGTGCTCAACTGAGTACTTAACTGTTTATGTGCAGTCTGACTGCAGTAACTGTCTTATCCAGACATGTGGAGACAATGCAAGAAGGGGATGATCTGTGGATACAGGATCAAACAGCCTTTTTACACAATGCAGAATATTAAACCCTTAAGTTCCACAGTGAGTATAACAAGCATTCTTTACTGCATATACAGATTGATTTTACTGTTGTGGGTTTAGTAACAGTTTAATGAAACTGCAAAGAAAGCCAAGGGGGTCAAGGAGCACAATTTCCTGCACCATCACGAGGCACTAAACTGAAAGAACATGTCTAGCAGAAGTGAAAGCCAAAACAAAAATGGAAGACAAGTTTGACAGTCACCGATAGGAAAATAGCTTAAACACTTACTTACCGGGCCAATTCTGACATTTCGCTCCTACATGTAAAAATCAGTATTTTTTGCTAGAAAATTACTTAGAACTCCCCCCAAAAGTACATACATATCCAAGGATATCGGGGACAAGATAGTAGACCTAAACAAGGCTGGAATGGGCTACAAGACCATCTCCAAGCAGGTTGGTGAGAGGGTGACAACAGTTGGTGCGATTATTCACAAATGGAAGAAACACAGAATAACTGTCAATCTCCCTCAGTCTGGGGCTCCATCCAAGATCTCACCTCGTAGAGTTTTAGTGATCACGAGAACAGTGAGGAATCAGCCCAGAACTACACAGGAGAATCTGGTCAATGATCTCAAGGAAGCTGGGACAATAATACCAAGAAAACAATTGGTAACGCACTACGCTGTGAAGGACTGAAATCCTGCAGCGCCCGCAAGGTCCGCCTGCTCAAGAAAGCACATGTATTAGGCACGTCTGAAGTTTACTAATGAACATCTGAATGATTCAGCGGAGAACTGAAAGTGTTGTAGTCAGATGAGACCAAAATCGAGCTCTTTGGCATCAACTCAACTTGTCATGTTTGGAGATAGAGGAATGCTGCCTATGAACCCAAGAACACCATCCCCACCGTCAAACAATGGAGGTGAAAACATTATGCTTTGGGGGCGTTTTTCTGCTAAGGGGACAGGACAACTTCCCCACATCAAAAGGGAGGATTGACTGGGACACGTACCGTTAAATCTGGGGTGAGAACCTCTTTCCCTCAGCCAGGGCATTGAAAATGGGTCGTGGATGGGTATTCCAGCATGATGATGACCCAAAACACACGGTCAAGGCAACAAAGGATCGGCTGAAGAAGAAGCACATTAAGGTCCTAGAGTGGACTAGCCAGTCCCCAGACCTTAACCCCATAGAAAATATGCAGAGGGAGCTGAAGGTTCCCAAACATCAGCCTCGAAATCTTAATGACTTGGAGAGGATTTGCAAAGAGGAGTGGGACAAAATCCCTCCTGGGATATGTGTAAACCTGGTGGCCAACTACAAATACTTATTTCACTCATTAAAATGCAAATCAACTTATTTCACTCATTAAAATGCAAATCAATTTATAACTTTTAAAATGCGTTTTCTGGATTTTTTTTTGTTATACTGTCTCTCACTGTTAAAAAAACAAACAAAAAAAAACTACCATTAAAATTATAGACTGATCATTTGTCAGTGGAAAAACGTACAAAATCAGCAGGGGATATATCTCTCATAAAAAGGCAATTTTTTTATTTCACACGGTATTTGTGCAGTGGTTTTTCAAACGCAATTTGTTTGGCAAAAATTACACTTTTAATGAATTTTATTGCACAGACACTACATAATACCTATTTTTGTTAAAAGATGATGTTACGATGAGTAAATAGATACCCAACATGTCATGCTTTAAAATGGTGTATGCCCGTGGAAAAGCACCAACCTACGGTACCTAAAAATCTCAATAGGTGACACTTTAAAAGCCTGTACAGGTTACCACTGTAAAGTTACACAGGGGGTCTGGAGCTAAAAATGATTCCTCTGGTGTTCACGATTATACCTCACACATATGGCGTGATCGCCATTTACATACGAGTGCAGGACTTGCGTATGCGTTCCATGATTTTGGTGGGATGGGGGATTGGGAGAAGTGGCGCTTTCTTCAAAAAATGTTATTATTTGAAACTTTTATGCCGCGTACACACGGTCGGACTTTTCAGCTACAAAAGTCCGACAGCCTGTCCAACAGACTTCCGGAAGACTTTCGGCGGACTTGTGGCAGACTTTCTAACGAACGGACTTGCCTACACACGACCACACAAAAGTCCGACGGATTCGTACGTGATGACGTACACCAGACTAAAATAAGGAAGTTGATAGCCAGTAGCCAATAGCTGCCCTAGCGTGGGTTTTTGTCCGTTGGACTAGCACACAGACGAGCGGATTTCGGGGTCCGTCGTAGTTACGACGTAAAGATTTGAAGCATGTTTCAAATCTAAAGTACGTCGGATTTGAGGCTAAACTACGTTGAAAGTCCGGAGAAGCCCACACACGATCGGATTACCAGCCAGCTTTAGTCCGTCAGCGTCCGTTGGACTTTTGTAGACGAAAAGTCCGACCGTGTGTACGCGGCATTACACTTTTTTTTTTATCAACTTTATTACTTTCACAAGGGATGAACAACAATCCCTATGATAGCATAGGCCGTGACCTCAAATCTCTCCTCTGGCCTCCAATGCAGCCAGTCAGATCGGTCCAATTGGCTGCTTTCCCGGCTGTAAAGAAAGTCAGGACCAGATGTGTCGAAAGTCTCATCATTTCCGGTATCACAGAGGGAGTGCCTCTGTGTAGTGCCGCCGTTGCATCACTACCGGCTAGGACCACCTCCCACCACCGGCAGAAGTGATCAAGTGGCTGTGCAGGCATCATCCTGGTGTAACCACTTCAACTGGAGGACGTCATGACATCATACAGGTGGGAAGTGGTTAATGAAAGTTTTATTCTTCTGTTCCTTGTGCAGGATTCTTGTACTGTCAAGTAGATTAAAGCATTCCTCAATGTGACATCAACTGTCCAACATAGCAAAGCTAGTTCTGATGGTCTGGGGTTATTTTGCTTAATGCAGAACCAGTGACTGGTAACCAACAAAAAAAGCCCACCGTAGCTTTACGCAGCGCCACGTAAAACTCCCTGGCCTACACCTAGTTGGCAAGGGGTTTATCCTGCAGCAAAGCTAGTAACCCAAAAGGTAATGAGGATAATTTACTAAAGACTGGAGAAGCCAGAGTATGAAGCAGCTGCACATGGCAACAAATCAGCATCTAGTTTTCATTTTTAAAGCCTAACTAAACAAGCTAAAATAAGAAGCCAATTGGTTACTATCCACAGCTGCTCCAGTTTCAGTAAATGCTCCCCACTGCATAAACATTCCTTCAGGCTATGTCGGAACCACCAGGAGAAAACAAGCATGCTTGTATTGGCAAACAGTTTCCAGAATCAAACCCCATTAAGCTGATTTGAGACAGAAAAGGTAAAAGAATAGCAAAACCTAGAAAATGCAACACACTTGTGAAATTTCTGAAATGTTGGTTTCCACTGGAAAGAATGTAGAAAAGCTGTCCTATATAAAAAAAAGAAATTTATATATAAAATACTTGAGCATCCCACTGACTCTGCAGAAGATTATCATTTTCTTAAAGGGCTACAACTGCTTTCAGTTCCTTCGCATCAGACCCCTACACTTCTACAGAAGATGCCAGATCAAACCGCAAAGCTCGTAGGGGATCAGGCATCTGACCATACCAGTGTGCCAGGGGCGAAAAAAAAAAAAAAAAACCCAAGTTAAAAAAAAAAAATCTTAAAGTGGCACTTAGCGACATCATTGTCCACAAATAATCCACTACTTAACGGCTCTGTAAGCTATTTTCATAATTTGGTTTCTTACTGTGTTTTTCTGCTTCATGAGCTCCTGAATCTCTCCAATCCACCCCTCACTTCCCTTGTTTGGAATAAAGTGCATGCTAGTTGCAGTCATGTGCACTGCTCTATGCAAACCCCATAGTCTGGGAGCAAGTGTGGGTGGCTACCATCCTACATATACAGAAGGACCATGGATAACAAAAAAGGTAGCCACCCTCTAACAGGAAGACAGATCATAGCAGAAAAAAAAAAAAAAAAATTTAAGATTTGGGAGGAGGCTGAGACCAATAAAAAGATACTTTGGGTTAAAGGAAAAGTACAGCCAAAGCAGTCAGTTCTGCACTCTCATGTCCCATTTTCACACAGCCGGTCCAGGCTTGTGAAAGAGCGTGACCACATGGTCTGGATCCACCCAGGAGCATGGCCGGCCCCCTCCACAGCCCAACCCTCCACTGAGTGCGGGGGAGGGGGGGGGGGGGCTGGGGGCTCACAGCAGAGTGCTGATGACTAGCAGCTCTCTGCTCATGGAGCACGGACTAATCAGTGGTCTATGATCACTCAGTTCTCAGTCTTCGAGCCAGCGGGGGACAGATGCTGCATCCACCTACTTCTCTTTTAAAAATACAGACTTGAATAGGATTTTTTTTTAAAACAAGAATTTACTGAATTTAGCAATTAGATCACAGCTGTTTGTTTTTTGGTGTAAGAAAAGACAATTTGGCTGCATTTCTGGCGTTTTTGTTTTGGTTTTCCATGAATATAAAATTACCCCTTGGCAAACACCACAGCAAAAGCTTAACATTTCCATCCATATAACATTAGAAATAAATTGAGGTATTGGCAAGTTCTTTTAGCGAGAACACAGCCACAATATACAAGGGAAACATAAGAAGGTTGAAAGAATAAAAAAAAACAAAAAAAAAAAAAAACAAAACAAAAAAAAACAAAAAAAAAAAAACACATACTTCATCAGAAGCTGAAAGCAGACACTGAACTGCAGCCTGTTTCTTCATTTCTTCCATGGAGAGATCTGAACTCTTTTTCTTGCCTTTTCCCCACTTCTTACAAGCTCCCTTTTCCCAGCCCAAAAAGATGTCATTTTCCTGCAAAACAAAAAGACAGACAGACAATGTATATAGGCCTGTATGCAGTATTTACCACAAAGTTAAATTTGTTGTGCTACTTTGACTTAAAAGGGCAATTGCTAGGAGGAATCCACATACAATTATGGTACCCTGACCAAAACATATTGATAGGCGTCACCACAAAAAAATAAAAAAAATAAATAAAAAAAAAACAAAAAAAAAACGACCACTACTACAACACAGAAAAGCTCTATTGTCAAAAGTTTACACGCATATGAACTTTAATGACGTCTTAGTCCGTAGGGTTCAATATTGCGTCGACCCACCCTTTGCAGCTATAACGGATTTAACTCTTCTGGGAAGGCTGTCCACAAGGTTTAGGAGTGTGTCTATGGGAATGTTTGACCATTCTTCCAGAAGTGCATTTGTGAGGTCAGGCACCGATTTTGGACCAGAAGGCCTGGCTCGCAGTCTCCGCTCTAATTCATCCCAAAGGTGTTCTGTCAGGTTGAGATCAGGACTCTGTGCAGGTTAGTCAAGTTCCTCCACCCCTAACTCACTCATTCATGTCTTTATGGACCTTGCTTTGTTCACTGGTGCGCAGTCATGTTGGAACAGGAAGGGGACATCACCAAACTGTTACCACAAAGTTGGGAGCATGAAATTGTCCAAAATGTCTTGGTATGCTGACGCCTTAAGCGTTCCCTTCACTGGAACTATGGGGCCAAACCCAACCCCTGAAAAACAACTCCACACCATAATCCAACCTCCACCACAGGATTTGGACCAGTGCACATAGCAAGGTCCTAAAGTTCATGTGCGTGTAAAGGCAGGCATCCCAGTAATTTTGACAATATAGTGTGCGTGTATTATACTTTAAAAAAAAAAAAAAAAAAATCTGTATACATTTATACCCAGAATATTTTAAAAATGTATTGAAAGCATCAAATATTCAAATCTGGCGGGGAAGACAAGGGTGGCAGGGTAGCATGCCTTGTAATGTCAACGCGTTTCATCCCACATCTTAGGACTTTTTCAGGACATTTGGGTAGCTTTCAGGCAAGATCACAGCCATTTGGAGCACTGAACTGCTTTGGGGTAGCCAACAAGCCTAGATTCAGCAGCACTGGTTAAAGCAGCACAGCCGAAGGGAAATGTCATTCAGCTAATTGGGCAGTTATAAGGTGAGATCACAGCCATCTGGGGCGCAGCATTGTTGAACTTGCCAAACCAGTATACAACTCTATGCCAAGTCTCTATAGACTGATACATGCCGTTGAGGACCTGGCTTAAAAGCTTTCCTTGTAGTAGCCTCGCCCACATTGGAACAGCCTGTGTTTATTACCATTACAGACTTCAGAATTCTATAATGGCTCAAGTGGTCTATTGATGGAACATAATACTTAGCTGACAAGGTGCCCTGCAACTATGGACATGAACGTTTTTCAGCATTCTTCTTAAGCTTTTAGCAGTAGTGTTTTTTTTTTGGCTTATTTTAATGGCTCATTCATATATCATACTATATATTTGTACTTGCCCTTGCTGACTCGGGGGGGGGGGGGGGGGGGGGGGGCGCAATATAATGGCTTGTTTCCTGAAGAGAAGCCCCATTTAAAGCAGAATGACCAGTAGTAGTGGCCTCTGAAAATAGGCTCATAAGCACTAGTTCCTCAGTTAACTGGAAAGGTCTTCTGCTGCCAAACATCCTCTAGTGGTGGTCAGGATAAAAGGACTTCTAAAATAAAAATTAAACAAACCAACACACCAGACAGCGGGAAAGGGGGTTACATGTTTAAGCAAGTTGCAGGTTAAGCAAGCCATAGATTAGATTGTTGCCTTCCACCATGGATTCCCTCATCAACCCAGTCAGGGTTGATGGGAAAATACCTCCCACAGCACTATTGTGTTCTGCCAGCAGTGGGGTGTCGGCAGAACACAATGATCACTTCTGGCTGCTATAGCCACTGGCAGTGATCATGTGAAAAAAATCTGACAGATGGACTGAATTTCAGCCAGTTCACCTATGGCCAGCTTACATCACAGAGAAGGCACTAGTTACTGTACGTCTTAACCTTTTAATATTTCCCATAGTTGCATACATATAAAGAACTAGTCAGGAATAAACCTTTATAAGAATCCGAATCTCTACCCTTAGGTTGTTTTAACCTATACCTCAGAGGCGATATGTCCTTTTCTCTTGTACTCTCCACTTGTCAGAGTAGAAATGTCAGCTCAGGCAGTATGGAAGTATGGGGACCCACTGAGTCCAATAGGTGGATCCCACGTGAGAAGGACTTTCGCTCCTAAACATTGTGATTCCCTCCTCCACCTGAGTGTCCATATGCCAGCTGATGTTTTTTTCTAGTATTAAGGTTTATTAATTGTTGTACTTTTAGCCTGGATCTCCTCCGTTCTAATGAAAAAAAAAAAAAAAAAAAAACACGATTGCTTGTAGCTGAGAGCTTGCTTTTGTCTAGATCGGTAGTTCTCAATTCCTGTTCTTGGGACCCTCCAACAGGCCAGATTTAAATTATTATCTTGATGCACACTAGAATACTGCAATCACTGAGCAGCAAATCATATCACCTGTGATGTATTTCAGTAATTTTGCAAACCTGGCCCGTTAGTGGGTACTGAGGACAGGAATTGAGAACCACTGATCTAGATAGAGGAACCGTGGGGAGACCTTGTGCAGGTACTACAGCTTAATTATGCCTTTATATGATGCTTCCTTTCATAAATATATGAAACTCGAAAAGTTAGCTGCTTGGCGTGCTGCCTATTTAGAGTGATAAATAATCTCCTCCAGCCACCTGCTCAAGATGAAAAATAGCAAAGCTTTTGTTTTCTCAAACGTAATCCTTATTGCAGCTTTATGACAGTTGAGACTCATCAGAAAGACGATAAGGCAGCCTCTGGGTACCTTCTAGCTTGACTCTTTTGCTCTAAGGGCCCTTTCACATTGGGGCGGTTTGCAGGCGCTATTGCGCTAATAATAGCGCCCGCAAACCGACCCAAAAGTGCCGCTGCTTTGATTCCAGTGTGAAAGCCCCGAGGGCTTTCACACTGGAGCGGTGCGCTGGCAGGACGGGGAAAAAAAAAAGTCCTGCTAGCAGCATCTTCAGAGCAGTGAAGGAGCGGAGTGTATACCACTCCTTCACCGCTCCTGTCCATTGAAATCAATGGGACAGCGCGGCTATACCGCCTGCAAAGCGCCGGGGGGTGGAACCGCCCTGCTAGCGGCCAAATACCGACGATAAAGCGCCGCCTACAATAGCAGTGCTTTACCGCTGACGCTACCCCCGCCCCAGTGTGAAAGGGGTCTAACACAACAAGTACAAACTATTAAAACTTTAGCTAATAAATGCTATTACCAGGGCCGATCATTTGCAGGTAATCACGCCATGAGCATTTATATACGAGCCACTGTGTTTAGCTGCAGGAGCCATCGGTCATAAAAGTCTTTCAAAGGAGCTGATTGCAGGGAACCCCTGTTGGGGGTCCTGTATTTAAATGCCAACAGCCCCATTCACAAGTGTAAAATGGGGCCTTAAAAACCAAAAAAACTATATACTATATAAAAACTTTATATTCCCCTAGGTGGATGCAGCATCGATGCAATGCTGCATCTGTCCCCTGCTGCTTCTAATACTGAAAACTGAGCGATCAACTCTGATCACTTGGGTTCTCGCCTTCTAGTACTGGGCTGTGGAGGGGGCGGGAGCTGGTGGCTCAGTCTTCCAAAGGCTTTCTGAGAAGCTGAACCAGCTGCCGGTCAAGGCATCTGGGTGGACCCCAACTGTCGACTGAAAACGGCTCACAGGAGTGCAGAATGAACTGCACTGCTAAGATCCATAGTTGGGCCAAAAAGAGATTTGGCCCTACTTCTCCTTTAAGGAGCATGTTCCAAGGCTGTACTGTTTCTATTTCGTAAGTCAGTGACCTGGAACCAGTGTGACAGGGAAGGCAAGCATTTGCACATTTCTCATTCCAGGTGAGTGAATTGCTCAATAATAAAAAAAAAATAATTGCTCAGTGAACAAGCGGCATAAGGCTGCATTGACAAGAACACAAAAATTGTTGCGTTTCAGCAGTAATTTTTAACGCACATTAGCTATTTGGCTTTTGACTCAACGTAAACCTTTAATGACAGAAGAAGGGAGGGTGCTACTGTTGACTTTAACTTGCTTTATGGTTCCTATGACCATTCTTTAGTGTTATTCCTAAGAAAGTCAATGACCCAAAACTGGCATGCAGCCAACAAAGTGAGAATTTCTAATATTCCGCAACCAACCTATTAAAATAAAGTCATATTATTACTCATTAATCACAAGTTTACATGGAATTTGATGGCAGCCATGCCTATTATATTCCTAGGCGTTAAGGTGTTCATACCTGTTCCTGAAGGTCGTAGTCATAGCTGTCATGCAGCAGAAGACTTAAAACATATCTTGTGTAAATCATGGCATCAATACCACATTTCTCCAGCTCTTGTCCCAGCCAGGTCTGGACTGGGTCTAAAGCACGAAGCATCGACATTTCAAAGACAGAAACAGGGCCAGGAAACGAGCCTAAGGTGCCTTCAGATGGTAAACCATCCACAACTGTACAGATAGGGCGCATGAATCTAGGTGGTTGGCATTCCTAGTACATGAAGCATTTTTGGTAGGATGTTGTTTTAGAAGGTGGAAGGGGTCTTCATTCTAGAAATCTGGTGAAATGCTTCAATTCCAGGAAGATCATTTATCATTGCTGACATTTAGTCTTTATTCCTCAGGCATTACTGAAAAAATACATCTTATTGGGACACACACTGAGATGTGTTTTCCATATAATTTCACATTGACACAAGGATTACCTCTATGGCAGAACCTAAGGGAGGGGGAAAAAAATGGCAAAGTTAGTGATTTCTGTAAGCACAAAACAAATACACAAATATCAGGTCCTTTGAATAAAAAAAATAAATCACACTGGAATATTCTTTTACGGTGTTAAATTACAGCTGTTTTTCTGTGCATTCTACATGCAAAAACAGTTTTTTGCTCTCACAACCACATGCAAGTCACAATCGTTCCTCTTGTGTGCCATAAAAATTTGCAGCTACCACTTTCACTATAGTACTGAAAAATTATGAACTTCCCAGTATAGCTGGCCAAACTTACACATTTCTTTAGACACAATTAATAGCAAAGAAGGACAAATCTACTACTGCGACTATTTAACCACCGATTGGAAGCAGACGATCTTCAGCCAACAATTTTTCAGTCAAAGGGTGTCAGGCAGAGTGGTGCAGACAGGGCCATCCACTGTTCAATTCTCAGGAACCAGCTAACGTTCGCTCAATGTATGGCCAGCTGAAGATCTCAGGACATACAGCCGGCTTGTTTCTGCACCTTATCAAACCGCCATGTAGACCGATTCAAATATAGAACCTTAACCACTTGCCATTCGGGCCAATTCTGGCACTCCGCTCCTACATGTAAAAATCATAATTTTTTGCTAGAAAATTACTCAGAACCCCCAAACATTATATTATTATTAGTACTATACAGGATTTATATAGCGCCAATATAAAAAGGGAGACAATAAAGTTATAAAATACGATAGATATATAGATCGAGAGATATATAAATATAGAGAGAGATATAGAGATATATCTATATATATAATTTTTTTTATAGCAGAGAAACTAGGGAATACAATGGTGATCATTGCCACTTATGTCACATTTTATTTGCAAAAATTGTGCATGCTCGTGGAATGACGCCAAACTTCGGTACTTAAAAATCTCAACGGGCAATGCGTTAAAATTTTTTTACAGGTTACCAATTTACAGTTACAGAGGAGGTCTTGGGTTAGAACTGTTGCTCTCACTCAGTTTGTGGCGATACCTCATATGTGTGGATTGAACATCATGTCGGTCTGACACGCCGCAACTCCGATCTAGGTAAAGAGTCTCTAACAGACTCTTTACCACGTGATCAGCTGTATCCAATCAAGGCTGATCACGATGTAAATAGGAAGAGCCATTGATTGGCTTTTCCTCAAACGCGTCTGACAGACGTGAGAGCCGATCGGCGGCTCTCCTGATATGGGGGGGTCAGTACTGATTGTTTATCAGCGCAGCCCCCTCCTCGGATGCCCGCCCAAGACCACCAGGATGCCGCCAGGACCACCAGGCATGGCCACCCTAGACCACCAAGGAAAATTGCCAGTGCCCAGGCAGCTGCCAATCAGTGCCAATAAAAAAAATGCCAGTGCCCCCCATCAGCGCTCATCGTCAGTGAAGGAGAAAACTTATGACAAAAACAAAGAAAAAAACTTTTTTCAAAATTTTCGGTCTTTTTTTTAATTCGTTTAGCAAAAAATAAAAAAACTGCAAAGGTGATCAAATACCACCAAAAGAAAGCTCTATTTGTGGGAACAAAACAATAAAAATTTAGTTTGGGTACAGTGTAGCATGACCGTGCAATTGTCAAGTGACAGCACTGAAAGCAGAAAATTGGCCTGGGCAGGAAGGTGCGAAAGTGCCCTGTGTTGAAGCGGTTAACAAAAAAAAAAAAAAAATTGTAACTAAGACACACACAAAGACCAATGCATATGAAAGGTCACCTAACATTCCATAAACACATGTAGCCACCACCTGCGTCCCACCCCCGATACAAATAATACCCAGAGTCAGCCCCTGCTGTGCCTCTTTCCCAATGGTCTATGATCAGCAACCCAACCCCCAACAAACCAAACCAAAAAGTCAACACACTAAAAGGCTACTCTGAACAAGAGCTTCATAAACATGGAGGCTGCAATACTTAAAGTAATGATTTTATATTTTACTCCCTAAACCCGGGGGGGGGGGGGGGGGGGGGGTTCCAATAGACGCAGCACATTTTCTGTAAGAGTGCACTGACATTTGGATTAAAAACAAATCTTTGGTATATTGGACAGCAATTAAGGAATGGGATAAAAAAAAAAAAAAAATTAAGCTTTAACTTTCACAAGCTCACTCACAAAAAGACAACCTAAGGAGAGATTACAGGTCATTATGTGTGAAATAATATTTAGCACAGATAAGCTGCATATAGATCCCTTAGAAGCCCATATTAAAAAAAAAAAAAAAAAAAAAAAAAAAAGTACACACACACAGAGGCAATAACATTACTAACCTGCTAATCAGCACAACTTTAACACTAAACGGATATTTATTTTTAAATATACAATCTCCACAACAACGAATGACAACTGTATTCACTGCTGCTCATGAGTGACCTTCTAATCCGTGCCGCAGGACAAATCCATTTATAATTTAATTAAAAATTACAGGACTAAAGAAAGGACAGCTACTGAAGGACTGACATGGCTTGGCTCTGATTTTTTTTTTTTCAATGAAATACTAGAAGTGAAATTTTCAGTGTGTGTTGTACCTTACAAAATATTGACAGATGCCAATTATTACACCATAGGAAAATGAATGAAAAAAAACAAAAAAAAAAAAAATCTATGTTCAAAGACTGGTAAATATCATTTTAAAGGATAAATGACTTTGGGTAAAACCCCAGGTACTTCAATTATTGGATAATGCATCATTCAAAGTGGGATTTGTGGTGGTTTGCAGGCGGTGCTGCATGCTACTGCTGTCTTCTGGATAAGTATCATGGCAACCGCTGAAACAAGGAAACAGCAGCTGGCAGATGAGGTCCTACAGCACCCCATGTACAAGGACCCTTGGAACAAACCAAGATCACATCTAATGACCTTTCCACAATTAGACTTTAGAGAAAAGGAAGGTAGAGGCTTGGGGTTTTGCAAAGCACTGATTCTCACGACTTCCAGACAAAGAAAATCCTTACTACTGCAATAATGGTGCAATCATTGAAAGACAAGCCTGTTTGTAACAATTAAGAGGGAAAAATAAATAAATAACCAGCTCATCGCTATATGCAGTATTGTGAATGTATCCATTTCAAAAAATACAATTTTCACTTTTTGCCTGTTGACGTCTCACTGCTGACTGAACAGATCAATTCTTGTAACAAAAGTTTAAATCCACATGAATCAAAAACACAAAATAACTGCCAAGAATGAACGGATTCCACTGGTCACACGGTTCATCATGTTCAGAACAGAATCTCTATCCTCCAAATCCCCAATGAGCTCATAAACAAGCTTATACAACAAGACCAGCCCAGCGCGGTCACAACTCCGACACCCAGGGGGAACATCCCTTTAACTTAACACAAGAACATGGGCTAGAATAGCAGACGATGAAAAGGTTCCCCTTCGAATATTATTATTGCTTCAGGTGACATCACATCTAATCATAAATAAAAAGAAGAGAGCATTGAAGGTACCTGACTTGAGCATCCTTCATTAGTGGTAATATGAAGAGAACCAGTGGGTGATCCTGAGCAGGCAGCCCCCCTTTCCTGCACCCCCTTTCCCCACTCTACAGAAGCTCACCTCATATGAACTCAGCATGGCAGAGGAGAGTGAGGGGAAAAAAAAACACAAGATGTCTGATCGCAATGCGGCCCCTCCTCCAGTACACCATGGGCGGGCGGGGGAGCGGATTTCAAGCTAATGATGACCTGCAGCAGGGGGGAGGGGAGATGCTCACAGATGACACTGGGAGGGGGGGGGGGGGAGGAGGAGTGTCTCCCTATGATGTGATCAGATCCTCGTTCACACTGTCAGATTGCATCAGCCCCTCATACTCATGGGGGGAGGGGACAGGATTATTGCATGTTACTGTACAGCAATCCCTCCACCAGCCTCCTTCCTGCTAACTCCTTACAAAAAACATTTACATGAAAAAAGAGGATGGCTCCTTACTCCATTAACCCTTCTACTGGCAGGTTCCCAGTCAGTGGGGGTGGGAGAGGGCAGTCATCAGTAACAAAGCCAGAGGAGAGGAATGACGGGGGTGGGGACAGGTTAAACCTTCAAAAGGTTTCAACTATTTAAAACAAAACCAAAACCTGCAAAATACACACCAGTGCACCTCTTCTTTAAAGTTACATCAGCCAAACCCATGGAAGTCAATTTCCAATAACATTTCTCCTCTTCCCTTTAAATATAAATTATTATTATTCAGGATTTATATAGCGCCAACAGTTTGCGCAGCGCTTTACAACATGAGGCAGACAGTACAGTTACATTACAATTTGGTACAAGAGGAATCAGAGGGCTCTGCTCCTTAGAGCTTGCAATCTAAAAGGGGAGTGTCAATTGATACAAAAGGTAATAGCTGTGGGGGGATGATCTGATGGAGGAAGTAAAACAGCCTTGGTTAGAAGCAGGATAAGCTTCTTTGAAGAGAAGGGTTTTCAGGGATCACTAATTAACCAGTGAACAGGAATAGGGAACTATTAGTACAAAGGACTACAATGGGGTTAATGAGATGACCTTGTATATCAAAGCGACTGAAAAATCAACCATTGTATTTAAATTCTATTTATTATTAACCAGTTGCTGAATTAAAGGGAAACTGATTCTGTAAGATAGTATACAATGGCTAACAATCACTTCCTTCTAGGACTTTATTCATGCCTTGTGGAACAACAAGTCCCAGAGGACAAAGGTGAGCAACCTATGACCACAAGAATATATAAAGACAATAATGTGTACACAGAGAAAGGATTACAAGACTGATAAACCAACGGCTTGTGTGCACAGAATGACTAAATCTTTGCTTGTTAGTAGTTGATAACAGTAGGTAAGGCGAATCACATACAGCACACTATTCTCAGCAAGATGTCCGACAATCACCTAGTGATGCTACCAATGTATACATAGGACAGGGAGTATGTAGGTGGAAGATTTATGCTAGAAAATCACAGATCATTCAAGATTTAACGTCCCTTACAACCAGGAACAATGGGGGCATCAACTAGGGATACACAACAGTCTCTACATGGACAGGTAGGTCTGTCACCACATCTGCAATACCAGATCAGTGCGTTTTCTGTGCACAAATCCCTTGGCTTACCTTTCCCATCAGAATACATGACACTTATCAGGAGGACTATGCTAGGTTCAATACAATAGGAAATGAATGCCTAGTAATGGTCTTGTAGTGACTTACAATATCTGTTCAATCACCCTCTGTACAACCAGCCTACCAGATTTTTAGCATGCGATTACTGCCGGTGGCTATACCCGCTAGCAGTAATCATAGTGTTCTGCCAGCCAGGAAGACTCCTCAACACCCCCCTCCAGCAGAACACATTAGCGCTGCAGGAAGCACCCCCCTCCAATTTTACACCAACTGTGTTGATGAGATAATTGAGCAATTTTCTTTTACCAGGTGGAAGGAAAGAAAATCTAATCATCTATGGCAGGGATAAGCAATTAGCAGACCTCCAGCTGTTGCAGAACTACAATTCCCATGAGGCACAGTAAGACTCTCACAGCCACAAGCATGACACCCAGAGGCAGAGGCATGATGGGACTTGTAGTTTTGCAACAGCTGCAGGTCCGCTAATTGCATATCCCTGATCTATGGGCTGCTTAAAAGTAAAGGTTTTTTTTTTTTTTGCCCACCATACTTACCTAGGTGGATGCAGCAGCGGACCAATGCTGTAACATTGCTGATGGCTTTGTTCTCTCAGCTCCCCGAGCAGAGAGCTGCTGACTATCAATCAGCAGCTCTCAGCTCTGCCCCATGAAGACTCACGGGAGTGCTGGGCTGTGGAGGGGCAGAGAGCGGCCATCTCAGGCTCTCTGTGGCTCACTGAGACAGTTATCAGTCCAGGCATTTGGCGGATCCAGACTTTATGGTCATGATGACGCAGTGTCTGGACTGATTTCCGTGATGTCAGCAGAGAGCAGACTTCAGACCACTCTCTACTGAAAACAGGTCACAGGAGTGCAAAACAAATTGCACTCCTGTGATCCATAGGAGAAGCTCAGGCTGGACTTCTCCTTTAAGGCTGGGTTCACATCCAATACTGATTGATAACACGGGTCAGTTGCGTCCCTGTTCTCCGTTTTAGGAATCAGAGCCAAACACGCACAGAACCTCTGTGCAATTCACTCCGCAGCCACCATAGAGATGTGTGAACCAGCGCCATTGAGAGCCAGTCACAATCTCTCATGCGAATTGGATGCGGAAAAACCCACACCCAATTGGCACTAGTGTGAACCCAGCCTAAGGTCCCTGTGATACGGGACGGACTCTGTAAAGTGCATCTGCCTGCAGATCAGACACAGCCCTGCTGTTCTCTATGGGGCAATCTAATGGAACTCTCCCTAGCCTGAGACTGCCAGGCTCCCATTATGTTAGTGCCCCCTGCACCTGCCAAGAACTATGGAGTCCCACAGACCTCTCCTGCATGTCCGTGTTCCATTTTGGAACTATAGTGTTATGCACCGCCGTTCACAGCACCGCGTCCACAGGCAGAGTAAAAGGCACGCAGCTCAGGAAGCGCTGTCATCACTGATGTGGGGGAGATGAGCGGCTTTGGCGCCATGTCTCCATCACGTTCACTGTGTGCAGTACACAACACTGTATTTGCAAACGGGAGCAAGCACAGAGGAGAGCCAAGCTGTACCCCATAGAACCCTGGTAGGCACAGGGGGCACCAACATAAGACTGCCAGTGTGTCTGGGGAGGCGTTTGAGAAGGATGAATAAAAGAAAAAAAAAAAGACAGGAAGTGCATATAAGTTCTATTGGCATTCAGATCATATATAAGAAGAAAAAAAAAAACGTACAAAAACAAAACTAAACTATTGACTTTATTATGGCTAACACCACATACCAGGACAAACATTGATGCACAGCTATTGCACACCAGCAAAAAAATCTAGTCATTCCATAGAGGCATTTCCATGAAAGGTACACCATACATGTTACATTTCATTATTCCAGTAAAAAGGACCCAACACATCTCCGCAGTACATGTAGAGCTGCACGATTAATCGTTAAAGCGGAGTTCCGGCCACAGAATTTTTTTTTTTTTTTTTCAGGCATGCCCTCACACTGCAGTAATAACACAAACTATATGTATATTTGCTAGTGGATAGTAAGCATATATATTTTTTTTTAATCTTACGATTTAGATGATCATCTTCTGGCCATTGCCATGAATGTGGGCATATGAAGCCCAATCGCAACCTCTTATTGGATAACCGAGAGGTACATGCTGGGAAACCAACATGCACCTCTCGATCTTGCACATGCGCGATGCTCCTGCGGCAGTAGCGGCGATTTTTTAGCAAGTTGCCATAACGGGCGGCGACGGAGGAAGGTCCTACGCTGTTATGGCAACATAGATAACATTATCTATGCGGAGCAAACTATTATGATTGATAGATATAACAAAGGGCTTGGTTCCCTTTTTAAAAATGGCGCTGTAATCTGCCTTAAATAGCATCATTTCAGGTCGGGGAAAAAACGTGATTTTTTTTCACACAGTCCTGCCCACTGGCTACTACTACATTTCCCAGAAGCACAGGCGAGGGAGGAAGTGATGCGGATTAGGAGCCACCACTGAACAGGACACTTTTGGTAAGTTTAAAAAAAAAATAATAATTCACCGCAAATGTTTTTTATTAATATAAGGACTGGGAAAATGTGAAAATCATTTTCAGGGTGGAACTCCACTTTAAGACCCCTTTCACACTGGAGGAATTTTTTCAGGCTCTTTAGAGCTAAAAATAGCACCTGTAAAGTGAGTGAAAAAAAGCCTCATTTGCAATCCCAGTGTGAAAGGCCGAGTGATTTCAAACTGGGGCGCTGCGCAGACAGGACGTCAAAAAAAGTCCTGCAAGCAGCAACTTTGAGGCGCTTTAAGAGCGGTGTATACACCGCTCCTAAAGCGCCCCTGCCCATTAAAAACAATAGGCAGTGCCGCCGAAGCACCTGCAAAGCGCCCTTTTAACCCTTTATATAAAAAAAAAGGCAGTCTGCCAAGTTTCACAACATTCCTCAGCTGGAGCTAACTATAAACATTGTAAGTTTTGTTCTTTAGATCAAAGGAATGAAAGTCAGGCTGTAAATGAGGGAAGTTTAACCACTTACAGACTAAACCTTTTTCAGACACTGGTTGGTTTCAAGTTAAAGCTAGAAAACTACATAGAACACCCAAAAACATATATATCACACACATATTTAGCAGAGACCCTAGAGAATAATATGGTGGTTGTTACAATATGTTATGTCACACTGTACACTGGGAAGGTTGGGGGAGGGGTGCCGGTCACCGGGGGGAAGGTTGGAGGGAGGGGGGTTGCCGGTCACCGGGGGGGGGGGAAGGTTGGAGGGGGAAGGTTGGAGGGGGAAGGTTGGAGGGGGAAGGTTGGAGGGGGAAGGTTGGAGGGGGAAGGTTGGAGGGAGATGGTTGCCGGTCACCAGGGGGGAAGGTTGGAGGGAGGGGGGTTGCCGGTCACCAGGGGGGAAGGTTGGAGGGAGGGAGGGGGGGGTGCCGGTCAACGGGGGAAGGTTGGAGGGAGGGGGGGTGCCGGTCAACGGGGGAAGGTTGGAGGGAGGGGGGGTGCCGGTCAACGGGGGAAGGTTGGAGGGAGGGGGGGTGCCGGTCAACGGGGGAAGGTTGGAGGGAGGGGGGGTGCCGGTCAACGGGGGAAGGTTGGAGGGAGGGGGGGTGCCGGTCAACGGGGGAAGGTTGGAGGGAGGGGGGGTGCCGGTCAACGGGGGAAGGTTGGAGGGAGGGGGGGTGCCGGTCAACGGGGGAAGGTTGGAGGGAGGGGGGGTGCCGGTCAACGGGGGAAGGTTGGAGGGAGGGGGGGTGCCGGTCAACGGGGGAAGGTTGGAGGGAGGGGGGGGTGCCGGTCAACGGGGGAAGGTTGGAGGGAGGGGGGGGTGCCGGTCAACGGGGGAAGGTTGGAGGGAGGGGGGGGTGCCGGTCAACGGGGGAAGGTTGGAGGGAGGGGGGGGTGCCGGTCAACGGGGGAAGGTTGGAGGGAGGGGGGGGGTGCCGGTCAACGGGGGAAGGTTGGAGGGAGGGGGGGTGCCGGTCAACGGGGGAAGGTTGGAGGGAGGGGGGGGGTGCCGGTCAACGGGGGAAGGTTGGAGGGAGGGGGGGGGTGCCGGTCAACGGGGGAAGGTTGGAGGGAGGGGGGGGTGCCGGTCAACGGGGGAGGGTTGGAGGGAGGGGGGGGTGCCGGTCAACGGGGGAAGGTTGGAGGGAGGGGGGGTGCCGGTCAACGGGGGAAGGTTGGAGGGAGGGGGGGGGTGCCGGTCAACGGGGGAAGGTTGGAGGGAGGGGGGGGTGCCGGTCAACGGGGGAAGGTTGGAGGGAGGGGGGGGTGCCGGTCACCGGGAAGGTTGGAGGAGGGGGGGGGGGTGCCGGTCACCGGGAAGGTTGGAGGAGGGGGGGGGGTGCCGGTCACCGGGAAGGTTGGAGGAGGGGGGGTGCCGGTCACCGGGAAGGTTGGAGGAGGGGGGGTGTTGGTCACCGGGAAGGTTGGAGGAGGGGGGGTGCCGGTCACCGGGAAGGTTGGAGGAGGGGGGGGTGCCGGTCACTGGGAAGGTTGGAGGAGGGGGGGTGCCGGTCACCGGGAAGGTTGGAGGAGGGGGGGGTGCCGGTCACCGGGAAGGTTGGAGGAGGGGGGGGTGCCGGTCACCGGGAAGGTTGGAGGAGGGGGGGGTGCTGGTCACCGGGAAGGTTGGAGGAGGGGGGGGTGCCGGTCACTGGGAAGGTTGGAGGAGGGGAGGGGGGGTGCCGGTCACCGGGAAGGTTGGAGGAGGGGGGGGTGCCGGTCACCGGGAAGGTTGGAGGAGGGGGGGGGGTGCCGGTCACCGGGAAGGTTGGAGGAGGGGGGGGTGCCGGTCACCGGGAAGGTTGGAGGAGGGGGGGGGTGTTGATCACCGGGAAGGTTGGAGGGGGGGGTGCCGATCACCGGGACGGTCGGTAGTGCCGGAGACAGAGGAGGTAATCCCCGCCCTGCACACAGCGGATGACGCCATGATCGGGGCCCGGTCGGTGACGCCGTCGGATGAGGCCGGGAGGAGATGGCGGTATGAGAAGGTCACACAGCTCCCCGGGGAGGCCGGACTCCGCTCCCCACACTGAGGACAATGGAAGGAGAGGACACACATAGGCCGGTGAAGGGGAAGCCATGTTGGAAAGGACGGGGAACCGGCTCGCACACAGCGGATACGACTTACCTGCCAGCAAAGGGCGGTGGAGTGTCGGCGGCAGCGGTAACACCGAATGAGCGGCGACGGGAAGAGGGAAGAAGCTCTGCCCCGGCCTCCCCCGTACGGTTCCCTCCAGACTACTGCAGCCCGCTCCGGGAGTGACGGAGAACAGCTCCTCCACGGACACGCCCACCTTCGGCCCCTGACGTCACGCGATAGCAGCGTCTCCGGCCCAGCTGGAGGTTAGGGCGCACGCGCGGGGCTGTGGGGGGCGGGGACTGCCGGCAAAGGCGGTTGGAGGACGCGGGAGGCCGGGCTTTCCTCGCGCTGCCTGACCGTCTCTGCCCGGAGGAGCCGCCATGGCGGGAAGGAGAGCAGCCTGGGCTCCGCATTGTACTCCATACAGAGGACAAGATGGAGGAGGGGGAGGCATGATAATGGCGCCAATTGGGTTTTTGAGAGGAAAGCCCAGGGTGTCACCTATGGTAGCCATCTCTTCCCTTTAAACCCGAACATGTATTAATTACACAGGTTCTGTGGCTGATTACGGTGGTAATTAAACTCTGTGCTTTATCTGCATTAAATTAGCCTCATAACCTGTGTAATTCATATGTGTTCAGGTTTAAAGGGATGAGGTGGCAACTCTAGTGTCCCCATTTGAAGATTTCTCTCCTGTTCCTGTTCTAGTGACACTAGGGTTGCCACATCATCCCTTTAATCCAGGACACACTTTAATTACACTTTGTGGCTGATTAAGGTGGTAATTAAACTCACTTGGTGCCTTATCTGCATTAAATCAGCCTCAGAACCTGTGTAATTCATATGTGTCCTGGATTAATGGGATGATGTGGCAACTCTAGTGTCCCCATTTGAAGATTTCCCTCCCGTTCCTGTTCTGGTGACATCACACAATTTGGCATTTACTTTCAGTGCTAATGGTAAACAGGACACAGAAGGCGAATCTCCAAACAGGGGCACAGGGAGCAATAATGAGGAACGCGTCCACACGTGATACAGAAATCCATACTTAGCGGTGCGATTTTCATCCATGCAAAATGAATGGGTGCAAAGAAGTTTATTGGAATAGGAATGCGGTGTGATTCCTGTCCGAATTGGATGCAGTTTCCCCGCACCGCTCCTGTGTGATCCCAGGGTTGTCATAGTGAAGTTCACACAGGGGCGGTGCGGGAAACCTCCTTACATGACGGGCTCCACCTGCACCAGCTTCCATCTATCTGTGGTTCCTCCTGCCCCTCCCATGGCTTTGTTCCCTCCATCCATCTTCTAGTGCTGACAGTACAGACTACTGGGATTCTAATTGGTCAACAGCACTGAGCAATCGGAAGCTGTCTAGCCTGTACTGTCAGGAGAGGAAGCTGCAGGGATTTCGAATGTCTGAACGGGTGAAGCAGCTTTTTGGCGTCTTGACAGCGGGTGATCACGGTAATCTGGTGCAGCGGGGGGGGGGGGTTGGACATCGGTCCAGTGGATGGCCTGAACCGCTGGAAGGAGGAAGCCATGGGAGAGGCAGAAACTGCCGCAGATGGAAGCTGGAGGAACCCGTCATGCAGGGCAATTTCCCCACACTGCTCCGGGGTGATCCCAGGCTTGTCATAATGAAGTTCACACAGGAGCAATGCGGGAAATTGCCCTGCATGACGTCTGTGGCTCCCACTGCCTTTCCCATGGCCTTGTTCCCAGCAGTTCGATCCATCTCCTTCTAGTACTGACAGTAGAGACTACTGGGATTCTAATTGGTCAGCACCGTCACATGGCGGGTGCTGACCAATCAGAAGTCTTCTAGCCCATACTGCCAGGAGAGGAGAGAAAGTAAGAAAGAAGTCAAATCACCGGACCGCTGAAGCGGCATCTGACAGCGGGGGGGGGGGATCACAATCTGGTCCAGTGGATGGCTCGAACCACTGGAGGCTGGGAGGAAAGTTGTTGTCATGCTGAAAGATGAAGTTCCTCTTCATGTTCAGCTTTCTAGCAGAAGCCTGAAGGATTTGTGCCACTATTGACTGGTATTTGGTACTGTTCATAATTCCCTCTACCGTGACTAAGGCCCCTGTTCCAACTGAAGAAAAACAGCCCCAAAGCATGATGCTGCCACCACCATGCTTCACGGTGGGTATGGTGTTCTTTTGGTCATGTGCAGTGTTGATTTTTCAGTGAAACTATCTTTTGGAATTATGGCCAGAAAGTTCAACCTTGGGTTCGTCAGACCATAACACATTTTCCCACATGCTTTTGGGAGACTTCAGATGTGTTTTTTGCAAAATTTAGTTGGGCTCGGATGTTTTTCTTGGTAAGTAAAGGCTTCCGTCTTGCCACTCTACTCCATAGCCCAGACATATGAAGAATATGGGAGATTGTTGTCACATGTCCCACACAGCCAGTACTTGCCAGATATTCCTGCAGCTCCTTTAACAGCTTAGCGCCAACCATATGCAAATTTGCGTTCATGGCTTGAAGGGGTTAAACCGGGGTGTGGTTATGACTAAGGCCTTAAAGGCTGAAACGCGTCAACTGTTCTTATTTGCGTTTGGTCACTGTGGCTTGTCAATAAATATTATACTTCTTAAGAGCAATCACCGGAGTGCGGATCATCTTTTCCACGTTAAACCGGGGTGATGCCTGCAGCTGCAGGCATCAATCCAGTACCGTATTTTAGACCCAGCAGTTGGCTATTTTAGTGATAACAACTGATTCGGCTAAAAGCCGCTCAGCTGTTATCCAAAGGAGTGGGAAGGGAAGTCCCCCCACTCGCCGTCCCACCGGGAGACACGATCCGGTGCATACGCCGGCTATGCTGAGACTGGAACGAAGCCGGAAATGGCTTCAATCGAGTCTCCCATGTACAATCAGGAAAGCGATGTCACAACGTCGCTTCCGGTTTATTCGGCTGCCAACGGCGCTGATTTAAAAAAAAATGACAATATTCAGAATTGCCTTTTTTTTGGTGATCTGAATACTTTTAAGTGCAAAGGAGGGATTTGGTGTCTTTTAGACCCCTGATCCCTCCAAAAAGAGTACCTGTCCCTACCTATTACTGTTTTCATTCCTTCTGACAGCCATTAAAGCAGGGGTCTCAAACTGGCAGGCTTCCAGCTGTTGCAAAACTACATGTCCCATCATGCCTCTGCCTCTGGGAGTCATGCTTGTAACTGTCAGCCTTGCAATGCCTCATGGGACTTGTAGTTTCGCAACAGCTGGAGGGCCGCCAGTTTGAGACCCCTGCATTAAAGTGATCAGAATTTTAATTATTTTTTAAAGGGACAATGTAAAAAAAAAAATATATTTTTTAAAGCGCCCCCATGCTTGCGCAGCAAAGAAAACGCATACGTAAGTCGCGCCCGAATATGTAAACGGTGTTCAAATCACACAGGTGAGGTATCGCCGCAATAGTCGGCGTGAGAGCAATAATTCTGTAACTTTAACCTGGTAACCTTTACATTTTTTTAAAGCGTCGCCTATGGAGATTTTTAGGTACCATATTTTATCGCCATTCCACAAGTGTGCGCAATTTCAAAGCATGACATGTTCGGTATCTTTTTACTCGGCGTAACATCCCCTTTCACATTATACAAAAAAATTGGGCTAACTTTACTGTTTCATGTAAGTGTCTTTTTTTTTTCCCCAAAAAATTGCGCTTGAGAGACTACTGTGCAAATAACGTGTGACATAAAATATTGTAACAATTGCCATTTTATTCTCTAAGGTCTCTGTTAAAATATATATACAAAAATATATATAATGTTTCGGGGTTTTAAGTAATTTTCTAGCAAAAAATACGTATTTTAACTTGTAAGCAACAAATGTCAGAAATAGGCTTAGGAATGAATGTTGCTGTAGGCCTCTTTGCAGCCGCCCTGGCCAGTTTTCTTCTCGTCTTTTCAATTTTGCAGAGACGTCCAGTTCTTGGTAATGTCACTGTTGTGCCATATTTTCTCCACTTGATGATGACTGTCTTCACTGTGTACCATGGTATATCTAATGCAAAGAAGCTGCTTGCAGGACCTTTTTTTGACATCCTGCCAGCGCAGCGCCCCAGCGTGAAAGCCCTGTGATTGCAGCTGAGGCTTTTTACAGGCGTTATTTTTAGCGCTAAAGCGCCTGAGAAATGCCTCCAGTGTGAAAGGGGTCTTATGCAACCAGATTATTTTATTTTCTACATCACAGCAACCTGACATTTTAACGGTTGTGTGGACTTTTTATATCCACTGTACCAATATAGCATTCATGTAGTTCTTTTGCAAAAATATCAAAGCTTTCCATTAATTCTACAGACACTTCCCTCACTGGCTTCGTGGATGTTTCCAAACGTGTATCCATTACTTCTGCCTTACTTCCTGTACAGACTTTAGGTCATGACACAGGAAGGTGTTGACCAGCTGACCTCATTAGCACACAACCTGCATCATCCACCCTCCTATCTACCACCCATTTCCAGGTGCATGGTTCTTTTTTAAATGAAATGCAATCCATCTGTGATCACCCTTCTCACTAAATACACAGGCATCGATTTTTTTTTTCCTATCTTAACTTTAATCTTGCATGGATCATTCATATGGCATTTTGAAGTGTGCAGGATATGAGAGATGAGATAACCTATGTGGATAGAGCTGTAGTATTGAAAACAGGAGAAGTGTGCCCTGGGTTCTGTAAAGTTCAACATACACTATACAAACTGATTGCACAATCTCCTTTAGATCTACCATCAACTATGTAGTGCTAGATCTGTGTTTCCTCCTATTATATAAATTTGGTAAATCTAAAGGTGATTGTATAGTGTATAGCCACCTTTATACAGAAGCAGAAGTAATGGATAAGTGTTTGGAAACATTCAGGAAGACAGTGAGGTAAGCGTCTGTAGGATTAATGGTTAATCCCAAAGGGAAATTTGTAAACATATATGTGTGTTTGTGTGTGTGTGTGTGTATGTATGTATATATTTTAGCAGAGACCCTACAGAATCAAATGTTGGTTGCTCCAATTGTTTATGTCGCATGGGATTTTGAAAAAATACACTTTAATAAACTTGAATGCAAAAACACAACATATAACCCAATTTGTTGGTAAAATATGATGTTACGCCAAGTAAATAGATACCCAACATGTCACGCTTTAAAATTCCACACGCTCGTGGAATGGTACGCAAATATGCGGCATCTCGGCATGTGGGCCTGTAAGCCGAGCCGCTGCATATTTGCATACCAAAATGTAAATACAGCTGTAAGCTGTGTGTAGCTGTGAGAGCGTGCGCCCGGCACATTTTCCTGCGGCTAACGGAAAGCTCTTGATCTTTGCTTGCAATTGGGAGCTTTTCTGATCATGTAACAGCCAATCATATCAGTCACATGATCATAAACCCCGCCCTGCCTCTCGGCATCTGAAACCCCTTCAAGGGCCGGAAGGCACCAAGGAGTTAAAAATCTACATAGGCAACGCTTTATAATTTTTGACAGATTGCCAGTTTACTGTTAGAGTGCTAGAATTATTGGTCCCGCAAGTACATCCGCGGCGATACCTCACGTGTGGTACGAACGCAGTTTACATATGCAGGTGCGTCCTATGTATGCCTTCACTTCTGCGTGCGAGCATGACGGGATTAGGGCACTTTAAAGGATTTTATTTTATTTTATTTTACACTGTCCCTTTTATTTTTTTGATCACTTTTATTCCTATTACAAGAAATGTAAACATCCCTTGTCATAGGAATAAGGCATGACAGGTCCTCTTTATGGAGAGATCTGAGGTCAGTAAGACCCCAAGATATCGCCTCTACCCTGGAAAGCATGAGATCAAAAAAAAAAAAAAACACCTTGATCTCTGCTTCCCAGTGTTTACATCTGCCAGAGCCGAAAGTGATGCCATAACGTCACATATGACCTCCCAGGATCATAGAGATAGCCAGGGACCATCTGGTTCACGGCCAGCTCTATGGTAGCCACTGCCGGATCTCCTGATCACACAGGAGAACCTGCAGAGAAGCTGTTAGTAGGGAGAGGGTCGTCTCCTACCGCTGCCTGTAAAAGCGATACAGCAGCTAATCAGCCACCAGGATGGCTTTTACAAAAGAGGGATTTGCCGGCTGAAACTAAAGATATCTGGATGATGCCTGTAGCTCCAGGCATTATCCAGATCTCTCCACTTCAAGTCCAGGACGTCATATGATGTCCTGCAGTCAGGAAGTGGTTAAAGTGATAGCAAAGTTGGAGTTTGGCTTTAAATATGGGTGTGCATGGGTATGGCTGGATTAGCAGAGGAGGAAGTCTGCAACACTGACTTCTCTGTGCCTGGGAGGGGACGGATTACACTGGTTTCATAAGCCAGTCAATTATCTCCTGTCTTGTTGCATGTCCAGAGCTCCTTTCACAACTTAATTTTTTTTCTTTCATCTGCTTCTCATTTGCTGGTTTTAACAGAATGGCTGCTGAATCCGAGGATCTGATAGAGCAAGTTTTCTACGATGCTAAGAGCTTGCAAATATTCTTCATGGCAGCTATACCATCGCATGTGGAAAGCCACCTTCAAAGCTGTCACTTTGTGTTTGTTCAGATTCTGAGTTTTCTTCAGACATGAATCAGCATCTGGGTAACATTAAGGCTTGGTTCACACTGCCGTGCGGAGCGGCTCGCAGCAGGGGTCCGGCACGTCCTTATTCAAGGCTTCAGGTCCGATTTTGGTCTGAGTTTTTGGTTGAATTTGGACCTGAAACGGACCAGAAGACACACAGGACTCCTGTGCAATTCGCTCTGCAGTCGTCCAAGGGCTGTGTGAACCGGCTCCATAGAGAGCTGGTCACAGTCTCCTGACATGCAAATTAGATGCAGGGAAGGCCACATCCAATTCACAATAGTGTGAACCCAGCCTTAAGGGCGGATCTTGGCTCTGGCAATTTTGTTGCAACAACCCTTGGCTTCAAATTCCTTGGTTGACACCTTTGTTCAGGGGGTTACACACATCATTCTTTCCCTGTTAGAAACCCCTTGATTCTAAATCAACCATTAAAGTGATTGTAAGGTTTCTTTTTTTATTTAAATAACAAACATATCATACTTACCTCCACTGTGCAGCTCGTTTCTTGCTTTGAACAGTGGCCCCCGAACCTGCTCTTCTGGGGTTCCGGTGGCTCTTGCGGCTCCTCCCCACATCAGAGAGGGGGTTACCTTGCAGGCGCGCTCCCGAGTCCAGCTTTTGCATCCATAGACATGAATGCCGGATTTGGCCCCACTCCCGTCATTGGTTTTGATTGACAGCAGCGAGAGCAAATGGCTGCGCTGCTATCAATCTAGCCAATCAAGAGCCGGGACCTCGTGGAGAGAGGGAGAGCGTGTCTCCACAAACAGAAATACGGGGCTCAGGTAAGTATAACGGGGAGGCTGGGGGGCCAGTCACTGCCAGGTGTTTTTTCACCTTATATGCATTAAGGTGAAAAAATATGAGGGTTTACAACCCGTTTAAAGTGTAAGTCCATGTAAAAACTAGAATCCCTGCTTCTATAGCCACCAACATCTAACACTGGCCTCTCTAGCCCTGAAAAGAAAAAACAATCAGTTTACGTACCTTTTCTGCAGGCGATCCCACCCTATCTCCAGCTGTGGAAGCCCTGCTGAGTACATGTCCGACAACGGCTTTAAAAATGAATGGGAAGTGACGTCACCCATAGAGTTACTTTGGGACTTCCGTGGACAGATGTGTTCTCTGCACCCGCCCACACAGCGAAGCCGTGGCTGACAGCCCCGCGTCGGATCAGAGCTTCCGCCGCTGGAGATCGGCTCGGATCACCTATAGAAAAGGTATGTATACAGATTTTTTTCTTTTCAGGGCTAGAGAGGTTACTGTTAGAATGTTGGTGGCTATAGATGCAGGGATTTTAGTTTTTGCCCCTTGGAAATTTATATTAGAAGTTGGCCTCCCTAATTGCCATCACCTTTTTCAGAGGGGGATTCAGGGATGCCATTCTGGAAGGTCCACACAAATCATCTCTGATATATAGTTAACCTCCGATAGACCACCCCATGCGCATGTGATGAGGGGGTGGTCGCTCTGTGCCAGATCATGTATATGTATGTGATCCAGCATTTCCAGGTAGGATGCGCACAAGCGCCACTCCATCTGTGCTGTGATTCACAAGTTGGTTAGCACTTCCCGGGCAATGATTTACCGTATGGCTGAGACCTGCTGATTGGCTTAGCGAATCACAGTACAGAGCCCTGTGTTTACGAACACAGGGCTCTGTACACGGAGCAGAGGCGTGGCTGTTTTTTTCTTCCAGTAAAGCAGGGAGAAAAATCAGCCACATCCACTAGTAAAAGAAGCACACATTACACTTGTTAGACACACAGTTAACCTTTTCACTGCCCCTAGATGTTAACCCCTTTGTTAGTCATTAGTACAGTGACAATGTATTGTATTAGTGTCACTAGTGATGAAAGTGTCAGATTCCCTGACGTAATCTCACAGTCCGATTATAAGTCACTGATCACCACCATTACTAGTATATAAAAATAAATAAAAATTCCAGTATACACCCACCGGCCATGTTATTACGTACACCGGTTCTATTGCTTGGTAACGCAAATTGCTAATCAGCCAATTACAATTACAGCAACTCAATGCATTTAGGCATCTAGACATAGTAAAGACGACTTGCTGAAGTTCAAACTGAGCATCAGAATGAGGAAGAAAGGGGATTTAAGTGTCTTTGAACGTGGTATGGTTGTTGGTGCCAGATGGGCTGGTCTGAGTGTTTCAGAATCTGCGGATCTACTGGAATTTTCACGCACAACCATCTCTCAGGTTTATAGAGAATGGTTCAAAAAAGAGAAAATACCCAGTGAGTGGCAGTTGTGTGGAGGAAAATGTCTTGTTGATGTGAGAGGAGAATGGGCAGACAGGTTGGAGATGAAGGAAGGGAAATGGTGTCTCAAAATCCCACTCGTTACAACCAAGGTATGCAGAATACCATCTCTGAATTCACAACACATCGTAGCAGATGGTCTACAGCAGCAGAAGACCACACCTGGTGCCACTCCTGTCAGCTAAGAGAAGGAAACTGAGGCTACAGTCCGCATAGACTTTCCAAAATTGGACAATATAAGATTGGAAAAACGTTGCCTGGTCTGATGAGTCTCGATTTCAGTTGCAACATTTAGGTTTAGAATTTGGCATAAACAACAGGAAAGCATGGATCCATCCTGCCTTGAATCAACGGTTCAGGCTGCTGGTGTAATGGTGTGGGGGATATTTTCACACTTTGAGTCCCTTAATACCAATTGAGCATCATTTAAACGCCACGGCCTACCTGAGTATTGTTGCTGAACATGTCCATCCCTTTATGACTACAGTGTACCCATCTTCTGATGGCTCCTTCCAGCAGGATAATGCACCATGTCACAAATCTTAAATCATCTCACCGCTGGTTTCTTGAACATGACAATGAGGTCCCTGTACTCCAATGGCCTCCACAGTCACCAGATCTCATCCAATAGAGCACCTTTGGGATGTGGTGATTTGTGCAGCTGACAAAATCTGCAGCAACTGCGTGATGCTATCATGTCAATATGGACCAAAATCTCTGAGGAATGTTTCCAGCACCTTGTTGAATGTATGCCATGAAGAATTAGAGCAGTCCTGAAAGCAAAAGGAGTCCAACACGGTGCTAGCAAGGTGTACGTAATATAGTGACCAGTGAGTGTACTGTACAGTCAGGTCCATAAATATTGGGACATTGACACAATTCTAATCTTTTTGCCTCTACTCTATACACCACCACAATGGATTTGAAATGAAACGAACAACATGTGCTTTAACTGCAGACATTCAGCTTTAATTTGAGGGTATTTACATCCAAATCAGGTGAACAGTGTAGGAATTACAACAGTTTGTATATGTGCCTCCCACTTTTTAAGGGACCAAAAATAATGGGACAGTTGGCTGCTCAGCTGTTCCATGGCCAGGTGTGTGTTATTCCCTCATTATCCCATTTACAAGGAGCAGATAAAAGGTCCAGAGTTCATTTTAAGTGTGCTATTTGCATTTGAAATCTGTTGCTGTCAACTCTCAAAATGAGATCCAAAGAGCTGTCACTATCAGTGAAGCAAGCCATCATTAGGCTGAAAAAACAAACCCATCAGAGAGATAGCAAAAACATTAGGTGTGGCCAAATCAACTGTTTGAAACATCATTAAAAAGAAAGAACGCACCGGTGAGCTCAGCAACACCAGAAGACCACGGAAAACAACTGTGGTGGATGACCGAAGAATTCTTTCCCTGGTGAAGAAAACACCCTTCACAACAGTTGGCCAGATTAAGAACACTCTCCAGGAGGTAGGTGTATGTGTGTCAAAGTCAACAATTAAGAGTAGACTTCACCAGAGTGAATACAGAGGGTTCACCACAAGATGTAAACCACTGGTGAGCCTCAAAAACAGGAAGGCCAGATTAGAGTTTGCCAAAAAACATCTAAAAAGTTCTGGAACAACATCCTATGGACAGATGAGACCAAGATCAACTTGTACCAGAGTGATGGCAAGAGAAGGGTATGGAGAAGGAAAGGAACTGCTCATGATCCAAAGCATACCACCTCATCAGTGAAGCATGGTGGTGGTAGTGTCATGGCGTGGGCATGTATGGCTGCCAATGGAACTGGTTCTCTTGTATTTATTGATGATGTGTCTTATGACAAAAGCAGCAGGATCAATTCTGAAGTGTTTCGGGCAATATTATCTGCTCATATTCAGCAAAATGCTTCAGAACTCATTGGACTTCGCTTCACAGTGCAGATGGACAATGACCCGAAGCATACTGCGAAAGCAACCAAAGAGTTTTTTTAAGGGAAGGAAGTGGAATGTTATGCAATGGCCAAGTCAATCACCTGACCTGAATCCGATTGAGCATGCATTTCAGTTGCTGAAGACAAAACTGAAGGGAAAATGCCCCAAGAACAAGCAGGAACTGAAGACAGTTGCATGGCAGAGCATCACCAGGGATGAAACCCAGCGTCTGGTGATATCTATGCGTTCCAGACTTCAGGCTGTAATTGACTGCAAAGGATTTGCAACCAAGTATTAAAAAGTGAAAGTTTGATGGATGGTTGTTAATCTGTCCCATTACTTTTGGTCCCTTAAAAAGTGGGAGGCACATATACAAACTGTTGTAATTCCTACACCATTCACCTGATTTGGATGTAAATACCCTCAAATTAAAGCTGAAAGTCTGCAGTTAAAGCACATCTTGTTCGTTTCATTTTAAATCCATTGTGGTGGTGTATAGAGCCAAAAAGATTAGAATTGTGTTGATGTCCCAATATTCATGGACCTGACTATAAAACAGCATTTGTAGACGCTATAACTTTCATGTAAACCAACCAATATAAACTCCTTGGTTGTGTTTTTTTTTTACCAAAGACATTTTGAATTAATTTTGGCCTAAACCCATAAAGATTTTTTTTTATTTATTCTATTAGATATGTTTTTTATAGCAAGAAAAAAAAATTAAAAATGTTTAATCTTTAATAAAAGATAAAAAAAAAGTGGTGATCAAATACCACCAGAGGAAAGCTCTATTTCTGTGAAAAAAATGATGTAAATTTTGTTTGGGTACTGTACAGTGTTGCATGACCGCGCAAGTACCAGTTAAAATAGTGCAGTGCTGAATAACAAAAAATCGCCTGGTCATCAAGGTGGTAATACCTTCTGGAGATTAAAGTGGTTAAATCCTCTCTCGATGGATCTGCCTGGCCATTTTGTAGGCTTATTCCATTAAGCCCTGGTTCACACCAGATCAGTGCGATTTGCATCCACGATTTCATTGCCACTTCCAAATTTGTTTAACAGAAGTCAATGCAATGAAATCACAAAAAAGTACTGCAGGAACCTTTTGAGTCACAACAATTTGAACGGTTTTATTGCCGAAAATGCCGGGCATTTGGGCATTCACATTGCATGCGCTTTTTACAACACATTGGTTTGTCATATGTAGCACATGTTGTGCATCCTTTTATATATGTGGTCTTTTGTATTTGTGTTTTAACTCATTATATTAAAGATTTATTTTTTATAATTTTTTGAGTTGGTGGTCCATTTAAAGTCCCAAGTAGGGGGCATTTATTTCCTCATTGCCGAAAATAGGGTGCAACTTGTCATGCGATTTTGAACTGTCAAATCGCATGACAAATGGCATTGGTGAGAACGGGGGTTAAGGGACGCAAGCCCCTGTTCCCTGTCACAGCCTGATCTACCAGAAGAGTGAGCACAGCCTTTTGGTACCAGCAATGTTTCCCAGGTATGCAAATGAGCTGCCTGGCTTTTGGTTCGCCATTCACTAAGTTGCACAGCGTAGATGTTACAGCGTTGGCAGATGCCAATTTTGAACACGGGATCCAACAAATGGTTTCTCACAAGCTCCACTCAGCACAGGAAGTAATAAAAAGACACTCCAATGGAGACAAAACGCACATTTGTAGTACAGTTGGGAACTTCTGGCAATGTTTTTATTGCTGTCCATGCCTTCCTTGATCGGCAACTACTGCATCCTTCACTAATGCACAGGCATTGTATAGACTGAAAGAAAGAAAAGTAACCAATAGGGTTGTAGCAGGAAAAGAAAACCTGACTTGTTTTGTCTTTCCCATTCTAATGTAAAACTAAAACAAAACCGGTTTAGCTGAAGTGGAAGTGAAGCTGGCTTAAATCGGTATTAAATCAGAAACCAAAAATGTAATATATTGTAACTTACCATTTGTTATGTAGTGGATGCATTCATTTTCTTTCTTTTTTTTTTTTTTTTAGACTTTTTCCCTCTGTTTTCGCTTTTTTTCCCCTGGTGATCTGGTCAGTAATACACCTCCTATACTACAGTGCCCTCACTCTGAATAAGGGAGCACAGGGGGCACATTTTGACAGCATTATTGTTAACCTGGGGGGGGGGGGGGTGTTAGATGTACTAGCATCACCCCCTCCCTTAGAATGATAGCTCTACGAGCAGGGCCCTCCCGTACCTTTTGTATTGAACTGTACTGTAATTGTGTTGTCCCCCCTATACATTGTAAAGCTCTGCGTAAACTGTTGGCGCTATATAAATCGTGAATAATAATACTAGCAGATTTAAATACACTAACAGATTGAAGCCAAACTCCAGCTCACATCTTATAAGCAGTTACAGCAGTTTTGTTCCTCTTGGGATAAAGGTTTTATACAAACAAAAGATGACCATTGTAAGCACCCCTGCCAGTGTTGAGTGGTTTGTCGTATCCCTGTAACTGATACATCTGCAAGGGAGCTTGTTCTTTTAACCACTTCCAGACCAGTGACGTACACGTACATCGCTGGACTTCGGCTGTTTATACCAGGATGATGGCTGCAGCTGCCGGCATCACCCTGGTATAGTTTTTAATAGCCGGCAGTCGGATCTCTTGTAAAAGAGATCCTAGTGGCTAAGGCCGGCTATACATGGTTCAAATCTTGGCCGGTTCAGCAGGAACTGGCCAAGATTTGAACCATTAGTGGGCAAGCTGAGGGTACCAAGTTGATCGATCAATGCAGCTATAGCTGCTAGTGATAAGCACCTCTTCTCCTGGCCAGGACAGCTTCCTCTGTCCCCCCTGCTGGGAGAAGACAATGACCCGGCATGAGGGATTCCCACATTAACACTGTCTGTGTTGATGGGGGAATTGAGCAAATTTCTTTCCTGAAACCCGTGGTTGCAGAAAAGAAATTCACTCTTTGTATGGCCAGTCTAATTAGCTGCTGGGTTGTTTTAAAAGCAGTGGGAAGGAATGTGTGCCCCCCCCCCCCCTTCCACGGCTTTCTTGGGCTCTCCCGTCCCACTGGGAGACTCAAACGACCATCCGGCATGTGCGCCGGCTGGTCAGAGAGCCGAGCGAAGCCCAAATCTACTTGGCTTTGAGCTGGAAGCGATAACCTCACATATTATCCAGTTTACCCGGATGTCAGCTGCGCCATTTAAAAAAAAAAATCAAAAGCATTCGAAAATACAGATCTTGGTAAACAGACCCCAGATCTCTCTATAAAGAGTACTTGTCACATGCCTATTGCTGTCACAAGCATGTTTACATTGCTTGTGCCAGAAATAAAAGTGATCAAAAAATAAATAAAGCAATAGTGTAAAAGTAAAAAAAAATAAAGTGCCCCTGTCTCCTCCGTGCATATCGGTCCCACACATTTGAGGTATCACTGCAAACATCAGATTGTGGGCAGTAATTCTTGCATTAGACCTCCTCTGTAAATCTAAAGTGGTAACCTGTAAAGGCTTTTAAAGCTTCGCCTATGGATAGTAAAAGTTTTGCAATTTTGGTATTTGTTTACTTGGCGTAACATCTTTTATATTTTACCAAAAAAATTGGAATATATATCCTGTATTGTGTTTTGGTTTTTTTTGCATTAAATTAAAAAAAGTGTATTTTTTCCCAAAGGATTGCATTTGAAAACCCACTATGCAAATACCATATGACATAAAAATAGACCTAAACATAGAAAATTGCAAAACCCACCAATTTATACTCTAGGGCCTCCGATTTAAAATTTTATAATGTTTGGAGGTTCTAAGTAATTTTCTAGCAAAATATACTGATTGTTAGGCCCCTTTCACACCGTGGAAGCGGAGTCCGTCTCGGTCCGCCGGCTTAGCGGGAGATCTCTCCGTTGATCTCCGCTGAGCCGGTGGATGACAGGTCCCTCTCTGCTCACAGAGCGGGGAGGGGCTTGTTAGGTGACGCTGCTGCCAATGGGGAGATCGGACGAAAACGGACAGCATGTCCATTTTCATCAGATCTCACCCGATCCGATCCGCTATCGACGGATCCGAACATAGAGGCATCCGTCTGCTTTTAGCGGGTCGGATGTCAGCGGACATGTCTCCGCTGACATCCGTCGCTCCATAGGCTAACATGGAGCGCCCGTTCAGGTTTGCCGTCAAAACTGACAGGCGGACCTGAACGGTCCGATCGTGTGAAAGGGGCCTTACACAGCAATTGTAAACAAAACAAAATGTGCCAGAAAAGGCCTGGTCTTCCAGTGGTTAAAATACAACAGACTTACTAATTAGATCACCAAATTAACATAGAAGAAATCAGTGGTGGCCGATGGTAATTTTTTTTTTTTTGGGTGGTGGCAAACAGTTACACCCCCCCTCCACTTACCCCATCTATGGTGGGCAGCGCTTCTCCTGAGCTTCACCGGCAGGTTCCCCTGCTTGGTGGCGGCTTCACCTTCCCCTGCTCTCTGGCTGCTTCGGCGGAGGCTTCCGCTTCCTACCTCCTCCTCGGCGGCCAAATGGTACTCTCCTCTTTTCGGCCAATCAGAAAACGGGTCTCATACCTACTTCTGATTGGCCACGCTTAAAGGGACATACAGCTACGACGGTTCGCGGGATTGTGCCAATCTGCCGCAGTATAATGACGGCGCCTGGTCGGCAAGCAGTTAAATTAATTTAATTTGCTAAATAAATATGGGGCTTAGGGGCTTTTCTTAACATCGGATGGTATAATCAAATACTGTGGGTAAACACCCATTGATATACATTTTCAAATGATGCCATAGGGCATTATTTTTTTCTTTCCCAACTCAAACGGTCTCGCATTGTATATACCAGAGCTCATCTTTTAACTTATGTATTTGATCAATGTCCAACTGTTTTCTGATAATAAAATTAGTGATTTTTTTTACAAACTTTTTTGACTCATATTTGCTGCTAAAAAGCCCCATCGGGAATCTTCCACTTTTTTCATATACTTGTATCGGGGTGTGCAGCCCTATCAGACTCCCATATATGTGTCGTTCTATGTTATAATAAATATGTTATTATGTCACAAGAGACAGTGTACACTTATGCATATGTATAGCACACTTTATTGTGGCATGACATTACAAATCATTTTACGATGGTTAGTGCCCCAAAGTAGTAAACATACTTAGCTGTTTATATATCCACCACAGCATTCCTAAAATAGTGATACATACCAACTAAGCTCTTAATCATGCAGAAAATAAAACTAGCTTGCATCTGGAATGCTATTTGACTTGTCATAACAATGCTAGCCCATAATTATGTTTGACATTACGAACGCATTAATTTATGGACTCTGCCTAACACATCATTAAAGATTATTTTTCGTGTCTTTAGTAGGGTTGTGGGTCCACCTGGCCATCTCATTTATCTGAATGTTTTGCCATGGACCTAGTATTCTGATCATACAAGGGACAACATAAATTACAATGTCACACCATAACCCAAGGTACGGGTAAATACACTTATCATACAGTACCAATTAATTATCTTCTCTGTCTATTTCAGGTAACAGATGTGTGTGTGTGGAGGAGGGTAAAAATGGTCCCCAAGGACTTCTATGGCCAAGGGACAGATGTCTCATTAAGAACGGCAGGTGGTGCAAGGTCTGCCTATGTACTGCAGTATTGTTGCATTATGCATACATAGTCAAAGGATTGGTCACTCACTGTTCTTTGGAGAAGAAATAACGCTGAGCAAAGGCAGATGTTTTCCCATAAGTTGCTGAATATCTCTATGTAATAACAAGCACTTATAATGCTCACAGGTTCTCCTTGTTGTTTACCCCTAAGGCTGACCATAGATCTACCATCAATTATGTAGTGCAAGGGCCTACTGGATCTGATACAAACTGAGTGATTTTTTTTTTTTATATAGGTTTGTTAACGTTATGTATTTTTGGTAACACTTATGCCCCGTACACACGGTCGGACTTTGTTCGGACATTCTGACAACAAAATCCTAGGATTTTTTCTGATGGATGTTGGCTCAAACTTGTTTTGTCTACACACGGTCGCACAAAGTTGTCGGAAAATCCGATCGTTCTAAACGTGGTGACGTAAAACACGTACGTCGGGACTATAAACGGGGCAGTGGCCAATAGCTTTCATCTCTTTATTTATTCTCAGCATGCGTGGCACTTTGTTCGTCGGATTTGTGTACACACGATCGGAATTTCCGACAACGGATTTTGTTGTCGGAAAATTTTATCTCCTGCTCTCCAACTTTGTGTGTCGGAAAATCCGATGGAAAATGTCCGATGGAGCCCACACACGGTCGGAATTTCCGACAACACGCTCCGATCGGACATTTTCCATCGGAAAATCCGACCGTGTGTACGGGGCATAAGGCCGGGTTCACACCTATACGAATTAGCAGGAGAATGTGACTGGCTCCCTATGAAGCCGGTTCACATACCTCCTTTGCGGCTGTGGAGCGCACTGCACTGTGTGTCTTTGGCTCAGTTTCAGGGCCGAATTCAGGCATTGATTCGGCCCTGATTCGTCCCTGAAACGGGGAACAGTACAAAACATATTACAGCGCACACATTCAACAATGACATTTCCTGCAAGGCTAGTTAAAAACACCTGAACATATTCGAAAAAATATGGGGGTTTGGTCACACTATATGGTCATATAGTGCTAAACCCACTTACTGCGACAAAGTACCCCAAATTAGTGGGTCCTACCCTAGTAATAGAATGTAAGATTCTGCGTCTCAACCATGGGAGCTGAACTCCTCTATGTGGGAAAACTGAAGGGATTCCTCCTATGCACTGGTGGCCACTAAAAAAAAGAGGTAATGAGGAGGGGGAGGGGTGCTCCAGCCCCAAAAACCTGGTCAGTATTACAATATACAAGAACATATTTGGGGGGCACACCCTACAATGCGTTTAAATTCAAGATGGTGCTGCTATAAGACCAACAAACAGTACAAAACATATTACAGCGCACACATTCAACAATGACATTTCCTGCTTGTAATAGACTCTGACCAGGTTTTTTGGGCTGGAGCACCCCTCCCCCTCCTCATTACCTCTTATTTAGTGGCCACCAGTGCATAGGAGGAATCCCCTTCAGTTCTCCCACATAGAGGAGTTTGTCTCCCATGGTTGAGACAAAGGATCTTCCATTCTATTACTAGGGTAGGACCCACTTATTCGGGGTACTTTGTCGCAGTAAGTGGGCTTAGCACTATATGACCATATAGTGTGACCAAACCCCCGTATTTTTTAGAATATGTTCAGGTTTTTTTAACTAGCCTTGCAGGAAATGTCATTCTTGAATGTGTGCGCTGTAATATGTTTTGTACTGTTTGTAGGTCTTATAGCAGCACCATCTTGAATCTAAATGCATTTTAGGGTGTGACCCCCAAATATGTTTTTGAAGCGGGGAACAGGGACGCACAGCGCTCCTGTGCGATCCGCAGCGGGTTCCAGTGTGAACCGAGCCTTAAGGAGATTGTAAAGAAATTGTAGAATCAGATTGTACAGTGTATAGCTAGCATAAGAGCTGTTGCAAAGGATGCTCAAAATGATTGCATTGCTTGAAAATATCAAGCCGTGTTTACTGGCCTTATAATAAGTAAAGGGAATCTATCATCAATTTATAATGTCCTGACCTAAGAGCAGGTGCAACGAGGTATCTGTAAGTACCTAGATTGGCCAAACACCCTTCCTTGTGTGCCTCCCTGATTCAGTTTCACTTTGTTTCAAGAGACCTGAATGCAGGACCACCAGCTGTCATCTTCATGTTCAATGAGGTCTTCGTTCACACCAGCTGTGATGAGCTGCATTCGCAGCATACTATAATACATTAGTGGGCCATGTGGAAATACGTAGCATGTCTGCACAACACTCATGGGCTGGTGTGGACGGGCCCAAGAAAGTGCCTCTGTGGGCATTAAAGGCACTCTCACACAGTGGACAAGCCTAACATTAGAGGTAAGAAGGTGAAACTAAGGCCCCTTTCACACTGGGGCGGTGGGGGCGTCGGTGGTAAAACATCGCTATTTTTAGCGCTGTTTTACTGTCGTTTTTGCGGCAGTATTCGGCCGCTAGCGGTGCGGTTTTAACCCCCGCTGACGGCCGAAAAAGGGTTAAAACCGCTCGCATAGCTCGGCTATAGCCGCTGTATTACCGCGGTATAGCCGCGCTGCCCCATTGATTTCAATGGGCAGGAGCGGTGTAGGAGCGGTGAATACACCGCTCCTTCACCGCTCCAAAGATGCGGCTTGCAGGAGTTTTTTTCTTCTCCTGCCAGCGCACCGCTTCAGTGTGAAAACCCTCGGGCTTTCACACTGAACAAACAGTAGAGGCTGTTTTGGGTCGGTTTGCAGGCGGTATTTTTAGCGCAATAACGCCTGCAAACCGCCCCAGTGTGAAAGGGCTCTAAATCAGCAAGGTGAACAAAGAGTATTTTTTCTGGTCCAATATAGGCAATAACAGACATACCATGGCACCTGCTCTTTAGGTTTTATAAATTAACATCCAGCACAGGGAAAATCAATATAATTTGCTTATACAGTGTTTGTAGTGGTCACAAAATAATTCAGCCTTTCATGCTATGCCAAAAGTCTGCAAAACAGATCAAACCAGTTATTAACTAGGATTCTTTATTTGCTCCATGTTCATCTTTTATAGCTTTATACAAAACTAATAAAAGGTTTTGTATGGATGTGATAATTAAAGTGGAATTAAACTCTCTCAAACAACATTAACAATTTTTTATTCCTTATGCTGCTACTGTGTTTCCCCGAAAATAAGCCCGGGTCTTATATTAATTTTGGGAACAAAAGACCCAGTAGGGCTTATTTTCGGTGTAGATCTTACCATATTCTCTCCCTCCCTGCCTGTCAGGAATCCCTAGTTTGAACAAACTTAAAATGCCAAAATCCTCTGTTATGCCCCGTACACACGGTCGGACATTGTTCGGACATTCCGACAACAAAATCCTAGGATTTTTTCCGACGGATGTTGGCTCAAACTTGTCTTGCATACACACGGTCACACAAAGTTGTCGGAAAATCCGATCGTTCTGAACGTGGTGACGTAAAACACGTACGTTGGGACTATAAACGGGGCAGTGGCCAATAGCTTTCATCTCTTTATTTATTCTGAGCATGCGTGGCACTTTGTCCGTCGGATTTGTGTACACACGATCGGAATTTCCGACAACGGATTTTGTTGTCGGAAAATTTTATATCCTGCTGTCAAACTTTGTGCGTCGGAAAATCCGATGGAAAATGTGTGATGGAGCCTACACACGGTCGGAATTTCCGACAACAAGGTCCTATCACACATTTTCCGCCGGAAAATCCGACCGTGTGTACGGGGCATTACAGTAGCAGACAAAAAAACAATGCTGGTGTGCTCTCTTCCCCCGCAATGCTCTGACCAGGGGAAGGGAGCACACCAGCATGTAAAGAAAAAAAAGATCTGTAAATACCTTATGGAGACAGGAGTATCCATACCACACACACAGTATGACATGTTGATTGTACCTTCCATGACCCGCCGAAGATCTGCAGAGGTGGGGGGCAGACAGAAGAGGAGACCAGCGGGGAGATAAGCTGAGCGCCGCGCTGTACCAAAGGCACCTGACACCACTAGATCACAGAGACACACACTCAGCACGCTGCTGTAACAGAGAGGATTATAGGATTACACAGCACCTCAAACTAGGGCTTATTTTCGGGGTAGGGCTTATTTTGCAGCCCTCCTAGAAAACAGCGCTAGGTCTTATTTTCAAGGAAACACGGTAGCATTAGTAAATAAACAGGAAGGTATATAATATTTACTTGGTTTATTTATTGATTTATTTTTTTAACATTTCTTCAGTTGCTTCCTGGTTTCTGGCCTAGGCAAATTATGTATCCCAGGAGTCTTCATGAGCATTTTTTGCCTTTTATCTGGAGAAGGGGTTTTCTCAGCTAAGCACACTGTCCTTCATGTGTGCCTGAGCTAAGGACAGATTGATTCCTGGAAATAAACACTACATGAATTATCAGCCCTTACCAAAAGATGGCCAAGGCTAAAAATGTTTGGGAGGTGGGGGTTCCAAAGTGATTTCTTATCAAAATAAAACATGGATACATTGATGGATGGGTGTGTTTGCTTTGAATATTGAAAATTAAATAGTGTTTTCAGTTTGTGATGCTCAGATACAATGATGGTATTAAACCCAAAAGAAAACATTTAATATATTACAACTTACCAATTCCTAGACACGGTTGCTGAATTATTTTTAATTTTTAGGCTTTCTTTCCTTTATTTTCACCTGATGATCTGGGCAGTAAGTTTGATGTTTTTCAACAGAAAACGCACTGTAAGCGCTATAAGTGCATTTGCAGTGCATTACGACACACTTGTGGGGCATTTCAATAGAAGTGAATGGAGGGTGCTTGTCAGCCCTTCCTTCTCTGAGCTGGTCGCTCAGCTGTCGGCTAATTGCCAGCTCCTATCTCTCCACAGTTACTCAGCTGTTGATGATATCCTGCTCGTCAGTCCTGCCTACTTAAGCCATCCAGCTCAGAGGATCTCTGCCTTTGCCTTGGTCAACATCACAGAGACTATCTCCTGCATTCCTGTTAAAGACTTGCTTGGCTGACATCCCTTCTAGCTCCAAATCCTGCTTGTTTTTTTACTACGCTCGTCTCCGGCTCCCTGACGTTTGGCTTGTCTGACTATCCGTTCCGGTTCCTGAACTCTAGCTATGTTTTGACTACGTTTGTTCTATTTACTTGTATTATTAAACAAGTGTGATCAAAAGTTTTTTATTTACAAACAATTCATATTGAAATCGGTAACAAAATAATTTTATTATAGATTTTTTTTGTAAGTGTAAAAATGATACAGCAGGTAAAATAAGTATTGAAAACGTCACCATTTTTCTAGGTAAATATATTTCTATCTGGTAAGAGTCCCTGATTACCACATGTGGTGTGCCACAGAAGACTCTATATTAATCACTTGGTGGTGGAATACATATTAACAATGTTTGTTGGGACTTTTCCTCATTATACCAAAGGACTCATTGATTCATTTATTTAGTGATTTCACTTTTGCATATTGCACTATGCACTTTATGATGTTTTTCTTTTCGTGTGTCATAGCACTTCTAGAAATTATTATGGACTAGCACGATTTTATTTTTGTTTAAATATATTTTTAAAGGTACTATTGACATGAAATTTTCACCACATGCCGGTAACAACCCATGCAATCCATACATACAAAGAAACCAAAATAAGTTCAGAACTTAAAGTGGTTGTAAACCCCCCTGAGACATTTTTACATATAGGTAAGCCTATAATAAGGCTTACCTGTATGTACTGAAAATACTAAACGTGCGCCATTTAGGAGATATTTACATTTTAGTGCACCAATAATGTCATCGGCGCATGCGCAGTGAAGACACGGCCCTCTGTGCCATTTATTCCCCAGCGTGTGCCGTGACTGGGAGCTCCCACAGGCATGCGCGGGAGTGACGCCACGCAACTCCGGCCAGTCACAGACCCGGAGCCTTCGGCCCCGGAAGAAAGAGGGGCGAAGATGGATGTTTCCACCGGTAGGGACATTGCGGGCTTTGTTTGCAGGTAAGTCCCACATAATAGGCTAGAATGCAATGCATACTAGCCCATTATGCTTTTACTTTGCAGGGGAATAAAAAGGAAGTAAAACCCATCAGGGGTTTTTTAAGTTATGTGTAATAAAATGGAACAACACAGGCAAAAAGTATTAAACACTTGAAGAAAGGGAGGTGCAAATAGGTATGGAAAGCCAAGACACCAGCTGAAATGTAGCAGTAATTAAAAAGCAATCCTGCCCCTTGTCAGTGCAAATTAAAATCAGCTGGTTCAGTCTCAACTGATGGCCTATAAAAAGGTGTCTCATTACCAAGGTATCACACAAGTAACATCTCAAAATAGGTAAAAGCAAAGAGCTCTCTCTCGCAAACCTTATTGTTGCAAAACATACCGATAGCATTGGTTACAGAAGGATTTCTAAACTTCTGAATGTTCCAGTGAGCACTGTTGGGACCATAATCTGGAAGTGGAAAGAACATAATTTCCCCATAAACCGGCCATGACCAGGTGCTCCTCGCAAGATTTCTGACAGAGGATTGAAATAAATTATCAGAAGAGTTGTCCAAGAGCCAAGGAGCACTTGTAGAGAGCTTCAAAAAGAACAGGAATTAGCAGGTACAGTTGTTTTAAAGAAAACAATAGGTAATGCACTCATCCGCCATGGCCTGTATGCACGCTCACCACGTAAGGCGCCATTGCTGAAGAAAAAAGCATGTTGAAGCTTGTTTAAAGTTTGCCGCACAATATTTAGACAAGCTTGAGAAATACTGGGAGAAGAAACTCTGGTCAGATAAGACCAAAATTGAACTCTTTGGATGCAATAATACATACCATGTTTGGAGGTCAAACGGCACAGCACATCACCCCAAATCACCCCAATAACAACAGTGAAGTTTGGAAGTGGGAACATCAGCATACGGTACTGGAAAACTTCACATCTTTAAAGGAAGGATGAATGGAAAAATGTACCAAGACATTCTTGATATAAATCCGCTGTCATCTACCAGGATGATGAAGATGAAACGAGGGTGGACATTTCAGCAAGACAATGACCCCAAACACAAAGCCAAGGAAACTCTCAGTTGATTTCAAAGAAAGAAAATTAAACTGCTAGAATGGCCCAGCCAATCACCTGACTTGAATATAATAGAAAATCTATGGAATGAACTAATGATTAGAGTTCATAGAAGAGGCCCACGGAACTGTCAAGATATGAAGACTGTTTGTGTGGAAGAAAAGGCCAAAATCACACCTGAGCAATTTACGGGACTAGTTTCTCCATACAGGAGTCTTGAAGCTGTCATTACCAACAAAGGATTTTGTACCAAGCATTAAATAAATCTCAGTTATCGTGTTCAATACTTTTTCCCTGTGTCATGCCATTTTATTACAAATAACTTAATTTCTGAACTTATTTGTTTTGGTGTCTTTGCATGTTGTTACCGACATGTGGTGAAAATTTCATGTCAATATGACTTTTAGAAATATATTTGCCGAGAAAAATGGTGACATGTTCAATACTTATTTTACCTGCTGTAAAATTTTAACAGATGTGACTCTAAATACTTTATTATGTATTACCTTGTGACATGTTGCAATGCGTTGTAGCTCATTGCGTTCCATTTAAATGCAGTACCTGCTGTTGCATTGGGCAGTGTTGCCCAACACACATAGTGGAAATGAGCCCCAATACTGTGGAAAAAAAACTCTACCAGGAAAATTGGTGATATTATCAAATCTACAAGGAACTGAAAGAGCCTTGTTTTCTTGTTTTTCATCCTCTTGCTGTAATTAAGCTGTGTCATAAACAAGCTCCGCACATAAAGAAGCTTGTGTACATTTAATTCTACAGTCACAAGAATAAGATTAAAAAAAAAAAACACTTTGTTACCCAAGTCTTGGACAAAAGACATAAATGCAGTCCTGCAAAGGATATGGACTAATTTATTTTCTATTTAGCAGGTTTTAATATCTAAATATAGTCATGCACCCTTTCTATAAATCATCCTATAACCGATGCTCCCACATATTAAGGATCTTTGACACTGCATGCCTATATGTATTAATCTTAGTCTTGTAATTAATCCAGTTACACCTGTTAGGTACCTTAGTAATTGCTAAATAAATTCTGTAGGAGTATTTGGTATGCCTACTCTTGAAATTATACATTCATGCGCAATAAGTTTTGGCTGGTATTGCCATTTTGGGTGTATCTTAGAAATGGAAGCTGTTCTGTATATTAACCACTTAAGCCCCGAGCCATTTGGCTGCCCAAAGACCAGAGCACTTTTTGCGATTCGGCACTGCGTCGCTTTAACTGACACTTGCACGGTCGTGCGACTTGGCTCCCAAACAAAATTGACGTCCTTTTTTCCTGAGTTTAGGCCGATACGTATTCCTCTACATATTTTTGGTAAAAAAAAACGCAATAATAATTGCATTTATTGATTGGTTTGCGCAAAAGTTATAGCGTCTACAAAATAGGGGATAGTTTTATGGCATTTTTATTAATATTTTTTTTTTACTAGTAATGGCGGCGATCAGCAATTTTTATGGTGACTGTGACATTATGGCGGACAGATCGCACACTTTTGGCGCAATTTTGGGACCAGTCACATTTATACAGCGATCAGTGCAATTAAAAATGCATTGATTACTGTGTAAATGTGACTGGCAGTGAAGGGGTTAACCACTAGATGGCGCTGTAGGGGTTAAGTGGGTCCTAGGGAGTGATTCTAACTGTGGGGGGGGGCTGTGTGTGACACGACACTGATCACCGCTCCCGATTACAGGGAGCTATGATCAGTGTTCTGTCACTAGGCATTCTTCCTCTCCGTTAGACATTGAGTCCGCGGGACCCGCGATCACAGGTCGTGGCAGGCATGTGCCCGCAAACCACATCTTAAATCTGCCTGTACGTGCCCTTCTGCCGACGTATATCGTCGGCAGAAGGCCGGCAAGCCGGTCGGCAAGCGGTTAAGGTCAGCCTCACCCAAAGCTTACATTTCAGTTTTTAAGCTTGCATAATTTTCTTGATTTTTTTCTTATACAGTTAGGTAATTATATATTTGGACACAGGCACAATTTTCATACTTTTGGTTCTGTATGCCACCAGAATGAAATTAAAACGAAACAATCCAAATGAATTTGAAGTGCAGACTTTCAGCTTTAATTCAAGGGGTTGAACATAAATATCGAGTACAAATTTTAGGAACTGCAACCATTTTTTTACACAGTCACCCCAGGGGCTTAAATGTAATTGGACAAATGAATATAAACATAAATAAAATGTTCAATATTTTGTTGAGAGTCCTTTACTGGCAATGACTGCCTGAAGTCTGGAACCTATGGACATTACCAAAGACTGGGTTTCCTCTTTTCTGATGCTTTACCAGGCTCTAACTGCAGCTGTCTTCAGTTGTTCTTTGTTTGTGGGTCTTACTGCCTTTAGTTTTGCCTTCAGCTAGTGAAATGCATGCTCAGTTGGGTTGAGATCAGGTGACTGACTCGGCCATTGCAGAATATTCCACTTATTTTCCTTCAAAAGCTCCTGGGTTGCTTTTGCAGTGTGTTCTGGATCATTGTCCATCTGTGCTGTGAAGCGCCGTCCAATCCAAACTTTGCTGCATTTGGCTGAATATGGGCTGACAGTATATCTCTAAACACTGCAAAATTCATCTGGCTGCTTCTGTCACATCATCAATAAACACCAATGACCCAGTACCACTGGAAGCCATGCATGCCCATGCCATCACACTGCCTCCACCATATTTTACACATGACGTTTTTGTGCTTTGGACTATGAGCTGTTCCAAGCCTTCTCCACACTTTTTTCTTCCTGTCATTCTGATACAGATTAATCTTAGTTTCATCCGTCCAAAGAATGCTTTTCCAGAACTAATCTGGCTTTTTTAGATGTTTTTTGGCAAAGTCTAATCTGGCTTTTCTATTCTTCAGGCTTATGAATGGTTTGCAGCTTGTGGTGACCCCTCTATATTTGCTCTCGTGAAGTCTCCTCTTGATTGTAGACTTTGACAATGATACGCCCACCCCCTGGAGAGTGTCCTTCACTTGTCTGGATGTTGTGTCTTTACTATAGAGAGGATCCTGCGATCATCCACCACTGTTGTCTTCCGTGGACGTCCAGGCCTTTTTATGTTGCTGAGATCACCAGTGCATTCTTCTTTTCTCAGAATGTACTATACTTTTGTTTTGGCCACTCCTAATGCTGCTGCTATATCCCTGATGGATTTGTTTTGTTTTTGAAGCCTAATGCCCTGTACACACGGTCGGACATTAATCGGACATTCCGACAACAAAATCCATGGATTTTTTCCGACGGATGTTGGCTCAAACTTGTCTTGCATACACACGGTCACACAAAGTTGTCGGAAAATCTGATCGTTCTGAACGCGTGTAAAACACGTACGTCGGGACTATAAACGGGGCAGTAGCCAATAGCTTTAGTCTCTTAATTTATTCTGAGCATGCGTGGCACTTTGTGTGTTGGATTTGTGTATACACGATCGGAGTTTCCGACAACAGATTTTGTTGTCTGAAAATTTTATAGCAAACTCTCAAACTTTGTGTGTCGGAAATTCCAATGGAAAATGTGTGATGGAGCCTACACACGTTGGAATTTCCGACAACAAGGTCCTATAACACATTTTCCATCGGAAAATCCGACCTTGTGTACAGGGCATTACAATGGAATGTTTCACTTGCATGGACAGCTCCTTTGAACGCATGATGTAGGTTCATATCAATAGATTTCAAATGCAAATACCACACTTAGAATCAACTCCAGACCGTTTACCAGCTTAATTGATGAAGAAATAACAAAGGAGTAGCCCACACCTGGCCATGAAACAGCCTTTGATTCAATTGTCCAATTACTTTTGGAACCTTCAAAAGGGGGGGGGGGGGGGGTGGCTATTCTTAAGAGCTGTTATTTCCTAAACCCTTCCTCCGATTTGCATGCATATACCCTCAAATTAAACCTCAGAGTGTGCACTTTCAGCCCATATCCATTGAATAACTATGACTTGATTATGTTTTGGTAAATACCTTAAAAAACTGAAATTGTGCCTGTGTCCAAATATATATGGACTGTAAATTCAAATTCATCTTTCTATTGTAATTAGACTTCACAACCATTTAAAGGTGCCACATTCTTGCAGTTGGATTCTCCCTTTAATCCACCATATAGAAAATCATCTGTGAGAACTTCACACCAGTCATTGATTTTGTAATAGCTGCAACAAAAAAAGAAAGTTGAAAGGCCTGTTCTCACCTATGCATTTTAATGCACACATTTTACCATGTGATGCATGTACATAGATTTGTAACTGTTCTTGATGAGGCTAGTTAACATACAGTGCCTTGAAGAAGTATTCATACCCTTTGAAATTTTCCAAATTTTGTCATATTACAACCAAAAACTTAAATGTATTTTATTTTATGTGATAGACCAACAGAAAGTGGCACATTGTATTTAGGTCTTGACTTTGACTAAGCCATTCTAACACATGGCTATTTTTTAAACTAAACCATTCCATTGTAGCTCTGGCTGTATGTTTGGAGTAGTTTTCCTGCTGGAGGGTGAACCCCCCCCTCAGTCTCAAGTCATTTGCAGACAGGTTTTATTATAAGATTGCCCTGTATTTGGCTTCATCCATCTTCTCATCAACTCTGACCAGCTCCCTGTCCATGCAGAAGAAAAGCATCCCCACAACATGATGCTGCCACCACCATGTTTCACGGTGGGGATGGTGTGTTCAGGGTGACGTGCAGTGTTAGTTTTCCACCACACATAGCGTTTTGCTTTTAGGCCAAAAAGTTCAAATTTGGTCCCATCTAACCAGAGCACCTTCTTCCACATATTTGCTGTGTCCCCCACTCGCAAACTGCAAACTGGACTTCTTATGACTTTCTTTGAACAATTGCTTTCTTCTTGCCACTCTTCCATAAAGACCAGATTTGTGGAGTGCATGACTAATGCCCCGTACACACGGTCGGACATTGATCGGACTTTCCGAACAACAAAATCCTAGGATTTTTTCCGACGGATGTTGGCTCAAACTTGTCTTGCATACACACGGTCACACAAAGTTGTCGGAAAATCCGATTGTTCTGAACGCGGTTAACGTAAAATACGTACGTCGGGACTATAAACGGGGCAGTAGCCAATAGCTTTCATCTCTTTATTTATTCTGAGCATGCGTGGCACTTTGTGCGTCGAATTTGTGTACACACGATCGGAAATTCCGACAACGGATTTTGTTGTCGGAAAATTTTATAGCCTGCTCTCAAACTTTGCGTGTCGGAAAATCCGATGGAAAATGTGTGATGGAGCCTACACACGGTCTGAATTTCCGACAACAAGGTCCTATCACACATTTTCCATCGGAAAATTCCACCGTGTGTATGGGGCATAATAGTTGTCCTGTGAACAGATTCTCCCATCTGAGCTGTGGATCTCTGCAGCTCCTCCAGAGTTACCATGGGCCTCTTGGCTGCTTCTCTGATTAATACTCTCCTTGCCCGGCCTGTCGGTTTAGGTGGACGGCCATGTCTTGGTAGGTTTGCAGTTGTTCCACATACTCTTTCCATTTTCGGATGATGGATGAAACAGTGCTCCGTGAGATGTTCAAAGCTTAGGATATTTTTTTATAACCTGACCCTGCTTTAAACTTCTCCACAACTTTATCCCTGACCTGTCTGGTGTGTTCCTTGGCCTTCATGATGCTGTTTGTTCACTAAGGTTCTCTAACAAACCTCTGAAGTCTTCACAGAACAGCTGTATTTATACTGAGATTAAATTACACGCAGGTCAACAATATTTTTACTAATTAAGTGACTTCTGAAGGCAATTGGTTCCACTAGATTTTAGTCGGCACGGCGCTGCGCTAATCACAGGCAGTGAGACATTGTCCCGATGTGCGGCTGCAGAGATCGGGAAATGTCTCACTGCCTGTGAGTAGCGCAGCGCCGTGCCGACTTCCTGGCGGGCTCTGCACGGGGAGTGTGCGAACATGCCTGAGCTCATCCTTAGTTAGGTTTATCAGAGTAAAAGGGCTGAATACTACACTCCACACTTTTCAGATATTTATTTGTAAAAAAAAAAAATTGAAAACCATTGATCATTTTCCTTCCACTTCACAATTATGTGCCACTTTGTGTTGATCTATCACATAAAATCCCAATAAAATACATTCTTGGTTGTAACATGACAAAATATGGAATGTTTCAAAGGGGTATGAATACTTTTTCAAGGCACTGTATATGCAGCATGTTGACATGCGTTGGCCAAAGAAAAAAAAAAAAAAAAAAAAGTAATGTCCATTTTTGTTATCCATTAATAATGGCTTTGAATAGGAATAGCAGCTCATATTAACACATCATAAAACATGCTACAACACGAGGGCATAATTTGAATCCATCTGGAATGTGTGGATGGCCCATGAAGATAAAAGAAGCTGTGCTGGATGATTCATAATGATGATTGCTTCACAAACTGGCAAACTTTAGAAATATTGATCAATATCCTTGAGTCAGTAAATAAAGTAAATGTTAAAAATTGTGTATTGAGCGATATTAGAAATGGTAATGCTGCTTATTTCATCAAACCACTAACTAGATACATTTAAGATAATTCCTATAAAAATGTTGGTATTTTTCTTCGGTCCAGATTATCTCTACTACAGTGTTACTTTTTTTTCTTTCCTTTGAAGAACCTCCCTGCCCTGGTTCTTGCACTTTTTGGGTGAATGGCATCATGGTTTATTTTTATTATCATCATACAGGATTTATATAGTGTTGACAGTTTATGCAGCTCTTTACAACATGAGGGCAGACAGTACAGTTACAATACAATTCAATACAGGAGGAATCAGAGAGCCCTGCTCGTTAGAGCTTACAATCTAGGAGGGAGGGTCAAGTTATACAAAAGGGTAATAGCTGTGGGGGATGAGCTAATGGAGAGAATAGTGCAGTTGTTAGATGGAGGCAGGATAGGCTTCTCTGAAGAGGAAAGTTTTCAGGGATCGCCTAAAAGTGGATACATTTGGAGACAGTCTGACAGATTGGGGTAGGGAATTCCAGAGGATGGGCAAGGCTCGGGAGAAGTCCTGGAGGCGGATATGGGAGGAGGTGATGAGGGAGCTAGAGAGCAGGAGGTCCTAGGAGGAACGGAGAGGACGATTAGGTTGGTATTTTGAGACTAGGCTAATGATGTAGCTGGGGGGTTTATTGCTTTATTCACTTCATTGCCCCACTGTCTTCTATGACATGTCCCCCAACACCTCCCATTTGAACAAAACATTTTCTGGCATTCCTCCGCCCCAAGACCCTTGGTAATATTCACATGCGATTTGCTTTAAAATAATTGATTCAATGGGTAAATGTAATACACATAAAAGCATTTATGGGCAGCACAGTGGTGTAGTGGGTAGCACTCATGCCTAGCAGTAAAAAGGGTCGCTGGTTCAAATCCCTACCACGACACTGTAGTGATCGGGTATATGTATGTATTGAATATGTATTGGGTGGATAGATAAATAATATTTAAGTACTCTTATAATGATGATGATGTAAGTACTCTTACGCAGCAACCCAATTCTTCCAGAGAGATGCACTTTATTGACTTCCAACACAGAACAAAGTCCACAGTCCACAGATGACAAAGAAATCCGACAGAGGAAATATAATGCAGAACCCCATGTCTTAGGTCCGAGTGTGCATACACAGACAAGCCTCACTCCATACACAGACAAGCCTCACTCACCAAACCTATAGACTGAATGCCGTGTTATATTCACTAAATATTGAATGGCTGAGCAATTTGATTGGCTGTTTCAATTTAGGACTTTGATTAGCTTTAGTCTTTCAAACAGACAACAACCCCCAGCCGTGAACAGCCGTTACCCAATCCCAATTTGCACTCCCGCATATCAACATCAACAAGTCCCCTTTAGATATGTGTATACCACCTAAACACCCTTTTGAATACCTTTTGGAAGACGTACATTCCTGCATATCAACAAGCCCCCCTGATAAATTAGCCCCACCGGAGGGAGCCTCCGCTAGGCCAACCCAAAACACTCCCTGATCCCATTGTTACCCCCTCAAGTCTAATTACCATCAATAAATATTTCTTCTATGGTCCTTTAAACAATGTACCCTTTGAAATGTTCAATTAGGTTAACAGCCCATACCTCACACCCCTAGGTAGACTTGCATGAGACTTACACATCAAAGGGTTTTCAGCTGTCCCCTTGCTATGCTAAAATTCAGTTGGACAATGCAACTGAATTTCTGGTCAGCATGGCACTCCAATACAATATTATACATAAATTGGCCAACATATTACAACAGACACTACCTGCCTGGAGTTTGCATGTTCTTCCTGTGCCTCCATGGATTTACTCCGGTTTCATCCCACACTCCGAGGACATCAGCTATGACTAAGCGCTCTGTGTAGTGTGAAACGCGTAAGCTTTGTTCTACTTTGCTGTGAACTGTATTTTGGATGACACTTTATTGAATAAAGGCAAATATTTTTGGAGTGCGGCTGTCCAGGATTTCTTTGATGTCTAACACTCCAAGGATATGCTGGTAGGGTAATTGGCTTCTGTATAAATTGTCCCTAGTATATGAATGTGAGTGAGGGACCTTAGTTTGTAAGCTCCTTGAGGGTAGGGATCGATGTGAATGTACAAAATATATGTAAAATAAAATTGACAGCGCTATATAAGTAACCTAATAATAATAGTTTATACTGTGTGATAAAGTAAGGTAATTCTCTTTATAGGATGCTTCCGAAATTCATTTCTAAACATCAGTGGGATAGCACCAAATATAAACCAAATATAAACATGTATTTAAAGAGTGTACAAAACTATTTGAAAGCAAAAAAACAGGAACACATGGTGCTGCTTTGGAACATAAACTCCAATATATGCCAAGGGGATGTGTGTACTGATCCAGCATAAGGACTCCCTTGAGTGATAGCTAGAAGATTATTTGGAGACAGCCCCCTCATCCTCCAAGGTTCAACAACACACCAGAAGCCCAGACATAACCTTTACAAGGCAGCTGAGGATATCTAGTGTGTGTCTGCACCACATCCAATAATAAGCAAAGATGGCAACCGCTCTAATCTGTTTCAAATTAGCAAACAAAGAAAGGTACACATGGACAGGGCAATCAACAAAACAATATGGTATGTTATCCTTGTCTAATCTTTGCAAACAATCCGGGAATTCAGCAGCACAGTATGATTAGATTAGGTTGTGTATGGTGGGCAGTCAGTGGCTGCATACAGGAGGATCGCTCATTCTCCAAAGCTCAGCAACCACGTGACTTGCTGTTGTCTTTGTCCTGACTCAGCATGAATGGGGCAGTGTACATTATGTGCAGTAAAACCCCCTTTTAAATTCAGATATAGTCATTAGACATGTGCAGTTTCGTTCCGAATTGAAATTTGGACAAATTTTTTTTGTTTTTTCGGAAATTCGGATGTATTCGAATTACAATAGTACCGAATTTCAACTAATTCGAAATAACGGAAAAATTATTTAGACGGAATTCTAATTGAGTCGAATAGTTTTTGAATTTGAATAGTTTTCCAATTTTCAAAGAGAATAAAAAAGAATAGAAAATAAAGGAATAGAATAAAAAAACATATAATAGAATAGAAAATAATAGAACAGAAAATAAAGGCATAGAATATAATAGAGTAAAACAGAACAAAATAGAAAATAAAAGAACAGAATAGAATGGAAATGAATAGAATAGAATAAAAAAAATAAAATAAAAAGAATATAACCATCTTCTGAAATTCAAATTTCAAATAGAATACATTTGAATACAAAAGAAAATAAAAGAATAAAAAAAGAATAGAATAGACTATAATAGAATAGAATTAGAAAAACAATAGAATAGAATGAATATAGCCATTTCCCAAAATTCAAAGAGAATCAATTCAAATTTGAATAGAATAGAAAAGAATAGATTACAATAGAAAATAACAGCACAGTATAGAAAACAGCAACAGAATAGAATGGAATAGAATATAACCATCTTCTAAAATTCAAATAGAATAAATTAGAATTTGAAAAGAATAAAAAATGATAGAATAGGATAGAATAGAAAAGAACAGAATAGAAAATAAAATAGAAAAGAATAGAATAAGCAAATAGAAAAAGAATAGAATTAAAAAAAAAAATAGAATATTATAGAAAGAATATAACAATTTCTCGAAATTCAAATAGAATCAATTTGTTTTGAATAGAATAGATTAGAATAAGAAGATGGTTATTTTCTTTCTATTATATTCTTTATTTTCTATTATATTCAAATCTATTCTTTTCTATTTTATTCAAATTTGAATTTATATTCTATTCTATAGATTTTTTAAATTCTTTTCTTTTCTATTCTATTCTTTTCGATTTGAATTTCAGAAGATGGTTATTTTCTATTTTATTTTTTTTATTCTATTCTATTAGTTTCTATTTTATTCTATTACATTCTATTCTGTTCTTTTATTTACTATTCTATTTTGTTCTGTTCTACTCTATTCTATTCTTTTATTTTCTGTTATATTATTTTCTATTCTATTCTATTTTTTCTATTCCATTCCTTTATTTTCTAATCTATTTTATTCTCTTTGAAAACGATTCGAATTTGAAAACTAGTTGAATTTGAAAAATTTTCCAATTTGAAAACTTTTCGAATTCGAAAACTTTTCTAAATTGATTCAAAAATTATTTGAATTCTGAAAATTTGAATCGATTCGAATACGAATAAACTAGACGAATTCCGAAAACGAATTAAACTGGTTAAACAAATTTAACTAAACAAATTTATGTAAATAAAGAATCAAAAAAAATTTTTTCATTCTGCACATGTCTAATAGTCATCCAAGAAGGGTTCTACATGCCTGCAAATGCCTATGCTCACTAACCAGCACTTGTGACACTCTCTGTCCTGTATGGTCAAATGGGTGCATCATTTGTTTATATCAGATTTTAGTTCTGTAATAGGATAATTTCTATGTCTATGGGAATGTTTGAACATTCTTCCAGAAGCACATTTGTGAGGTCAGGTACTGATGTTGGATGAGAAGGACTGGCTAGCAGTCTGCGCTCTAATTCATCCCAAAGGTGTTCTGTAGGATTGAGGTCAGGACTCTGTGCAGGCCAGTCAAGTTCCTCCACCCCAAGCTTGGTCATCCATGTCTTTACGGACCTTGCTTTGTGCACTGGTGTGCAGTCATGTTGGAACAGGAAGGGGCCATCCCCAAACTGTTCCCACAAAGTTGGAAGCATGAAATGATCCAAAATGTCTAAGTATGCTGATGCCTTAAGAGTTCCCTTCACTGGAACTAAGGGGCCAAGCCCAACCCCTGGAAAACAACCCCACACCATAATCCCCCCTCCACCAAATGATTTGGACCAGTGCACAAAGCAAGGTCCATAAAGACATGAATGACCAAGTCTGGGGTGGAGGGACTGACTTGCCTGCACGTGTACGGAAAGTATTCAGACCCCTTTAAATGTTTCACTCTTTGTTATATTGCAGCCATTTGCTAAAATCATTTAAGTTCATTTTTTTTCCTCATTAATGTACACACAGCACCCCATATTGACAGAAAAACACAGAATTGTTGACATTTTTGCAGATTTATTAAAAAAGAAAAACTGAAATATCACAAGGTCCTAAGTATTCAGACCCTTTGCTCAGTATTTAATAGAAGCACCCTTTTGATCTAATACAGCCATGAGTCTTTTTTGGAAAGATGCAACAAGTTTTTCACACCTGGATTTGGGGATCCTCTGCCATTCCTCCTTGCAGATCCTCTCCAGTTCTGTCAGGGTGGATGGTAAATGTTGGTGGACAGCCATTTTTAGGTCTCTCCAGAGATGCTCAATTGGGTTTAAGTCAGGGCTCTGGCTGGGCCATTCAAGAACAGTCACGGAGTTGTTGTGAAGCCACTCCTTCGTTATTTTAGCTGTGTACTTAGGGTCATTGTCTTGTTGGAAGGTAAACCTTCGGCCCAGTCTGAGGTCCTGAGCACTCTGGAGAAGGTTTTCGTCCAGGATATCCCAGTACTTGGCCACATTCATCTTTCCCTCGATTGCAGTCGTCCTGTCCCTGCAGCTGAAAAACACCCCCACAGCATGATGCTGCCACCACCATGCTTCACTGTTGGGACTGTATTGGACAGGTGATGAGCAGTGCCTGGTTTTCTCCACACATACCGCTTAGAATTAAGGCCAAAAAGTTCTATCTTGGTCTCATCAGACCAGAGAATCTTATTTCTCACCATCTTGGAGTCCTTCAGTTGTTTTTTTAGCAAACTCCATGCGGGCTTTCATGTGTCTTGCACTGAGGAGAGGCTTCCGTTGGGCCACTCTGCCATAAAGCCCCGACTGGTGGAGGGCTGCAGTGATGGTTGACTTTCTACAACTTTCTCCCATCTCCCGATTGCATCTCTTTTCATGTGACAACACTGAAGAAATGACACTTTGCTACAATGTAAAGTAGTGAGTGTACAGCTTGTATAACAGTGTAAATTTGCTGTCCCCTCAAAATAACTCAACACACAGCCATTAATGTCTAAACCGCTGGCAAAAAAAAATGAATACACCCCTAAGTTAAAATGTCCAAATTGGGCCCAATTAAGCTATTTTCCCTCCCCGGTGTCATTAGTGTTACAAGGTCTCCGCTGTGAATGGGGAGCAGGTGTGTTAAATTTGGTCTTATTGCTCTCACTCTCTCATACTGGTCATTGGAAGTTTAACATGGCAAAAAACTCTCTGAGGATCTGAAAAAAAAGAATTGTTACAAAAAGATTTACATCTACATAAAGTTGGCCTAGGCTATAAGAAGATTGCCAAGACCCTGAAACTGAGCTACAGCACGATGGTCAAGACCATACAGAGGTTAACCAGGACAGGTTTCACTCAGAACAGGCCTCGCCATGGTTCAACCAAAAAAGTTGAGTTTCCCCTTCTTAGCATCATATCGGAGGTTGTCTTTGGGAAATAGAGGTATGAGTGCTGCCAGCATTGCTGCAGAGGCTGAAAGGGTGGGGGGTCAGCCTGTCAGTGCTCAAACCATACGCTGTACACTGCATCAAATTGGTCTGCGTGGTTGTCGTCCCAGAAGGAAGCCTCTTCTAAAGATGATGCACAAGAAGGCCCATGAACAGTTTGCCAAATACAAGCAGACTAAGGACATGGATTACTGGAACCATGTCCTGTGGTCTGATGAGACCAAGATAAACTTATGGTGTCAAGCGTGTGTGGGTGAGGAGTACAAAGACAAGTGTGTCTTGCCTACAGTCAAGCATGGTGGTGGGAGTGTCATGATCCGGGGCTGCATGAGGGCTGTCAGCACTGGGGAGCTACAGTTTATTGAGGGAACCATGAATGCCAACATGTACTATGACATACTGAAACAGAGCATGATCCCCTCCCTTCAGAGACTGGGCTGCAGGGCAGTATTATTACAAGACCCCAAACACACAGATGGCAACTGCCTTGCTAAAGAAGCTGAGGGTAAAGGTGATGGACTGGCCAAGCATATCTCCAGACCTAAACCCTATTGAGCATCTGTAGAGCATCCTCAAACGGAAGGTGGAGGAGCGCAAGGTCTCTAACATCCACCAGCTCTGTGATGTCATCATGGAGGAGTGGAAGAGGACTTCAGTGGCAACCTGTGAAGCTCTGGTGAACTCCATGCCCAAGAGGGTTAAGGCAGTGCTGGATAATAATGGTGGCCACACAAAATATTGACACCTTGGGCCCAATTTGGACACATTAATTTTTTTTGCCAGCGGTTTAGACATGAATGGCTGTGTGTTGAGTTATTTTGAGTGGACAGAAAATTTACACTGTTATACAAGCTGTACACTCACTACTTTATATTGTAGCAAAGTATCATTTCTTCAGTGTTGTCACATGAAAAGATAGAATAAAATATTTACAAAAATGTGAGGGGGTGTACTTACTTTTGTGAGATACTATATATCTATATCTATCTATATATATATATAGATAGATATAGATATATATATATCTATATACATATCTATATATCTCTCTCTATATATATATATATATATATATATATATATATATATATACACACACATTTATATGGAGTCTTTAAAAAGTTTCCACACTTTTTATATTTAAAGTGAAAGTTTAGGCAAAACCTAACGCTATACCTGCTCTCTGCCACATTCAAAACCTAATCTATCTAACCCTGTAAAGCAATAGGCGCTATACTTACCTATTCTGCACCTGATCCGATCCCAGCATCAGCTGTCAGCAGCGGCTTTAATGTGAAGACGGGTGCAGGAGAGGCAGATGACAATGGAAGCCCCATAGTAGGCCTATGGGTAACATCACTCCCCAGCCATTTCACAGCTGTTGTCGGTCCTCTCCTGCACACAGCACCCGCCACTGGAAACCTGACCGGATCGGCTGCAGAATAGGTAAGTACAGCAATTTTTGCTTTACAGGGTTAGATAGATTAGGTTCAGAATGTGGCAGATAGCAGGTTTAAAGTTACCGTAGTTAGTTTTTGCATGGACTTAATACAATTTGATGCAGAAACTTTTTGAAAAACCCTATATAATATATAGACAAAAAATAATTAACTATTTAAGGTTTATCTAAACCAATGAACAAAAAGTTATATATACTGATATATTGCAGTTTACAAGTTCTTAGACATGATGGCATTATAGAAAATACCTGTTTATCTTCCAAGAGATACAGTTTACTTGTCACTTTTTGTGAATTGATTTGTTTTTTAAGTTATCTTCTTTAACCACTTCCCGACCACCCCAGAGGAGAATTACTGCTACAGGGCAGCCGTTCTGTGCAGAATCATCTATATATAGGTAATTCTGCACTTTCGCCATGCACGCCGCTTTTTCTGTGATTAGTCGCAGCATATGACGATCAGCGGGTGCCGGCCAATGGATGTCCACCGGGGACCCACTGATCGACGAGGAGGGACACAGGATGGAGCTCTGTCTATGTAAACAAGGCAGAGCTCTGTCCCATCAGCATTGATGTGATGGATTTTCTTTCCCTGCAAAGCAATAAAATCCATCACGTCCCTTAGTAAAAACAGCAAACACAGTATACATAAACACTGTTTAGGTACACATTTAACCCTTTGATCACCCTAGATCTTTAACCTCTTCCCAGCCAGTGTCATTAGTACAGTGACAGTGCATATTTTTAGCACTGATCACTTTATTAGTGTCACTGGTTCCCACAAAGTGTCAGTTAGTTTCCGATTGTCGCCACAATATTGCAGTCCTGTTATTTAAATAATTTATTTTAGGTCACAGAACGCCGCCATTACTAGTATATATATATATATATATATAAAAAAAAAATTCCAGTATATATCCTATAGTTTGTAGTCACTATAACTTTTGTGCAAACCAATCAATGAGATTTTTTTTTTTTACCAAAAATATGTAGCAGAATATATATTGGCCTAAATTTATGAAGAAATTTGACTTTTTAAATTTTTTATTGGATATGTTTTATAGCAGAAAGTAAAAAATATTTTTTTTTCTTCAAAATTGTCAGTCTTTTTTTGTTTATAGCGCCACCGAAAGAAAACTCTATTTGTGGGGGAAAATGACATAATTTTCATTTGGATGACCACACAATTGTCGGTTAAATCTTCCAGAGGTCGAGTGGTAAAAGCAGAACAAAATGGTATCTGAGCACCACAAACTGAAAGCACTATTTAATTAATTTGTAATATTTAAAGCAAATTCACCCATGCATCAACACCCCCCTAGCATTTCTAGCGGTGACCATCTTCAGTAAGGGCAGATGATTCAAGTAGCGTTTATTTCCTTGGAATCAATCTGTCCTTAGCTCAGGCACACAGGAAGGACAGTGTGCTTAGCTGAGAAACCCTCTTCCCCAGATGAAAGGCAAAGGGGGGGGGGGGGCGTTGGGGGGAGACCTAAGCAATTTTTCACGGGCGATGGCTGGTGTTGGCGCTTCAATCATCATGGCACCATGGTTGATATGGTGTCAGGGTGATTGAAGTGCATTATTTCTATTGTTACATTCTAATATATAATGAAGTGGTTCAACTCACCATACTGCAGAATCAGTGGGAGCCCTGGACGTGTCACTTGCCACATCTTCTGCCACCAGATGCAGCGTGTTAATTGCCACCGTCACCTGCCACTAGATGTGGATTGTCACTTGCCATATCGCCTGCCACCAGATGTGGATTGTCACTTGCCACGTCACCTGCCACCATTTGCAGATTGCCACTTGCCACGTCACCTGCCACCATTTGCAGATTGCCACATCTCCTGCCACCATTTGCAGATTGTCACTTGCCACGTCTCCTACCACCATTTGCATATTGTCACTTGCCACGTCTCCTGCCACCATTTGCAGATTGTCACTTGCCACATCTCTTGTCACCATTTGCAGATTGTCACTTGCCACGTCACCTGCCACTATTTGCAGATTGTCACTTGCCATGTCTCCCGGCTCAATTTGCAGATTGCCACATCTCCTGCCACCATTTGCAGATTGTCACTTGCCACGTCACTTGCCAACTGATGTGGACTGTAACTTGCCATGCCAGCCAGTGCCACCAAATGTGCATTGACGCTGCATTGGTGGCAGGCTGACAGCACTGGTCCATTTAGTGAGAACAGGAGAACGGTGATGCAGGGCGGGCAGTGACAGATGATGTCACCTTGCTGCTCCCTGCTGCACCTCCAACATTGAAGCAAGGGGGTCTGGCTGCAAAGTGGAGCTCCACGATGACAGGAAGCACGTGACCTCCACTCCACCGTGCTGTGAGGGTGGAAGAGCGCTGATGTGTGACGGGCAGTGAGAGATGATGTAATCTCTCTGCTGCTCGACGCACCTCGCTCCCAAATTGCAGAGGCCCGGCTGTGAAGAGCGCTGATGTGGAGCGGGCGGAGAGAGAGATGTCATCTCTGCTTGTCTGCCCGCTCGCTTCTCTCCTCTCCTCCGGCCTTCCTCATGCAGCCAGCCTGCCCGCCGCAGCAGCCGCAATCTGCTGGTTAGACAGGGACCCTGCAGCAAGAGACTCGGGGCTATGGGCCCCAGATTTGGGGCTATAGCCCCAATAGCCACCCCCTAGCAATGCCCCTGCCCCCTAGTATTTTAGCTGCGGCCATCTTGAGTAAGGGCAGATAATTCAAGTAGCATGTGCTACTTGAAATCCATATGCCCTTAGCTAAGGAATACAGGGATGACGGGGTGCTTAGCTGAGAAAGAACCCTCCTCCAGGTGACTAAAAAAATTCCCATGAAGACTCCTGGGATGTATGACCAGGAAACCACTGAAGAATAAAAAAAAAAATATATAAATATACAGTACCTTCCTATCTATTTGCTAATGCTAAAGGATTAAGAAAGTCAATGTTGGTTTACAGAATTTAGTTACACTTTAAACTACAAATTCCCCTGAAGCCCAAGTAATGGAGAGGAAGAGAGAGGCATGTTTATAGTCCGAATCAAGTGAGCAGTCAAGTCCCTGGCTCTCTCTACAGATGAATGAGTGAGCCTGGTCACCTAATGTGTTACTGGCAGGATCACCAGGTGAAAATAAAGGGGAAATGCCTGAAAAAGAAAAACAAAGCAGCCATCACATCCCCAGACTGGTAAGCTGCAATGTAATATTCCTTATTTTAGTCCGGTCGTACGTCATCATGTACGAATCCGTCGGACTTTGGTGTGATCGTGTGTAGGCAAGTCTGTTTGTTTGGAAAGTCCGTCCGAAGTCCGCCGAAAGTCCCTCGGATAGACCGTCAGGCCAGTCCAGTCGAAAAGTCCGCCCGTGTATACGCGGCATTAGGCTCATGGTCTCGATGAAGCATGGTCACGTAAGGGCTGTCTATGTAATGTATCCGTATTATCTTATTTCTCTTTTCTTTTCTCTAACTTTTTCTATCCTAGGATTTGCCTTAATACCTTGATAGCATGTGTATGTCCATTGTAACCATATCTCCTTTTTGCATGAATTATCTTTGCAGACTGGCAACACTGTATTTGTAACACCAGTATGTTATATTTGGTGATCTCTGATTATTCTAATGTTTCTTTTCTGTATAAATAAATGTGATTGTTATTCTTTTCGCACAGTTATCTTCCTTTTTATATTCTATCCATAATAGCTGCAACTGCGTTGGTTGATTCTTATATAGACAAAAGGTTTTAATCACTTATTTTATGTATCATTAATCATTTAAGTGGGGTACAAACATTGCCAACACAGAAGGAAGTTTCAATAAAACCACAAACATGCTGCTGCGATTATCATGCCGTGGAATTTTCTGTCTTCCCCCAATAATATGCAAGTTGGTAACTAATGTAGAAGGACTGCGCTTTCTCTGCAGATAATCTACACTTGTTTTGGAATCATCACTGGTGAATGGACTTTGTTGATCCATCAGGTCAGCAGAACGGAAGATAACATACAATAATACTTTATAGTAGGTAAAGTAGTACGCTGTCAGAAGTCAGGTTATGCTAGCTAAACCAGAAACTCTAGTTTGAGAAATTGCACAGCCTAAACCTTCCTCCTTCATTACTTACAGTACATTAAAATGTGCTTCCCTTCTGTGTGTAGTCATAACAAACAAAAGTAAGGAATGCATCAAGAGAAAAACAATTTATATGTATAAGGTATATACTGTATAGATTTTGTTTTGTTTTTTTGTTACATATTTTGATGCTGGCAATACAAGTGCAGATATTTTTTTTTAAGTTACAAATATAAATAAATTTATTTTCATTAGAAAAAAGCAGAAAGAGAAATACTGTGTCATACACCTGGCAAAGTATAATATTCAAGTAAACCCCATGGTTACAAATGTAGTTACATATTAAAGACAGCGCATCCTACAATAAGACCAACATGTGTCAAGAAAAGGGAGTGACCATGCAAAGGTGTGACCTATTGTTCTTATGAGGTAGCCCTCACGTAGTATATATAGCCTACGCCCGTGCAGGGCCATGTTTACCTGCACGGTGATGCACAGGTGTTTCTTGCATTCCCATGCAGGCTATTGATGTAAATTGGGACACAGCAGTTGCATGGACACAGCCGCTCCTCCCAATATGACAGCCATTTGTGTCTGCCCTCAATCTCAATGGCTGAGAGTGCTACCCAGAAGTGTTCTGGAAGGGGGGAAGTCTCCACCAGAACATAATAGCTCAACAGGGGAGATTGCTGTACTAACGTCGGATTGTTAGTACAGCGGCTCCGAACCAAGCTGTCAGTTTTTTTGCGCTCAACCCACTGGGTTGAACGAAAAAAATCTGATAGTGTGTACAAGACTTTAGGCTATAGATAGGATTTGAAGCTATCCGAGTTCATATACAGTAGTCAAGGGCTCCAGAACTCAACGTGCGTAGCTAGATTTTCCAATCTTAAGGTAAGACATTTGATGGGCTGATTGAAGTTTTCCAATGGCGCGGGATAAATGTGCGGGCTGATAATAGAAAGTAGTGGAGGAGGCCCTTCTCGGTAGGGTAGATAAAAGGGTAATTTGAGGAAGATTTATTTATTTATTTATTATACCAGTCCAGTGATTTGTCAGGGGAAGTGGTGGGCAAAGAGCGGGAGGGTTCGTTTTTTTGTGGAATTCAGCTTTAAGGAGGTTTCATTATTCCCCTTCGGGAGCTTCGGCAGCACATATACTAAAATTGGAAACTATACAGAGAAAGGGTTATCTTTGTAGCTTTTCAGTGATTGGTTAAGAGTAAGTGTACCAACAAGTTGGGTGGAGTTGATGTGTAAAGAGCAGCGAACAGGTGAGTGAGGGTTTTCTTTTTGACATCAACATAAGAACACAAGGCGCCACTCTAAGTGCAGAATGCCATAAAATTTATTTAGACAAATGTAAAAGGTGGTACTCACAATGGTACATGTAAAAGAAAGCAAATAGGCAGTGTTGCTGCTGTGTCCTTAGCGGTGTGGTCCGGTTTAGATTGTGCTAGTGTCCGGTGGACAGGCTCGGCGGTGGATGCCGTCGTTTCCGGCCGCTGGAACGCACGCTGTAATCCAGGAACCACAACCGTGAGATCACTTCCGGATGCAGGGGACGTAAGGCGACGCGTTTGCGGAGCTACGCTCCTTCCTCAGGCCTAACGGATGATCTGATTGGGCTGTGGTTAAAAGGCTGGTGAATAGCGCTGATTGGTGGAAACAGGGCGCTGCATTTTAACTCTATCTGCGATCACTCAGGCTAACTAGTATTTGGCCAATGTATCAGGGACTTTGGGAAAACTTTATTAAAAAACTCTGATAATAAAAAATAAAAAATAAAAATAAAAAATAAAAAATAATAAAAATGGAAATAAACATAGAAAATAATTGTTTAAAAGGATCTATAGATGTTATGTTGTTTAAAATATGTGTAACCATATTATGGATTTAAATTGCTAGACCAACATTAACAATAGAGGATGGCACACAAGAAGCTCTAAAAAACTCTGAAAAACTACAACAAAAAAAAAAAAACAACAAAAAATTGGAGCTTATTCATCTTCTATGTGTATAATACCAAATGAATTGAAAATGTGAATAAAAACATTCAGAAGTGGGGAAAAAAAAGAATATGAAAAATTAGAGAAAAAATAAAAGAAAAAATTAAAAAATTAAATTAAAAATTAGAAATAATAATGGATGGGTGAAAGGAAGTTGTGAAAAAAATAAAAAAGATGATAATAATAATGGATGGGTAAAAAGGAGTTGTGAGAAATTATATAAATACATGATGGATAATGAAGAGATGAATGAATAAAACAATAGTAATAAAAAATATATCTTTTGGTGTAAAGGGATAATGTGTGATATGCTAATGGAATAAGAATCTGAACTTACTGTATGAACAATAAATAGTAAAACGATTTTACTTGGAAAAAGAAGGAGGAATAATGACTAAATAAGCGGAGGAAACAGGAAAAAAAGGGGGAACCCATTAGATGAGGCTGCTCACCTCTATTTCCTCGTTTAATCCACCCGGGGCAGGAGAGTCCAAGGTGTATATCCAGTACGTTTCCCTCTGGCAGAGACGCTTAAAACGCTCTGCCAGTGGCAACGCACTGGATATGGACTCAATAATCCAGACCCTGAGGCCTGAAGACGAATGTTGATGGTTTTTTAAAAAATGTAAGGGAACACTGTGGGTGTCGTCTCCCGCCTCTACGAGACGACGGTGCTCCCCAAATCTTTTCCTCAATGTGCGTATAGTTCTGCCTACATAATAGAGCCCACAAGGACAAGTTAAGCAGTAAATGACAAATTCAGTGGAACAGTTGAAAAAACTGCTGATCTGATATGTTTTGTCCTTGTGGGTGAACTCCTTTTGACCATGTGTAACATGTTTACATGTTAAACACAATTTTTTGCGACATTGATACATCCCTATGAGAGGGATAAGACATGGGAATGCTATCTTGGGGCCTGACTTAGATTGGAGCTTACTAGGTGCTATCAAATTTTTAATGTTCCTGGTTTTCCGATATGTGAATTTTGGTCTTGGTGTGATGGTTGATTTTAGTTGTGGATCTTGAAGTAGAATAGGCCAATGCCTGTTAAAGATACGTTCCATGGTTTTATATCGAGTGTGGAACTGAGTCACAAATCTGACAGGTTGTGTCGTAGGTTGGTCTAGATCTGTGGTACATATAGGACGCTCTGACATGTAAAAATCAAAAGCCTCATCAATCACATTTGGTGGAAAGGCCTTATCAATGAATTTTTGTTTTAAGAGGGACCTGTTAAGAGGGATGTTTGAAATCCACCTGGGATGGTGGCAGCTTTGGTGGTGTAGGAATGAGTTGCCTGCCGTTGGTTAAGAATAATTTTTAGCCAGAATTTTGCCATCTTCATGGAATAATGATAAATCTAAAAATGCTAATTGGAGGGGATGGTGCTCTGAGGTGAATGTGAGACCATATTGGTTATTGTTGCAGTGTGATAAGAATTCTAGAAATAAGAGCTCTGGGCCATCCCAGATAACAATAATGTCGTCTATATACCTCCCGTAAAACACTATGTTGGAGGCATAGGGGTTGTTGAGCTCGATGTGTCTGGCCTCCCAGAACCCCATGGTTAAGTTAGCATAGCTGGGGCAAAATTCGCCCCCATTGCTGTGCCTTTTTGTTGGAGATAAAATTCTCCATCAAACTCAAAATAATTATGGGTCAGGCAGAATTCTGTGGCCTCCAAGATGAATTCTGCCTGACCTGGGTTGAGCAGAGGATCAGACGAGAGGAAGTGGGCAATAGCTCTTAGACCTGTTTCATGTGGGATCGAAGTGTAAAGCGAGTTCACGTCCAGGGAGGCCCACATGTAAGTGGGCTCCCATTTGTAATGTTCCAATAGTTCTAAGAGATGGGTGCCATCGCGGATGTATGAGGGAAGGCCAGTTGCAAGGGGTTGTAGAAATAGATCTATATATTGGGAAAAAGGGCTGGTGATGCTGTCTATAGCTGCGACTATAGGTCGGCCTGGGGGATTTTGAATGCTCTTATGTATTTTGGGAATGTTGTAGAAGTAAGGGGTAGAGAAATAAGATCTGTTAAAAAATGCATGTTCTTGTTTAGAGATAATATTATTATTTTTGGCTCTATCTGTCAGTGTTTTGGCTTCTGTAATGAAGTTGGGTAAAGGGTCACAACGTAGTTTGAGATATGTGTTTGAATCTGACAGTAGGCGTGTGGCCTCTGCCAGATAGTCCTGACGATTTTGGATGACAATGCCCCCACCTTTATCTGCAGTTTTAACAACTATATCTGGATTGTTTGTGAGATGTTTTAGAGCCATTTTCAGAGGCGGCTCTAGGCTTTGTGAGGCCTTAGGCAAATCTTAGACATGAGGCCCCACTCATGCCCAAAATGGGAAAAATAATTCATTTATTTAAATTAATTGTATGAATTACATATAGTAAGAGCCTTAAATCCTATGAACTATGAATTCACAGTGTCTTTTCTCTAACTAATTACTCTTTAATCAAATATCATTAAACATATATATATTACCCGCTCACTGATTGGTTGCTAGGGGTTACTGCACAATATTACCACTCCTTGATTGGTTGCTAAAGGTTACTGCACCTCATTACCGCTCACTCATTGGTTGGTAGAGGTTACTGCAGATTATTACCACTTACTGATTGGTTGCTAGAGGTTACTGCACATTATTACTGCTTACGGATTGGCTGCTAGAGGTTACAGCACATCATTACCTCTCACTGGGTTGCAGGGCAGTATTGTGGTGTGTGATGCAAGGGTACAGTTGGTTGGATGCAGTTTGGGGTGATGGTGGCAGCATTGGTGGCAGCATTGGTGTGAGAGGCAGAGATCATATCTCTCCTATAGTAATTGGGGGTAAGGTGATAAGATGCCAGAGGTGGGGTACAGGAGGGGTGAGGATGATAATGACTGGAGGCAGAGTGGTAGGATGCCAGAGGTGGAGTAGAAAGGGATGATGGGGATGTTAATGACAATGAGTGGGGTGGTAGGATGTCAGCAGAGGGGGATGATGACAGTGAGTGGAGTTGTAGGAAGCTGGCAGTGGAGTACAGAGGGGATGAAGATAAGGATGATTATGGGGGTAGGGTGGTAGGATGCTAGAGGTGGGGTACAGGGGATGATGGGAATGTTAATTACAGGGGGTGGTAGGATGCCAGGCACAGGGGGATTATGAGGATGGAGATGATGGTGACAGGTGGGATGCCAGGCACAGAGAGATGATGAGGATGGAGATGATGGTGACAGACGGTGGGATGCCAGGCACAGGGGGATGATGAGGATGGAGATGATGGTGACAGGCGGTGGGATGCCAGGCACAGGGGGATGATGAGGATGGAGATGATGGTGACAGGCGGTGGGATGCCAGGCACAGGGGGATGATGAGGATGGAGATTATGGTGACAGGCGGTGGGATGCCAGGCACAGGGGGATGATGGAGATGATGGTGACAGGCAGTGAGATGGTGGGCACAGGGAGATGATGATGACAGATGGTGGGATACCAGGCACAGGGAGATGATGAGGATGGAGATGATGGTGACAGGTGGTGGGATGCCAGGCACAGGGGGATGATGAGGATGGAGAAGATGGTGACAGGTGGTGGGGATGTGGGATGCCAGGCACAGGGGGATGATGAGGATGAAGATGATGGTGACAGGCAGTGGGGATGTGGGATGCCAGGCGCAGGGGGATGATGAGGATGGAGATGATGGTGACAGGCGGTGGGGATGTGGGATGCCAGGCACAGGGGGATGATGAGGATGGAGATGATGGTGACAGGCGGTGGGATGCCAGGCACAGGGAGATGATGAGGATGGAGATGATGTTGACAGGTGGTGGGGATGTGGGATGCCAGGCACAGGGGGATGATGAGGATGGAGATGATGGTGACAGGCGGTGGGGATGTGGGATGCCAGGCACAGGGGGATGATGAGGATGGAGAAGATGGTGACAGGCGGTAGGGATGTGGGATGCCAGGCACAGGGTGATGATGAGGATGAAGATGATGGTGACAGGCGGTGGGGATGTGGGATGCCATGCACAGGGGGATGATGAGCATGGAGATGATGGTGACAGGCGGTGGGGATGTGGGATGCCAGGCACAGGGGGATGATGAGGATGGAGATGATGGTGACAGGCGGTGGGATGCCAGGCACAGGGGGATGATGAGGATGGAGAAGATGGTGACAGGTGGTGGGATGCCAGGCACAGGGGGATGATGAGGATGGAGAAGATGGTGACAGGTGGTGGGATGCCAGGCACAGGGGGATGATGAGGATGGAGATGATGGTGACAGGCGGTGGGGATGTGGGATGCCAGGCACAGGGGGATGATGAGGATGGAGATGATGGTGACAGGCGGTGGGGATGTGGGATGCCAGGCACAGGGGGATGATGAGGATGGAGATGATGGTGACAGGCGGTGGGGATGTGGGATGCCAGGCACAGGGGGATGATGAGGATGGAGATGATGGTGACAGGCGGTGGGGATGTGGGATGCCAGACACAGGGGGATGATGAGGATGGAGATGATGGTGACAGGCGGTGGGGATGTGGGATGCCAGGCACAGGGGGATGATGAGGATGGAGATGATGGTGACAGGCAGTGGGGATGTGGGATGCCAGGCACAGGGGGATGATGAGGATGGAGATGACAGTGACAGGCGGTGGGGATGTGGGATGCCAGGCACAGGGGGATGATGAGGATGGAGATGATGGTGACAGGCAGTGGGGATGTGGGATGCCAGGCACAGGGGGATGATGAGGATGGAGATCACAGTGACAGGCGGTGGGGATGTGGGATGCCAGGCACAGGGGGATGATGAGGATGGAGATGACAGTGACAGGCGGTGGGGATGTGGGATGCCAGGCACAGGGGGATGATGAGGATGGAGATGATGGTGACAGGCAGTGGGGATGTGGGATGCCAGGCACAGGGGGATGATGAGGATGGAGATGACAGTGACAGGCGGTGGGGATGTGGGATGCCAGGCACAGGGGGATGATGAGGATGGAGATGATGGTGACAGGCGGTGGGGATGTGGGATGCCAGGCACAGGGAGATGATGAGGATGGAGAAGATGGTGACAGGTGGTGGGATGCCAGGCACAGGGGGATGATGAGGATGGACATGATGGTGACATCATATGCCAGATAGCATAAATATCATCAGTGCTCTGTGTGTGTGAGGTCACAGGCGGCTGGCAGCGGTAATTTTCGCGGCATCCCTTTGCTTGGGATGCTGTGTCACTGTCATTGTCGGGGAGCAGGACTGAGTGTCTTGCAGGTGACATCCATCCTGGAGAGGAGATCAGGGAGTTCCTCTTCGGCCACTGCAGCTGCGGCCATCATCCGTGCTCTGCACATGGCAGAGATCTGTGGAGCGCGGCAGAAGAGGAGGAGCTGGGGGAGGGCAGTACCCAGAGCCATCCACTGATCCTGGGACTCCGGGCCGTGCTCAGGCGGTCAGTCCGCCCCCGGCCAGGGAAAGCTAGTTGCAGGCACTACGAGTACCCCTTTAAGAACAGCCATGGGGAGACCAACCGGGGGACATTCCCTCCTCTGCTACACACGTTAGGCAGGTTAGGCGGCCGCGAGGCCCCTTGGAGCGTGAGGCCTTAGGCGAGTGCCTAATCTGCCTAATTAGAGAGCCGCCTCTGGCCATTTTCTCCTCGGGGGTAAGATTGAAATGGTTGGAATGGCTTTCGTGTGTTTGTTGGCAGAGTTTTTGTAGATCAGTGAAAACTACCTGATAAAAGGTGTTGAGATATGGTCCCTTGGAACGTGTAGGATTAAACACAGATTTGGGCCTAAATTTACTGTGTTGTACCGGAGGAGAAGTGGAAAGATGTTGTGTTAAAAGGAACAAATCCTCATCCTCTTCTTCGCTCTCTGTATTGTATAGTTCTTTTAGAATGCTCAATTCAGGTGGATCACTGGTCTCTGAGTGGGAAATGGGTTCTGCAGAACTAGATTGTATATTACTGTCTGAGACCTTCAGAGTTTTAATATTATAATGCCGTTTAAGGGTGAGGTTTCGAATAAACAAATGTAAATCTTTGAATAGACGAAATGAATTGGGAAGTGATGATGGGGCAAAATTTAGACCACGTTGTAGAATGGAAGATTCAGCTATAGACAAATTGTGTGAAGATAAATTAAAAATCTTTACTGTTTTTGGGACTTGGTCTTGTGGCTTGTGACGCTGCTTTCCCCCTCGCTTTCCTCTTCTTCTAATTTTCTTTTTCCCGTGATTGGACGGTGGATCGGCGAGGGGGGAAGTGCTAAAAAAGATCCGGTACACTGTTGGATCTGGTCAGAAAGGACTTGCTCCACTGGAACTATCGGATTAGGGTCAGAAGATGATACACGCAACCGTGTGTGTGGCAGAGGCCTAACTGGGGGAACTGTGGGACTGATGGGTTTGTTCTGTTCAGTAGTGGCAGGAATGGTAGGCATAATGACTGGTAATGTGACATCTGAATTGTTATCCTGGTGTGTAGAATGGGACAGAGAGCTGGAGGAGTTACTCTTATCTTGTGCAGACCCACTGGTGGCGTTAGGATTGGGGTGTATGGTTAAGTGGTTCTTACTGTTGGAATGATAATGAGATGTCTCATTGTGGTAATTGGTGTTCTGGTTGTGATTTAGATTTTTGGTAACATGGTTCCTAACTCTTTTTGTTGGTATACGTTGGGGCTTAGGAGTGAGTAGGCATGTTCTTGGCAAAGAGGGCAAAGGCCTAGCTTCTGGTCTGTTATGGACGGGTTGCCCTCGATGCAGTGGAAAGGGAGGAGGCCTAGGGGGCCAAGATCTATGGCCAGGGGGATCTACAATGCATTGCATGAGGGGCATAGGTTTAATGTTGGGGTTGGTTATCTGATTAGTGTTAGATGCACGATGACTCTTTTTCCAATTAAAAACTCTTCCTAGATTGTAATCATCCAGATCTCTCCTCATTTTACCCAATTTGGTCTCTAGTAGTGAATCCTCATCTTTCTTACTGTGATGTTTGAGGGTATTAAACCATGAGGTGGGAAAATGGGAACTTAAAGTACCAAGATATGTGATGTGTGATTTTATGCGTTCAACTAGATCCAAATATTTTAATTCTCTTTGCTGCATAATGATACGCATCCATTTTTGTGTGCAAAATTCAGAGATCTGGGACCATTCATTGGACAACTCTAATGTCAAAAAGGGGCAGGTTTTAAGAACTCTTAAACCCCGAGGGGAAATGTTGTGGGATATATATTGATCTAAAAAGAACTTATCCCACCACTGGTGGTTGGCAGAAATAATGAAATGCTCCAATTTCCTAAATTGTGTGCAACAGTTCTTGTGTACCGAGCCAGAAATTAAAAAACGGTCTTTAAAAAACCCTGTAGGGAATAATGTATACAATTGATCTAAAATGTCATATTTGGCCGATTCTAATTGTTGTAGCCACTCCATTGTGTGATAACTATCCTCTAATAGGAATAGTCCAAAGGTAGTGGTCTAGAGAGCACTAGTGCACAAAATGTGTACTAGTGGGGAAATGATCGCTCTATTTGATGAGGTATAAGAAGTGAAAGTCTACTTGAGTGTTTTGATACTAATAAGCAACCCGAAGCAGCAAAGGACAAGGGGGAGGGGAGGGGGAGGGGAATGAATGGGTGAGTATCTGTGTACAGAATGTATACAGATTGCAGTTGCACATATGTCCCTATGTATACACATATACACACATGCACATATGCACGTATAAAAAATGGAAAATAATGGAAAATAAATTGGGCAAGATACAAATTTAAAATATATACATATATACACACATGTGCGAACACACATGCATGTACACATACACGCATATACACATGGATAAAAATGGGGGAAAAGGGGGGGGGGGGGGAATGGGGGGGGGGGGGGAATGGGAAGTGAAGGGAAAAGAAAAGGGATGGTGAGATTAAAAATCTGTAATTGCTCAGAAACTGTGTATGGGATAAGCAGCACGACAATGTAACTTCTTACATGAATATAACGTAACAAATGGAGTGAGCGCTAAGCCCAACACAGTAATTAATTGATACAGGTAATAAAAATAAATCATAAATAGATTATAAAACAATATCAATAGTTTATGTGGATGAATGGACATGAATCTCTCAGGAAAAAAGTTAAGTGTCCATATAGACTAGAGAAATGTCCATAATGATTCACTGATCACTTTAGAAGGCTGCCCTGCTTGGAGAAAAGAAGTGATCCTCTGGTGCTGCAACATAAGAACACAAGGCGCCACTCTAAGTGCAGAATGCCATAAAATTTATTTAGACAAATGTAAAAGGTGGTACTCACAATGGTACATGTAAAAGAAAGCAAATAGGCAGTGTTGCTGCTGTGTCCTTAGCGGTGTGGTCCGGTTTAGATTGTACTAGTGTCCGGTGGACAGGCTCGGCGGTGGATGCCGTCGTTTCCGGCCGCTGGAACGCACGCTGTAATCCAGGAACCACAACCGTGAGATCACTTCCGGATGCAGGGGACGTAAGGCGACGCGTTTGCGGAGCTACGCTCCTTCCTCAGGCCTAACGGATGATCTGATTGGGCTGTGGTTAAAAGGCTGGTGAATAGCGCTGATTGGTGGAAACAGGGCGCTGCATTTTAACTCTATCTGCGATCACTCAGGCTAACTAGTATTTGGCCAATGTATCAGGGACTATTACTATTGTTTTATTCATTCATCTCTTCATTATCCATCATGTATTTATATAATTTCTCACAACTCCTTTTTACCCATCCATTATTATTATCATCTTTTTTATTTTTTTCACAACTTCCTTTCACCCATCCATTATTATTTCTAATTTTTAATTTAATTTTTTAATTTTTTCTTTTATTTTTTCTCTAATTTTTCATATTCTTTTTTTTCCCCGCTTCTGAATGTTTTTATTCACATTTTCAATTCATTTGGTATTATACACATAGAAGATGAATAAGCTCCAATTTTTTTTTTTTTTTTTTTTGTATTATTTTTTGTTGTAGTTTTTCAGAGTTTTTTTAGAGCTTCTTGTGTGCCATCCTCTATTGTTAATGTTGGTCTAGCAATTTAAATCCATAATATGGTTACACATATTTTAAACAACATAACATCTATAGATCCTTTTAAACAATTATTTTCTATGTTTATTTCCATTTTTATTATTTTTTATTTTTTATTTTTATTTTTTATTTTTTATTATCAGAGTTTTTTAATAAAGTTTTCCCAAAGTCCCTGATACATTGGCCAAATACTAGTTAGCCTGAGTGATCGCAGATAGAGTTAAAATGCAGCGCCCTGTTTCCACCAATCAGCGCTATTCACCAGCCTTTTAACCACAGCCCAATCAGATCATCCGTTAGGCCTGAGGAAGGAGCGTAGCTCCGCAAACGCGTCGCCTTACGTCCCCTGCATCCAGAAGTGATCTCACGGTTGTGGTTCCTGGATTACAGCGTGCGTTCCAGCGGCCGTAAACGACGGCATCCACCGCCGAGCCTGTCCACCGGACACTAGCACAATCTAAACCGGACCACACCGCTAAGGACACAGCAGCAACACTGCCTATTTGCTTTCTTTTACATGTACCATTGTGAGTACCACCTTTTACATTTGTCTAAATAAATTTTATGGCATTCTGCACTTAGAGTGGCGCCTTGTGTTCTTATGTTGCAGCACCAGAGGATCACTTCTTTTCTCCAAGCAGGGCAGCCTTCTAAAGTGATCAGTGAATCATTATGGACATTTCTCTAGTCTATATGGACACTTAACTTTTTTCCTGAGAGATTCATGTCCATTCACCCACATAAACTATTGATATTGTTTTATAATCTATTTATGATTTATTTTTATTACCTGTATCAATTAATTACTGTGTTGGGCTTAGCGCTCACTCCATTTGTTACGTTATATTCATGTAAGAAGTTACATTGTCGTGCTGCTTATCCCATACACAGTTTCTGAGCAATTACAGATTTTTAATCTCACCATCCCTTTTCTTTTCCCTTCACTTCCCATTTCCCCCCCCCCCCATTCCCCCCCCCTTTCCCCCCATTTTTATCCATGTGTATATGCGTGTATGTGTACATGCATGTGTGTTCGCACATGTGTGTATATATGTATATATTTTAAATTTGTATCTTGCCCAATTTATTTTCCATTATTTTCCATTTTTTATACGTGCATATGTGCATGTGTGTATATGTGTATACATAGGGACATATGTGCAACTGCAATCTGTATACATTCTGTACACAGATACTCACCCATTCATTCCCCTCCCCCTCCCCTCCCCCTTGTCCTTTGCTGCTTCGGGTTGCTTATTAGTATCAAAACACTCAAGTAGACTTTCACTTCTTATACCTCATCAAATAGAGCGATCTTTTCCCCACTAGTACACATTTTGTGCACTAGTGCTCTCTAGACCACTACCTTTGGACTATTCCTATTAGAGGATAGTTATCACACAATGGAGTGGCTACAACAATTAGAATCGGCCAAATATGACATTTTAGATCAATTGTATACATTATTCCCTACAGGGTTTTTTAAAGACCGTTTTTTAATTTCTGGCTCGGTACACAAGAACTGTTGCACACAATTTAGGAAATTGGAGCATTTCATTATTTCTGCCAACCACCAGTGGTGGGATAAGTTCTTTTTAGATCAATATATATCCCACAACATTTCCCCTCGGGGTTTAAGAGTTCTTAAAACCTGCCCCTTTTTGACATTAGAGTTGTCCAATGAATGGTCCCAGATCTCTGAATTTTGCACACAAAAATGGATGCGTATCATTATGCAGCAAAGAGAATTAAAATATTTGGATCTAGTTGAACGCATAAAATCACACATCACATATCTTGGTACTTTAAGTTCCCATTTTCCCACCTCATGGTTTAATACCCTCAAACATCACAGTAAGAAAGATGAGGATTCACTACTAGAGACCAAATTGGGTAAAATGAGGAGAGATCTGGATGATTACAATCTAGGAAGAGTTTTTAATTGGAAAAAGAGTCATCGTGCATCTAACACTAATCAGATAACCAACCCCAACATTAAACCTATGCCCCTCATGCAATGCATTGTAGATCCCCCTGGCCATAGATCTTGGCCCCCTAGGCCTCCTCCCTTTCCACTGCATCGAGGGCAACCCATCCATAACAGACCAGAAGCTAGGCCTTTGCCCTCTTTGCCAAGAACATGCCTACTCACTCCTAAGCCCCAACGTATACCAACAAAAAGAGTTAGGAACCATGTTACCAAAAATCTAAATCACAACCAGAACACCAATTACCACAATGAGACATCTCATTATCATTCCAACAGTAAGAACCACTTAACCATACACCCCAATCCTAACGCCACAAGTGGGTCTGCACAAGATAAGAGTAACTCCTCCAGCTCTCTGTCCCATTCTACACACCAGGATAACAATTCAGATGTCACATTACCAGTCATTATGCCTACCATTCCTGCCACTACTGAACAGAACAAACCCATCAGTCCCACAGTTCCCCCAGTTAGGCCTCTGCCACACACACGGTTGCGTGTATCATCTTCTGACCCTAATCCGATAGTTCCAGTGGAGCAAGTCCTTTCTGACCAGATCCAACAGTGTACCGGATCTTTTTTAGCACTTCCCCCCTCGCCGATCCACCGTCCAATCACGGGAAAAAGAAAATTAGAAGAAGAGGAAAGCGAGGGGGAAAGCAGCGTCACAAGCCACAAGACCAAGTCCCAAAAACAGTAAAGATTTTTAATTTATCTTCACACAATTTGTCTATAGCTGAATCTTCCATTCTACAATGTGGTCTAAATTTTGCCCCATCATCACTTCCCAATTCATTTCGTCTATTCAAAGATTTACATTTGTTTATTCGAAACCTCACCCTTAAACGGCATTATAATATTAAAACTCTGAAGGTCTCAGACAGTAATATACAATCTAGTTCTGCAGAACCCATTTCCCACTCAGAGACCAGTGATCCACCTGAATTGAGCATTCTAAAAGAACTATACAATACAGAGAGCGAAGAAGAGGATGAGGATTTGTTCCTTTTAACACAACATCTTTCCACTTCTCCTCCGGTACAACACAGTAAATTTAGGCCCAAATCTGTGTTTAATCCTACACGTTCCAAGGGACCATATCTCAACACCTTTTATCAGGTAGTTTTCACTGATCTACAAAAACTCTGCCAACAAACACACGAAAGCCATTCCAACCATTTCAATCTTACCCCCCAGGAGAAAATGGCTCTAAAACATCTCACAAACAATCCAGATATAGTTGTTAAAACTGCAGATAAAGGTGGGGGCATTGTCATCCAAAATCGTCAGGACTATCTGGCAGAGGCCACACGCCTACTGTCAGATTCAAACACATATCTCAAACTACGTTGTGACCCTTTACCCAACTTCATTACAGAAGCCAAAACACTGACAGATAGAGCCAAAAATAATAATATTATCTCTAAACAAGAACATGCATTTTTTAACAGATCTTATTTCTCTACCCCTTACTTCTACCACATTCCCAAAATACATAAGAGCATTCAAAATCCCCCAGGCCGACCTATAGTCGCAGCTATAGACAGCATCACCAGCCCTTTTTCCCAATATATAGATCTATTTCTACAACCCCTTGCAACTGGCCTTCCCTCATACATCCGCGATGGCACCCATCTCTTAGAACTATTGGAACATTACAAATGGGAGCCCACTTACATGTGGGCCTTCCTGGACGTGAACTCGCTTTACACTTCGATCCCACATGAAACAGGTCTAAGAGCTATTGCCCACTTCCTCTCGCCTGATCCTCTGCTCAACCCGGGTCAGGCAGAATTCATCTTGGAGGCCACAGAATTCTGCCTGACCCATAATTATTTTGAGTTTGATGGAGAATTTTATCTCCAACAAAAAGGCACAGCAATGGGGGCGAATTTTGCCCCCAGCTATGCTAACTTAACCATGGGGTTCTGGGAGGCCAGACACATCGAGCTCAACAACCCCTATGCCTCCAACATAGTGTTTTACGGGAGGTATATAGACGACATTATTGTTATCTGGGATGGCCCAGAGCTCTTATTTCTAGAATTCTTATCACACTGCAACAATAACCAATATGGTCTCACATTCACCTCAGAGCACCATCCCCTCCAATTAGCATTTTTAGATTTATCATTATTCCATGAAGATGGCAAAATTCTGGCTAAAAATTATACTAAACCAACGGCAGGCAACTCATTCCTACACCACCAAAGCTGCCACCATCCCAGGTGGATTTCAAACATCCCTAAGAGCCAATTTTGTCGCTTACGCAGGAACTGTACTAGGCAATCAGACTACATCACAGAGGGGTCCCTCTTAAAACAAAAATTCATTGATAAGGCCTTTCCACCAAATGTGATTGATGAGGCTTTTGATTTTTACATGTCAGAGCGTCCTATATGTACCACAGATCTAGACCAACCTACGGCACAACCTGTCAGATTTGTGACTCAGTTCCACACTCAATATAAAACCATGGAACGTATCTTTAACAGGCATTGGCCTATTCTACTTCAAGATCCACAACTAAAATCAACCATCACACCAAGACCAAAATTCACATATCGGAAAACCAGGAACATTAAAAATTTGATAGCACCTAGTAAGCTCCAATCTAAGTCAGGCCCCAAGATAGCATTATCCCTCTCATAGGGATGTATCAATGTCGCAAAAAATTGTGTTTAACATGTAAACATGTTACACATGGTCAAAAGGAGTTCACCCACAAGGACAAAACATATCAGATCAGCAGTTTTTTCAACTGTTCCACTGAATTTGTCATTTACTGCTTAACTTGTCCTTGTGGGCTCTATTATGTAGGCAGAACTATACGCACATTGAGGAAAAGATTTGGGGAGCACCGTCGTCTCGTAGAGGCGGGAGACGACACCCACAGTGTTCCCTTACATTTTTTAAAAAACCATCAACATTCGTCTTCAGGCCTCAGGGTCTGGATTATTGAGTCCATATCCAGTGCGTTGCCACTGGCAGAGCGTTTTAAGCGTCTCTGCCAGAGGGAAACGTACTGGATATACACCTTGGACTCTCTTGCCCCGGGTGGATTAAACGAGGAAATAGAGGTGAGCAGCCTCATCTAATGGGTTCCCCCCTTTTTTCCTGTTTCCTCCGCTTATTTAGTCATTATTCCTCCTTCTTTTTCCAAGTAAAATCGTTTTACTATTTATTGTTAATACAGTAAGTTCAGATTCTTATTCCATTAGCATATCACACATTATCCCTTTACACCAAAAGATATATTTTTTATTACTATTGTTTTATTCATTCATCTCTTCATTATCCATCATGTATTTATATAATTTCTCACAACTCCTTTTTACCCATCCATTATTATTATCATCTTTTTTATTTTTTTCACAACTTCCTTTCACCCATCCATTATTATTTCTAATTTTTAATTTAATTTTTTAATTTTTTCTTTTATTTTTTCTCTAATTTTTCATATTCTTTTTTTTCCCCGCTTCTGAATGTTTTTATTCACATTTTCAATTCATTTGGTATTATACACATAGAAGATGAATAAGCTCCAATTTTTTGTTGTTTTTTTTTTTTTTGTTGTGTTTTTGTTGTATTATTTTTTGTTGTAGTTTTTCAGAGTTTTTTAGAGCTTCTTGTGTGCCATCCTCTATTGTTAATGTTGGTCTAGCAATTTAAATCCATAATATGGTTACACATATTTTAAACAACATAACATCTATAGATCCTTTTAAACAATTATTTTCTATGTTTATTTCCATTTTTATTATTTTTTATTTTTATTTTTTATTTTTTATTATCAGAGTTTTTTAATAAAGTTTTCCCAAAGTCCCTGATACATTGGCCAAATACTAGTTAGCCTGAGTGATCGCAGATAGAGTTAAAATGCAGCGCCCTGTTTCCACCAATCAGCGCTATTCACCAGCCTTTTAACCACAGCCCAATCAGATCATCCGTTAGGCCTGAGGAAGGAGCGTAGCTCCGCAAACGCGTCGCCTTACGTCCCCTGCATCCGGAAGTGATCTCACGGTTGTGGTTCCTGGATTACAGCGTGCGTTCCAGCGGCCGGAAACGACGGCATCCACCGCCGAGCCTGTCCACCGGACACTAGCACAATCTAAACCGGACCACACCGCTAAGGACACAGCAGCAACACTGCCTATTTGCTTTCTTTTACATGTACCATTGTGAGTACCACCTTTTACATTTGTCTAAATAAATTTTATGGCATTCTGCACTTAGAGTGGCGCCTTGTGTTCTTATGTTGCAGCACCAGAGGATCACTTCTTTTCTCCAAGCAGGGCAGCCTTCTAAAGTGATCAGTGAATCATTATGGACATTTCTCTAGTCTATATGGACACTTAACTTTTTTCCTGAGAGATTCATGTCCATTCATCCACATAAACTATTGATATTGTTTTATAATCTATTTATGATTTATTTTTATTACCTGTATCAATTAATTACTGTGTTGGGCTTAGCGCTCACTCCATTTGTTACGTTGTTTTCTTTTTGACATGGTGGAGAAGATGGCAGATGGGGGTCACCGTGTAGATACTGTACAGAATGGTATTATTAGCTGTGCTTCCCCTGGAGGCACTTGAGTGTCTCTTCGTGATACAAAACAAGGAGGAAGGATTTCTTGTCAGTGAGCAGTGAACACACTACTTATTAAAAAAAATTACTCTCAATTTCATAATCATCTGTTCTTCTTCGTTGTAACTACTGGGAGGCTACGTAATATATTGTGAGGCTGCATTCATAATACTGATTTGAGGCACTTATCCTCCCACTGATACCAACAAGGAGGCACTATTCCATCCATTGATAGAAATGATGGGACACTATTCCTCCCTCTAACACCAATGACAGGGCTCTATTCCTCCTTCTAATACTAATGATGGGTCACTATTCCTCTCACTAATACCAATTATGGGGCACTATTCCTCCCTCTAAAACTAATGATAGGTCATTATTCATTCCACTAATACCAATGATAGGGTGCTATTCTTCCCACTAATACTATGATGGGGCACCATTCTTCCTCCTACTGACTACAGGCTCTATGTCATTTTTTACTCCCACTGACTACCATGCCTGAGATATTGTTTACTTCCACTGTTGCCGGAACATTTTCTACTCCTATTGGCCAAAATCAGTCCCCCCTACAGTCTGAAGCACAGTAAACTGGCCCCTTGTTAAAGAACTTTGGAAACCCATGTTTTAGTCCACTATGTAGGACAGCAAGGTTAAGTTCATATTGAAAGCAATATAGTAGAGCTGCACGATTAATCGTTAAGAATAGAGATCGCGATTCTTTCCCCTCACGATCTTAAAGGGGTTGTAAACCCTTGTGGTTTTTCACCTTAATGCATTAAGGTGAAAAACCTTCTGTGCTGCAGCTGCCCCCCAGAGCCCCCCTTTTACTTACCTGAACCCGGTCTTTCCAGCGATGGGGACGAACACACCAGCTCCAGCCAGTGACTCGGGTCCTGATTGGATAGATTGATAGCAGCACAACCATTGGCTCCTATTGCTGTCAATCAAATCCAATGACACGAGAGCCGGGGGTTGGAGCTGAGTCCTGCTGTCTGTGTCAATAGACGCAGCAGCAGGACACGGGAGCGCGCCCGCACGAGTGCCCCCTGAGGGGGAGCGGCTCTCTGCAGGGGAACTCGAGAAGAGGAGGAGCCAGGAGTGCGGCTGAGGGACCACAGAAGAGGAGGATCGGGGCCACTCTCTGCAAAACCAACTGCACAGAGGAGGTTAATATGATATGTTTGTTTTTTTTTTAAAAAAACTAACCTTTAGTTACCCTTTAACAAAGCATTTTCAAGATTCTATGCAGAGTTCTCTGCTTAAGCCCACAGCTGTCACCCCCCCCCCCCCCAAAAAAAAAAATTAGGAAGTCTGCAAAGTGTCACAACAAAAAATAAAAAAAAAGAAGGAGGGCACACCGACCTAGTGCATTACCTCTGGTAAAGCTTTATTAAAGCATAAAACAGCAAAGTGTATACTCACAAACAAGCATTAATAAAAGGCATTGACAATTGAGCAGGTTTGCTGTTCTGAACACTGACAAGCCAGGACCTGACATCGAGTGGATCGAACGATACCTCAAGATGGCTGACGCGTTTCAGAGGAGAACCCCTTTCTTCAGAGCCTAAACGGGCAATGGCTGCTCTCTCGCAGTCCCCTCTATATATGTGTCTGTGCACCTCAATCACGGCCAACGCCCACCCACATAGGTCACGCCCACACACATAGATAGGCCCTCCCTGGCTCCACCCAATCGATAGCATGCATCTCCATAGGGGCTTCATAACAAACGGTATCCCCATGTACTTAACCAGATGATGAGATAGAAAGTATACAATATCCTGACCAAAGGGAGAAGCGTGCATGGGAAGGCAATGGAACCTCCCGTAGGGAAGTGGTCAGGCACATAATTTACCTGCGCCACCCCCACACTTGTCCCATGCCTGGTTGCCTGACCACTTGTACAAAAAAAACAAGATTGGTTAAACCCACAATTGCATTCTTCACCACTACTATTCCTTTATATTGGCTTTTGGAATTTACAAATGCAGCAATTTAGAAATCAGATGAAAGGTTTAGTGCTGGGAAACACTTTTTGATAGATAAAAAGTGCATTTTATATACATCTTTATAGATCAGACCAAAATGAGGGACAAATGAGGAGGAATGAGGGACAGAGGGACATTACTTCAAATCACGGACAGGCCCTCGAAATCAGGGACATTTGGGAGCTATGCCTACCTGTTCCAGGTCAGTGACCTCTTGCATGTCTTCAAGGTTCGTTATATTATTCAGTGCATTCTGGCTTGCCCGTTTTCCTGTGTCTCATTCCTTCTGAATAAAGCAATGTTCATTAAATAACCATTATTTGCTAACTGTTTCAGACTGAGAGGTTTGAAGCTGTACATTTGCTTGACATTAATTTGCAGTTTCTCAAATAGCCGAGGAAGCAGCTATTTCACCACAGACATTGGGTAATTATAGGCTCTCGCTTAATTGCTCACCAGAAATCTTCAGCTGTGTCTCGGGTGTGACTATGCTGATAAGCTTAGAAGTTATAACATTCTGTGGGGATAGTTTATAAAAAAAAAAGAGCAATGGAAATCTGTACTGAGAGAAATACATCAGCTGAGTTCCTTCTGAAAAGTTCTGGAACAAGCATATAGGTGGAGAAGTCAGACCTCATGATTAGCATTAGCATATTTGTTCTGGGTCAGTGACCCAGGAGGTCAGCAAATGTCAACCTATACTTATCTATGGTTAAGACATACAGTTGTGCTGATAAGTTTACATACCCTGGCAACATTCATGATTTCTTGGCCATTTTTCAGAGAATATGAATGTTAACACAAAAACTTTTCTTTCACTCATGGTTAGTGTTTGGCTGAAGCCATTTATTATCAATCAACTGTGTTTACTCTTTTTATATCATAATGCCAACAGAAACTACCCAAATGACCCTGATCAAAAGTTTACACACTCCAGTTCTTAATACCGTGTATTGCCCCCTTTAACATCAATGACAGCTTGAAGTCTTTCTTTAATCGTACATGATGGGACACAGAGCCATAGTAATTACTATGTGGGTTATAGTCCACCTTCAGGTGCTGGACACTGGCACACCCTAAACAGGAAGTTGCCTCCCTATATAACCCCTCCCATACCGGGAGCATCTCAGTTTTTTTCGCCAGTGTCTAAGGTGTTGGTCAAGAGTGAAGATGTGCTGTGCTGAGCTCCACTGGAGCAATCCTTGCTGGGGCTAGCTCTGCAGCCGGATCCATGTCTTTATTGGGCCAAATTAAATGATACGCGGGCCTCGTGTCCGAAGAAACGAGGTCTTTGCTTGTAAACGTTTCTCTTTTTATAGAGCTGGACCCCGGGATCCAGTACTTTTGGTATTAAAGCCATAAAGTTTTACTGGCGGGATGCTATTACAGGTCCAGGATTGTGGGTTCCCAGAGGGTCCCCAGTTCTTGAAGGTTTGTTAACGGAACCCACCATTTCTAAGGAATTTTTCAATTTTCATTAAATGTCTCCTTTAAAGTAAATGTTGTTATGCTGTTTTCTTTCACCGCCCCTACTCAGCGGCGGCTTCCAGGTCTCCTCCACTCCATCCCTCCCTCACTCACAAGCCGATCCCATCGGATCGGAGGCCCGTGCTTGCACTGTGGGGGGGGGGGGGGGGGGGCGCGATATGAGGTGGGGGCGGGGCTTAGCACGGCATTGGTGTCCTCCAACGCAGGAGTGTGTTTAGAAAAAAAAACTCCATTTGTGCTGGCTGCAAAATTGTCAGAGAGACATAAGAGCAAAGAGGAGCATGAAACAGGTTTTGGTGACGCAGGCATTTCCTATTTGACACATTTACTATTTGCATCAGGCTGAGCATTAATAGCAGCAGCAGTGGCTGGACTATTGCTTAAGCAGTGGATGCGATTTCTTCTGGTAGTACCTCTGCTTTGTGCATCGGGCTAAGGTCAGAAGGGGGGTTGAAAAACCCCCAAAAAAGAGCTAAAAGGGTCTCCTTCAAGCTCTGGAAAGCCTACTCATTTCTACAAATGGCATCCTCCCCTGAGAGGGGGTGGCTGGTCACAGTGAGCATCGGGTCCATGAAATGTTTGCAACTGTTTTCAACACTGCAGCCCCTGTTTATTTTACTAAAAAGATCTTTTTTTTTTCAGCCATGATAGTTTAAAAAAAAAAAGTTTAGCGACTTTAATCGCATCCCAGTATGGGTCAAAATGCGACAGGTTCTCTTCCATTGCCCAGGACCATCAAACTGAGGAACTAGGGGTGGGAGAAGACGAATTCCTTCAGGGGACCGTGGTGAGGCTGATAACTCCTCTTCTAGGGTGTCAAATGCGGGAGAATCTGCTGTTTCAATCTTAAGATTGATGGTGCAATTTCTTGCTGAATGGTCCGCACCACATTTATGTAGCCCTAACTGAGTGTTTGAGTTCGCTAAAGCCTCCTCACGCTATGCATGCCTTTTTCTGTCCATTCATTGTTGGAAAAGCTTTTTTGTATCTGAGAGGATCACCCAGATAAGCATTATTTTACCTCCTAAAAAGTTTTCACACTTTATCCTATGGTGGAGGAAATTCACTAAGTAGGGTATACCAGCAATTAATGCTGTTATATCCTCTGTGAATAAGAGTTTGACTTGTCTGGCGGACAATGCTCAAATGCTCAGAGATCCAACGGATCTGGCAGCTTTATGTTTGCAATAGTTGCTATGAGAGATTCTATCCTTCAGGCCTTGCGCCCTTCGCTAAGCACCATGCAGAAGCTCCTGGCTAGTCTTCTTTTTGCGATGAAACAGCTATTTGGGAATGTTTTGGATAATACATCCAAAGAAATTCTAGCAGAAAAAGTACCCCTTTTGCCATTTAAGAAAAGGAGTAAATGTATTTTCGTTTTTAAAGCTTCTTCTTCTGTGCCAGGGGCATCAGCCTCCAGGCAGTCACGACGGCTTCCGCCGTCAGGTTCAAAAGGTAAACCTCAGGGTTAACCCCAGGGGCAAAAGAGGTCCTGGGGGAAGAAACGTACAAGATACTGAAGCCTCCTTATGAGAAGGCACCCCTGCTCGCTCAATAGGGGGAATTCTTCTGCAGTTCTCAAGGATCTGGCAGGAAGAGTGTCAAGACGAATGGGGGACTTCCTCAATAGCTCCAAGGTACAAACTGGAGTTCCAAGAGTTCCCGTCTCCTCGTTTTCTCAGATCAAACGTTCCTAAGGATCCAGAGAAAAAGAAGTCTTTCTCTCAAGCATTGGACCATCTTTTGACAAAAAGTAATCATGGTGGCTCCCATGTAAGAGCAGAGGTTGGGGTTTGGTTAAATCCAAATGGACATTCTGGATCTCAAAAATCTATTTCAATTCCTGAATATAACCACTCTTTTTTCGTATAGAGTCAATCCAATCAGTTATCTCCATCCTACAAGGAGGAGAACTTCTGGCATCAATCGACGTCAAAGATGCATACCTCCATATGCCTATTTCCTCGCTCACTAGTAATATCTACTTTTCAAGGTGGAAAATCTTCATTTCTAGTGTGTAGCTCTGCTTTCCGGTCTAGCTACTGCCCCCTGAGTGTTTACAAAGGTTCTGGCCCCTCTTCTAGCCAGATTAAGGGCCCAAGGTATAACAATTATGGTTTACCTGGACGATCTGTTCTTGATAGTCCAGTCGGCAGCCCGCTTAGACCAAAGCATGGTCACCACATTCAACTATCTGGAATATCTAGGTCGGTTTCTCAGCCTAGGAGAAATCTTCTTTAACCACTTAAAGTGGAGGTCCACTGAAAAAAAAATATTAAAAGCCAGCACCTACAAATACTGCAGCTGCTGACTTTTAATATATGGACACTTACCTGTCCAGGGAGCCCGAGATGTCGGCAGCCAAAGCCGATCCGTCCTTTGGCTCTTGGCTTCTGCCGCCGCCATCCTCGGTAAGGGAATAAGGAAGTGAAGACATGCGGCTTCACTTCCTGGTTCCCTACTGTGCATGCGCGAGTCGCACTGCACGTCCTCTCAGGTCCCTGCTGTGTTCTGTGTTTCACAGAATACAGCGGGAGAGGACAGGGTAGGCGCCGGAAGTGGCATAGGTCACCGCAAGCGCCGCAGTGAGCTATGCCAGGAAGTGGGAGCAAATACCTGTATTAGACAGGTATCTGCTCCCTCCTCCCCCTTGAAAGGTGCCAAATGTGACACCGGAGGGGGGGAGGAATCCAAAAAGTGGAAGTTCCATTTTTGGGTGGAACTCCACTTTAAAGACTAGCCTCGTTTTGGAATTTAGGTGTTTACAATTTTAAAACAGTTTTTTTTGCTAGAAAATTACTTAGAACCCCCAAACATTATATATTTTTTTCTAACACCCTAGAGAATAAAATGGCGGTCATTGCAATACTTTTTTTCACACCGTATTCGCGCAGCGGTCTTACAAGCGCACTTTTTTTTGGAAAAAAAACACTTTTTTGAAAAAAAAAAGAAGACAACAGTAAAGTTAGCCCAATTCTTTTTTATATTGTGAAAGATAATGTTACGCCGAGTAAATTGATACCCAACAAGTCACGCTTCAAAATTGCGCCCGCTTGTGGAATGGCGTCAAACTTTTACCTTCAAAAATCTCCATAGGCGAAGATAAAAAAATTCTACAGGCTTCATGTTTTGTGTTACAGAGGAGGTGTAGGGCTAGAATTATTGCTTTCGCTCTAACAATCGTGGCGATACCTCACATGTGTGGTTTGACCACCATTTTCATATGCGGGCGCTACTCACGTATGCGTTCGCTTCTGCGCGCGAGCTCGTCGGGACGGGGCGTACCAAGATTAACAGCATGGTAATTGGACGTGGTGTTTTAATATTTATTTTTTTTAATTTATTTTATTTTATTTATTTTTACACAGTTTTTTTTTTTTTTAAATATTTGGGTCACTTTTATTCCTATTACAAGGAATGTAAACATTCCTTGTAATAGAAAAAAGCATGACAGGTCCTCTTAAATATGAGATCTGGGGTCAAAAAGTCCTCAGATCTCATATTTGGACTTAAATGCAATAAAAAAAAAAAAATGTCATTTGAAAAAATGACATTGAAAAAATGTGGCTTTAAGACGTATGGGCAGAAGTGACATTTTGACGTCGCTTCCGCCCTGCAGTGTCATGGAGACGGGTGGGGGCCATCTTCCCCTCACTCATCTCCATGCACAGCTAGGGAACGGATCGCCTACACTGGTGTCAACGGCTCCGGTAAGCGGCGGAGGGCACCGGATCGCGGCGGGGAGGGCTCCTCTCCCGCCACCGATAAAAGTGATCTCGCGGCAAATCCGCCGCAGAGACCACTTTTATCTTGTAGCTGACTGCCAGCCAAAAATGGGGATACCGGGGTTATGGCAGCTAGCTGTTGCCATAACAACAATATCCGTCCTCAAAAAAGGGAGGTACATCGGCATGCGGCAGTCGGCAAGTGGTTAAAACCATGAAAAGGGGTAAGATACTTGGGTTTGATCATAGGTACACCCAGAAAAGGGTATTCTTGCCCCAGGCAAAGATCAGCACCATAAAGGAACTGATTTAGGTGGTCGAAGCAAGATGAATTCTTCTATTCAACTTTGCATGAGGTTGTTGGGAAAGATGGTGGCTTCATTCAAGGCCCTTCCTTATGCTCAGTTTCATTCGAGACTGCTGCAAAACATTATCCTATTGGTTTGGAACAAAGGGTTCAAGCTCTAGATTCCCAATGTGTCTGACTCCAAAGCCTACCATGGAAGTGACCCAGATCAGAAATAACCTTGACCATTATCATTCTCAAATTCAGGCAGAGCACTTGGTTCTGAGGGCCTGAACGTTCAGTTTACGGTATTATCCTGCCAGGATTCAATCCGACTATGCCACAGCAATGGCCTATATTAATCACCAAGGGGGCACAAGAAGTTGTGCGGCCCAGAGAAAGGTGAATCATATCCTATCTTGGGCAGAAAACAATGTACTTTGCCTATCGGCGGTCTTCATTCTAGGAATAGAAAATTGGCAGGCGGACTACTTGAGTCGCCAGCAGTTGTTCCCAGGAAAATGGTTCCTTCACCCCGATATCTTCCTGTCAATATGTCAAAGATGGGGGATCCCAGACACAGATCTGTTTACGCCCAGGTTCAACAAAGAAATCAACAACTTTGTGTCAAAAACAAAGGATCCACTAGCATGCGGAACAGATGCCTTGCTGTTCCCGTGGAATCGGTTCTCACTGATTCATGCATTCCCTCCTATTTTGCCTGCATCCACGACTTCTTCGCAGGATCAAGCAGAAAGGGAAGTCGGTGATTCTTGTGGCCTCCAGCGGGGCCCAGGAAATCTTGGTATGTAGGGATAGTAAAGATGACAGTAGGGGACCCATAGACCCTACCGACACGGCCAGACCTTCTTTTGCAAGGTCCGGTATTCCATCCTACTTTACAAACGCTAAATTTAACGGTTTGGCTATTAAGACCCACACTCTGAAGAAACGTGGGCTGTCAGGTTCAGTGGTTTCTATCTTGATTAATGCAAGGGAGCCGGCCTCCATAAGTATATATTATGGAGTCTGGGAAGCATATGTCTCCTGGTGTGAAACCAGGGGTTGCACCCCAGGAAATAGGTCAAAGGTGGAATCCTTGACTTTCTGCAGATGAGGTGAGAAATAAGGCTCGCCTTGAGTGCTTTCCAAGGACAGGTCTTGGCCTTATCGGTATTATTTCAACAACCACTTGCTTCGCTTTCTTTGGTCGTAACCTTATTCAGGGGGTAACACGACTTAATCCCCAATTAGGTCAACCCTGAAACTTTGAGACTTGAATTTAGTTTTTGGCGGCATTACAAAACAGCCTTTTTTTGGACTGATACGACATATTCCCTTGGTCCTTTTTTGACAAGGAAACTGCTTTTTCTGGTAACCATATCTGCTGCAAGAAGGGTATCAGAATTGGCTGCTTTTTCTTGTAAAGAGCCATATTATTATTGTTCACAAGGATAAGGTAGTATGGCGTCCTCATCCTAACTTTTTACCGAAGGTAGTATCAGGTTTTTATCTAAACCAGGATATTATTCTATCTTCATTTTTTACAGAACCCTGTTCTATGGAAGAAAAATCATTACATTCTCTTGATGTGGTGAGAGCACTCTACTTAAAGACGACTGCTCAGATTCGGAAAACGGATGTTTTGTACGAAAAGAGGACAGGCAGCATGGAAATCTACTATTCTAAATGGATTCGACAAGTAATCGTTCTAGCTTATGGTTTAAAGAGGTAGTTTCTACCCTCTCAAATCAAAACGCGCTCCTCTAGGGCTGTTAGTGCTTCGTGGGCAGTGCATCACCAAGCCTCCATGGCTCAAATCTGCAAGGCCGAAACTTGGTCTTGAATCCATACATTTACCAGATTCTATCAGGTGAATGTAAAAAGACACGAGGATGTCGCCTTTGGGCGCAGTGTACTGCGGGCTGCAGTATAAGTCCTCTGATCTCATGGTGCGTACTTTTGTTGTGTCTCCCTCTCCTCAGTTGGCATTACTCTGGGACATCCCACATAGTAATTATTATGGCTCTGTGTCCTGTGATGTACGATTAAAGAAAATAGGATTTTTATAACAGCTTACCTGTAAAATCCTTTTCTTTTGAAGTACATCACGGGACACAGAGGTCCCGCCTCTCTTTCTAGTATACACATGTATTGCTTTGCTACAAAACTGAGATGCTCCCGATATGGGAGGGGTTATATAGGGAGGCAACTTTCTGTTTAGGGTGTGCCAGTATCCAGCACCTGAAGGTGGACTATAACCCACATAGTAATTACTATGGCTCTGTGTCCCGTGATGTACTCCAAAAGAAAAGGATTTTACAGGTAAGCTGTTATAAAAATCCTATTTTTGTGATATTTGTGGATGAGGCTCTTTATTTTCTCAGATGGTAAAGCTGCCCATTCCTCTTGACAAAAAGCCTCCAGTTCCTGTAAATTCTTAGGCTGTCTTGCATGAACTGCACGTTTGAGATCTCCCCAAAGTGGTCCAATGATATTGAGGTCAGGAGACGGAGATGGCCACTCCAGAACCTTCACTTTATTCTGCTGTAGCCAATGACAGGTTGACTTTGCCTTGTGTTTTGGATCATTGTCATGTTGGAATGTCCAAGTATGTCCCATGCGCAGCTTCCTGGCTGAAGAATGCAAATGTTCCTCCAGTATTTTTTGATAACATTCTGCATTCATCTTGCCATCAATTTTGACCAAATTTCCTGTGCCTTTGTAGCTCACACATGCCCAAACCATCAACGATCCACCTCCGTGTTTCACAGTAGGAATGGTGTACCTTTCATCATAGGCCTTGTTGACTCCTCTCCAAATGTAGTGTTTATGGTTTTGGCCAAAAAGCTAAATTTTGGTCTCATCACTTCAAATGACTTTGTGCCAACAGGTTTGAGGCTTGTCTCTGTGCTGTTTGGCATATTGAAAGCGGGATACTTTGTTGCATTTGCGCAGTAATGGCTTTCTTCTGGCGACTCGACCATGAAGCCCATCTTTCTTAAGTGCCTCCTTATTGTGCATCTTGAAACCACACCACATGTTTTCAGAGAGTCCTTATTTGTGGGTTTTTCTTTGCATCCCGAACAATTTTCCTGGCAGTTGTGGCTGAAACCTCAGTTGGTCTACCTGACCGTGGTTTGGTTTCAACAGAACCTCTCATTTTCCACTTCTTGATTAGAGTTTGAACACTGCTGATTGGCATTCTCAATTCCTTGGATAACTTTTTATATCCCTTTCCTGTTTTATACAGTTCAACTACCTTTTCCCGCAGATCCTTTGACAATTCTTTTGCTTTCCCCAGGACTCAGAATCCAGAAATGTCAGTGCAGCACTGGATGAAAGATGCAAGGGTCTGTCAGGAGTCCAGAAACTCATTGACCTTGTATACACACACACTAATTACAAGCAAACAGATCAGAGGTGAGAATGGTTACCTTTAATAGCCATTCAAACCATTTTGTGTCAACTTGTGTGCATGTTATCAGGCCAAAATCACCAGGGTATGTAAACTTGTGATCAGGGTCATTTGAGTAGTTTCCGTTGTCATTATGATTTAAAAAGAGTACAATAAAATACAGTTGATTGATAATAAATGGCTTCAACCAAACACTAACCATGAGTAAAACTAAAGTTTTTGTGTTATCATTCATATTCTCTGAAAAATAGCCAAGGAATCCTAAATTCTGCCAGGGTATGTAAACTTATGAGCACAACTGTACATTGAATGATGGCATGCTTTAAAGTGGTTGTAAACCCTCACATATACCCAGTGAAGTGTCTAGCCTCAGGTGATACACAGAGCTGAAACAAATCCTCCTACAAAAGTTTATCTGCAGTCTTCTCTTCTCTACATCCATTCAAAGTGCTAAATTTATACAGCTTGTCCGAGAGTTCAGTAAAAAGGGGGTGAAGAGCTAAAATTACACTCTGCAGAGCTCAGTGAGGAGATCTCTGAAAGATGATTGGAGGGAAGAGACACACCTCTCTTCACACAGCCACACAGCAACAGAGCTGGGGTGGCGTCACTGGCGCATGTGCTCTGTGTCAGGGCTGGGCTCAGCCCTTTCTTCTCTGAGCTGGCCGCTCAGCTGTCAGCTAATTGCCAGCTCCTATCTCTCCACAGGTACTGTCAGGGAAATCTGGCTGTAAGCTATGCGCACACCATATCTCCTGTGCTAATAAGCACACATTTTGCCTAATGATATAATGCATCTTACCTATAGCTCTATTTCCCGTATATCCCCAAGTAAACAGACATCACCATAGCTTACGTTCTCAGCTCCATCAGCATGACTGCCCCAACGACCAGTTTGCTTGGCTTTTTATTCGTAAATCACAAAAGCAATGACAAACAGAAAGTGATGGCTCCAGCAGCCAATCGCTTCCTCCATGGGAAATGACATCACAGGAAATCCTTCCAACAGGATGAGTTAATACAAACAACCAATGAATAATAGCTAAAAGAGTCTTATGGGAGTGTCCGAGCAGAGAATGGGTGCATGCATGTTTTTCCTGTTCCCTTGTTCCCTGTACCTGGAAGCTAAACAAAAGAAGCCGCATGGCTTTCAAACATGGACTCCGTATCTGACCATAACAACTCAAAGACTCCCTTATTTCCGCTGATAGGAGTCCTTTTTCTGCGTTGTTCCAGAGAACAATGCATACCTGGATTATACTACCGTTCCTTGTGGATGGGAGGCTATCTGCAGGTGCACGATACGAGTCCCGACATGTGCTGTTCTGTCACAGCAGAGACAAGAGCGTACATCCGCCTATAACCGATAATGTCCTCGCAGAGCGAACATATCCCCACAGACGATCGTCTGTGCAATCCACAGGGGCCCTTTCGCTGGCGGACATACCCCCACTCTGCAAACACCTCTCTCCAACCCCAGGAAGTTTTCCACTACCAGACGGGATCTCAACCAGCATCAGTCTGCCCCAGTCTTTAGAGCGGGTTGCGGGAGAACTAACACTGGGAGACACTGTGACAATACATATTGAAATACATCTTCATAAGATTTCCACAACAGTACTCAGCTGTTGATGATATCCTGCTCGTCAGTCCTGCCTACTTAAGCCGTCCAGCTCAGGGGATCTCTGCCTTCGCCTGGGAGACACTGTGACAATACATATTGAAATACATCTGCATAAGATTTCCACAACAGTACTCAGCTGTTGATGATATCCTGCTCGTCAGTCCTGCCTACTTAAGCCGTCCAGCTCAGGGGATCTCTGCCTTCGCCTTAGTCAACATCACAGAGACGGTCTCCTGCATTCCTGTTAAAAGACTTGCTTGGCTGACATCCTTTCTGGCTCCAGATCCTGCTTGCTGTTTTATCTCCGGCTCCCTGACATTTGGCTTGTCTGACTACCCGTTCCAGTTCTTGACCTCTGGCTATGTTTTGACTACGTTTGTTCTATTTACTTTTATTATTAAACAAGTGTGATTTAACTGTACTTCTGTCTCGATCTGATTTCATGGTTTCTGACACATCCCCATCCAAGTTATTAACCTCAATAAGAATGTAAGAAGAGAAAATTTTGCGCAATATTAAATAAAAATAAAGTGAATGGGCAAAATTATATATTATATGTGCATCATGAATGTGCAAATCGCATGATAAAGTGAATAGTGACAATGGTAATGTTAATAATAAGCTAGTGACTGCTAGGGATACAAATCTCAATAGCGTGGCGTCTAGCTGAGAACATTATCCATAGATGATAGGTGTATCATAAATGTGCAAATCGCATAAAAAGTGAACAGTGACAATAGTGCTACTAGTAGTAAGCTAATTAGTGCCAGAGATGTTGATCTCAATATATGACGTCTAGCTAGGTGTATTAAATAATCGAATGAAGAAAAAAATCACATGTAGGTCATAAATGGAAATAAACATAAGAATAAATGAGATAAAAAACATGTGCAATTTTAAAAAATAGTGCAGATGTGTTTAAAATATCACACTTAGGACATCACTCAGTGTTCATAAAACGTGTAAAATGGATGTCAGATCATGAGTAATCTATAGGGCATGAGTAATGCTGCTGGGAGATGATGGGTTAATTAGAAAAGTCTATGAATGGATGCCGTTTTCCTGTTCAATTAGAGGTGTATGAGGTAGATGGAGTATAAAATCCTATTGTTGTTCAATCCTCTAATGGTCTCTTAGGACCCTCACCTTCATAATGTAGTAAAACGGCATTCAGCAGTGCTGTATGGGTGGTTCTGGCAGCTGTCACCGAAGTCTCTGCTTTCTCTGTATTAAATCTTTAATCCATCTCTCCCTTGTATCTCCAGGGTGGTTCACTCAGAAATAGGGGAGATAAAACAGAGATAGGGGAGGGGGAGAGAATGGAGGCTCCACTAGTGTATTAAGGCTTTTTAAAAAAGGGGTATTTATTCAAAGGTAATGCTCTTACATTTAAAAAACTTGTAACAGGCAGAGAAATTGTAAAAAAAGCTGTGGCGTCCTGAGCGCCCTCTCACTTGTGCTTCAAAATGTGTTGTACCGCTCAGCCAATCCCTACGCGTTACGACACCGTCACGTGTCTTCATCTGTCCCCAGATGAAGACACGTGACGGTGTCGTAACGCGTAGGGATTGGCTGAGCGGTACAACACATTTTGAAGCACAAGTGAGAGGGCGCTCAGGACGCCACAGCTTTTTTTACAATTTCTCTGCCTGTTACAAGTTTTTTAAATGTAAGAGCATTACCTTTGAATAAATACCCCTTTTTTAAAAAGCCTTAATACACTAGTGGAGCCTCCATTCTCTCCCCCTCCCCTATCTCTGTTTTATCTCCCCTATTTCTGAGTGAACTACCCTGGAGATACAAGGGAGAGATGGATTAAAGATTTAATACAGAGAAAGCAGAGACTTCGGTGACAGCTGCCAGAACCACCCATACAGCACTGCTGAATGCCGTTTTACTACATTATGAAGGTGAGGGTCCTAAGAGACCATTAGAGGATTGAACAACAATAGGATTTTATACTCCATCTACCTCATACACCTCTAATTGAACAGGAAAACGGCATCCATTCATAGACTTTTCTAATTAACCCATCATCTCCCAGCAGCATTACTCATGCCCTATAGATTACTCATGATCTGACATCCATTTTACACGTTTTATGAACACTGAGTGATGTCCTAAGTGTGATATTTTAAACACATCTGCACTATTTTTTAAAATTGCACATGTTTTTTATCTCATTTATTCTTATGTTTATTTCCATTTATGACCTACATGTGATTTTTTTCTTCATTCGATTATTTAATACACCTAGCTAGACGTCATATATTGAGATCAACATCTCTGGCACTAATTAGCTTACTACTAGTAGCACTATTGTCACTGTTCACTTTTTATGCGATTTGCACATTTATGATACACCTATCATCTATGGATAATGTTCTCAGCTAGACGCCACGCTATTGAGATTTGTATCCCTAGCAGTCACTAGCTTATTATTAACATTACCATTGTCACTATTCACTTTATCATGCGATTTGCACATTCATGATGCACATATAATATATAATTTTGCCCATTGACTTTATTTTTATTTAATATTGCGCGAAATTTTCTCTTCTTACATTCCTATTAAGTGTTGTGTGAAAAACACCTTAATTTTGCTGCAATATTATTGGTCACTTCTATGCGTTTATTCGTGACACTTTGCCACTTATCTTATTTATCTTCACATCTGACCAGCGCAAGGGACACTATTACACCTATATTAACCTCAATAAACCACAAAAATGAAGTCATGGACTGTTCTCTGTCTCTGCAGTGCCTGTGAAAATTTGGTGTGCCTGGCTGTGCAGGGCAGGGGTCCCAGTTTAAATGCGGCTCCTTAGGGGGTGCGCTACACCAGCAAATATGGGATCTGGTCACTCTTTGCATGTCAGCACGCCCTAGTTTTGTGGGTTCCTAAAGCACTGTAAGACATCTGGTAGTGTCTGCATAAAATCAGAACTAAGGAAGACTGTACACTGTACATTATGCATTTTTCTTTCCTTCAACCATGGGTTGAAGGAAACTAATTTGCTCAATTCCCTCATCAACACAATCAATCAGGGAAAGGATCCCTCTCACTGCGCCATTGTATTTTGACAGCGGGGGGTTCCCCACTGTCAGAATGCAATGACTACTGCTATATTCACAGGCAATGATCAAACAAACAAAAAAAACAAAACAACACCCAACAGGCTGGTTGTCCTGAAGTCAATTAACTAGGTGATTAGAAATTTGATGATTCAAAATGTGTCTGTTTCTTGCTGAACCAGCCAAGGAAGCTGCTGTTTTTGTTTGATCTGCTGTTGCCATGATGTTGAACGTGTGATCAGTTATTACACAAGCCATTGATGGCTTGACAGTTCAATTGAAAGCACAAGCAACTTTGAGGCTCTGTTCACACCTGAGCGTAGTGCAGCGACAGCTGCTGCACCGTATTTTTTTAGCTTTTTTTTAAAAAAATTTGTGGCGCGTTTTTGGAATGGCACCATTGATTTAATTGGGCCTCCCTCCACTCCAAAAACGTTCCAGTGAAGCTCATGTACCAAATCTTGGCACAGCGCCAGGAGGTTTTGGTGTTGGCAATCCCAGTAAAATCGAACCGCGTCTGGGGTGCTATTAAATGATGGCACTGCAAACGCGTCCAGTGTTTTGTCACGATTCTGGAATCACGGGCAGAATTGCACGATTCCGCCCGTGATTCCAGTACACTCAGGAGCCGTTAGTTATCATTCATAGCATGAAGTTATCAGTTATCATTCATAGCATGCCTTGAATGTGACTATTTTTGGAAAAAGTTAAATCTAAAGCCCCGTACACACAATCAGATTTTCCGACAGGAAATGTTGGATGTCAGGCTGTTGGCGGAAAATCCGACCGTGCGTGTCTATGCTCCATCGGACAATTGTTGTCGGACTTTCCGTCAACAAATGTTGGCTAGCATGTCTTCAAATTTTCCGCCAATAAATGTGTGTTGTCAGATTTTCCGATCGTGTGTACACAAGTCCGCCAGACAAAAGTCCAAAGTACACATGCTCGGAAGCAGAAGCGGTCGGTCTTGTAAACTTGCATTTGTAATGGAAAATTAACATTCCTGACGTGGAAAATTATGAAATCTCCAAATGCAGCGCACAATTCTCTTCTTCTTTAATGGGATAATAATGAAGCTGCTTTGATGGTGATACTGATGGAGTTATTGCAAACAAATTTTCAAAGGCTTTTTTTTTCTAGTGATATCAAGAATAATATTATTATGGGTTTTTTTTTTTTTTTTATTTGTGCAAGTTAACACAACACCATTATCCCGTAGTTTTTAAGATCAAAGATACAACTATGTTGGTGTCCCTTGTCAATTTTACATTGTATTTTTTAAGATGCAACTGCCTACTCCCAAACTGTCATTTGAAGTAACACACATAGCCAAGTATTATTCTACACAAATTTTTTATTGTGCATTAAAAAGAAAAAATTAGACATGCTATCTGCCAATAGAACTTAACCAAAAAGTGCATTCTATGCATCCAAAAATATAGAAAAAATACCAAATTAAATCATTATTCAACCAAAAAAATCATGTCAAAGCAATAACTCCAAGGCCAATAATAAATAACACGTTATCTCCTCCGATTCCACATGTCTGGTTGACGAACGGCTGTTCAGAAACGAACTGAAAAGCGCTAAATGAAAAACGCGAAAAGAAAAGCGCGAATCAACACTCACCGAACTTCTACTAACACAAAATTAGCAGAAGAAGGCCAAAGGGTGGCGCTAAAGAGCTGAAAAACCACGTAGTACGTCTAGTACTTCACTACGTTCGTAATTTTTGGCCAAGATTTGTGTGACCGTGTGTATGCAAGACAAGTTTGAGCCAACACCCTTTGGACAAAATTCCATGGTTTTGTTGTCGGCAAGTCCCATCGTGTGTATGGGGCTTTAGGCTGGGTTCACACTGCCGTGTGGTGCAACTCACACCAGGGGTCCGGTTTGTCCCTGTTCACCATTTCGGTCCGAATTTTTGGCTGAATTCAGACCTGAAATGGACCAGAAGACACAGAGGACTCGAGTGCATATTGCTCCCGCAGCAGTCCCTGAACTGTGTGAATCGGCTCCATTGAGAGCCGGTCACAATCTCCTGACATGCGAATTGACTGCGGGGAAACCCGCATTAAAATTCTCAATAGTGTGAACCCAGCCTAAAGGTTTAGTTTGGCTTGAATATGAAAGTGGCTGTTTTAGACATTCATTCACTACACAGGTAAACTTTGTAGTTTGAGATGCTGAATATACTATGCATGCTGTGCAACACCTTTCTTAGACTATTATATTTACATAGACTTTCTCTTTGTGAAAAAAAAGTGCTGCAGGTATAAAATGTGTAAAAAGTGTAACTAAAGGCAAAACTTTTTTTTTTCCCAGCTGAGTTAGGCCCCTTTCACACGGCAAGCCCACTCCGATCCGCCTGTCCATTTTTCAGGCAGGCCCGAGTGGGCCATCCATTGACTCCTATGGGGAGACGGATGTCAGCGGAAATGTGTCCGCTGACACCCGTCTGCCATCCGATCCGCTAAAATTAGACGTATGGGAATACGTTCGCCATCCATCTGGGCAGATCGGATGAGATCTCATGAAAACGGACATGCTGTCCGTTTTCGTCCGATCCCTCCATAGGAATCAGCGGCGCTCTGACAGGCCCCTCCCTGCTCAGTGAGCTCGGAGAGATCTCCTGCTGAGCTGGTGGACTCGGCTGAGCGGATCCACCTTGCGTGAATGAGGCCTTAGGTCCAGTACACACGATATGAAAATCAGAAGGGAAAATTCGTAAGATGAGCTGTCTGTGGATTTTCGGATTGTTAGTACGTTGCTTTCGACAGCCAATTTGACTTTTGGCAGACAAAAGCTGGATGTGCAGGCTATAAAATTTTTGTCGGATGTGAACTCAACGTCTGATTTTTGGATGGTCAATACAGAAATCCATCACACAAAGGTCAAAAGTACAAACACGCATGCTCAAGGAATAAAGGAACGACTGGGAAGAGTTCGGTCTTGTAAACTACCGTCCGTAATCTAGAATTAAGATTCGTGACGCGGCAAATGATGAAATGTCGAAATGCATCGCACATTCTCATCTTTTTTAATAGGATAATAATGAAGCTGCTTTGCTGGTGATACTGATGTACTTATGCCAAATGTATTTTGAAAGGCATTTGTTTTGTATGTCTGAAAATCACGAATCAACGCTCACCAAACTTCTACTAACACGAAATTAGCAGAAGGGGCCCAAAGGGCGCCTAAGGGAGAATTACCCTCTCTATTTGTCCTGTTTATCGTTGTCATCAAAAGTGAAGGAAATAGAAGGGAAATCCCTGCTGACACCTTGGGATTCCCTCATTTTGGTGGAATTTCCTATCACTTTTTTTGGGCTACGGAACAGAAAGTGGAAGGAAATCTCTGCTATGGGACACATAAAAAATAAAAAAAATAAGAAAATCTGACAGGGTTTATAACCCTCCTTTACTTTATCCAACGTGAAAAAACCTAGCTGTTACATCCAAATATTGTGTTAAAGTAGAAGCCTGTTGAAAATATAACTATACAGTGCATCATGGAAAATATGTTACAGCCTTATTCCAAAATGGATTCAATTCATTATTTTCCTCAAAAAATCTACAAATAATACACTATAATTACAACTTGAAAGAAGTTTTTTGAAATCTTTGCAAATTTATATAAAAATAAAATCACATGTACATAAGTATTCACAGTCTTTGCTCAATACTTTGTTTAAGCATCTTTGGCACCAATTACAGCCTCAAGTATTTTGGAGTATGATGCTACAAGCTTGGCACACCTATTTTTGAGCAGTTTCTCCCATTCTTCTTTGCGGGACCAAGCTTCACCAGTTTGGATGGGGAGCGTCAGTGCACAGCCATTTTCAGATCTCTCCAGAGATATTCAATTGGTTTCAAGTCTGGGCTCTGCCTGGGCTCTGGCTGGGCCACTCAAAGACATTCACATAGTTGTCCCATAGCCACTCCTTTGTTATCTTAGCTCTGTGCTTAGGGTCGTTGTCCTGTTGGAAAATAAACCTGCGCCCCAGTCTGAGGTCCAGAGTGCTCTGTAGCAGGTTTTCATCAAGGATGTCTCTGTGCATTGCTGCATTCATCTTTCCTTTGATCTTGACTAGTCTCCCAGTTCCTGTTGCTGAAAAACATCCCCACATCATGATGCTGCCACCACCATGCTTCACTGTAGGGATGGTATTGGCCAGGTGATGAGCAGTACCTGATTTCCTCCAGACATGATACTTGCCATTCAGGCCAAAGAGTTCAATCTTTGTTTTATCAGACCAGAGAATTTTGTTTCTCATGGTCTTAGAGTCCTTCAGGTGTCTTTTGGCAAACTCCAGACAGGCTGTCATGTGCCTTTTACTGAGGAGTGGCTTCCATCTGGCCACTCTACCATACAGGCCTGATTGGTGGAGTACTGTAGAGATTCTTGTTCTTTTGGAAGGTTCTCCTCTCTCCACAGAGAAACGCTGGAGCTCTGTCAGAGTGACCATCAGGTTCTAGGTCACCTCACTGACTAAGGCCCTTCTCCCAGCTCAGTTTGGCCAGGTGGCCCCCTCTAGGAAGAGTCCTGGTGGTTCCAAACGTCTTCCATTAACGGATAATGCAGGCCACTATGCTCATTGGGACCTTCAATGCTGCAGATATTTTTCTGTACCCTTCCCCAGATCTGTGCCTCAATACAGAGAGGTCTATAGACAATTTCTTGGACTTAAGGGCTTGGTTTGTTCTCTGACATGCACTGTTAAGGCCCCTTTCACACACGTGGCCGTGATTTTGGTGCAATTTTGCCACAATTTCAGGGAATGCCTGTGTAAACTCGAGATCTGTGGACCTCAACTCACATCAAAGTCGGACCAAAGTAGTACAGGGACTACTTTGAAGTTGATGCAACTTGAAGTTGCACAGATATGAATTGCACTCATTGGAAATCATGGGGTACCACTTGTAATGCGACTTTGCAGTCCCAAATCGCAGTACAAGTGGCAGAAGTGTGAAAGGGGCCTAACTGTGGGACCTTTTTAAGACAGGTGTGTGCCTTTCCAAATCATGTCCAATCAACTCAATTTACCACAGGTGGACTTTAATCAAGTTGTAGAAACATCTCAAGGATGATCAGTAGAAACAGGATGCACCTGAGCTCAATTTTTATGTCATGGCAAAGGCTGTAAATACTTATGTACATGTGATTCTTTTCATTTTTTATTTTTAGGCCAGGTTCACACTGCTGATGCAAATCACATGCGATGTCTATGCTATGCGAATTCACCAAACACATTGTAAGATTGCCCATCATATGCAGCCACTTGTGCCCGTCATATGCAGCCACTAAGCCCCCTGGCTCGCTAGCTTGCTGACTGCCTGGCACTTACCCCATCTTGGTGGGGGATCAGCTAGCGGGTCAGTCCGCGAGCTGTGGGATGGTGGGATGAGCAGCGGGTCAGGCGGCGGCTCCTGTGTCCTCCATTTGTCCCACTCTCTTCTTCGGTTCCGTTAGATGTCCAATTGGAGTGCTTGTGCCTTTAGCCAATCAGGTGATGGGTATTAGACCTCCTGATTGGCTGAGAGGCGGGTCAGTGTTAGAATAGCGAATATTCATTTGCTTTCCTAAAACACCTTTTTTGAAGCCTATTAGAGCCTATGGCCCCCGCCACTCGAATTCAGGTGCCCGGCGTCTGAAAAGGGGCCGGACACCTGAATAGGGGGTGGTTACAGCGGCCATGGATAGATTCATGCTATACATGAATCTATCCATTCTACACAGAGGGGATGGCGTGACAGAGGGGGCAGCTCCCGGGTGCCCCTAATGGATACACTGCCACTGCTGGGTAACCTTCGTTACTGACATCAACCATACAGTGCTGACCACCTCTTAACCACTTCAATACAGGGCACTTATACCCTCTTCCTTCAGGCCAGTTTTCAGCTTTCAGCGCTGTTGCATTTTGAATGACATTTGCACGGTCATGCAACACTGTACTGAAACTAAATTTTAATAATTTTTTCCCCACAAATAGAGCTTTTTTCTGGTGGTATTTAATCACCACTGGGTTTTTTATTTTTTGCTAAAACAATAAAAAAAGCCAGAAAATTTTGAAAAAAAAATGTTTTTCTTCATTTCCGTTATAAAGTTTTGTAAATAAGTACGTTTTCTCCTTCACTGATGGGCACTGATGAGGCAGCACTGAGGATGAGGCACTAATATGCAGCACTTATGAGCACTGATAGACAGCACTGATGGGCACTAATAGATGGCACTGATAGGCCGCACTGATGGGCGCTGATAGGCCGCACTGATGGGCACTGATGGCTGGCACTGATAGGCAGCACTGATGAGGAGGCACTAAAAGGCATTACTGATTGGCATCTCTAATGGGCACTGATTGGCATCCTAGATGAGCACTGATTTACATCCCTGGTGAGCACGGATGGGCATTCCTGGTGGGCATCCCTAATGAGCTCTAGTGGGCATCACTGGTGGCTCTGCACTGATAATCAATGCGCTGATATATATATATATACACACACACACACACACACACACACACACACAGTATCTCACAAAAGCAGAGTATTTATTTTATTTATTATTTATATCAGGTACTTATATAGCCCCATCAACTTACGCAGCGCTTTACATATACATTGTACATTCACATCAGTCCCTACCCTCAAGGTGCTTACAATCTAAGGGTCCCTAACTCACATTCATACATACTAGGGACAATTTAGACAGGATCCAATTAACTTACCAGCATGTCTTCGGAGTGTGGGAGGAAACCGGAGTACCCGGAGGAAACCCACGCAGGCACAGGGAGAACATGCAAACTCAGGCAGGTAGTGTCGTGGTTGGGATTCGAACCAACGACCCTTCTTACTTACTTACTGTGTAAATTTGCTGTCCCCTAAAAATAACTCAGCACACAGCAAATAATGTCTAAACTGCTGGCAACAAAAGTGAGTACACCCCTAAATTGGTCCCAATCAGCCATTTTCCCTCCCCGGTGTCATGTGACTCGTTAGTGTTACAAGGTCTCAGTTGTGAATGGGGAGCAGGTGTGTTAAATTTGGTGTTATCGTTCTCACTCTCTCATACTGGTCACTGAAAGTTCAACATGGCACCTCATGGCAAAGAACTCTCTGAGGATCTGAAATAAATAATTTTTGCTCTACATAAAGGTGGCCTAGGCTATAAAAAGATTGCCAAGACCCTGAAACTGAGCTGCAGCATGATGGCCAAGACCACACAGCGGTTTAACAGGACAGGTTCCACTTAGAACAGGCCTCACCATGGTCAACCAAAGAAGTTGAGTGCATGTGCTCAGCGTCATATCCAGAGGTTGTCTTTGGGAAATAGATGTATGAGTGCTGCCAGCATTGCTGCAGAGGTTGAACGGGTGAGAGGTCAGCCTGTCAGTGCTCAGACCATACGTCGTACACAGCAACAAATTGGTCTGCATAGCTGTCGTCCAAGAAGGAAGCCTCTTCTAAAGATGATGCACAAGAAAGCCCAGAAACAGTTTGCTGAAGACAAGCAGACTAAGGACATTAGGGATTACTGGAACCATGTCCTGTGGTCTGATGAGACCAAGATAAACTTATTTGGTTCAGATGGTGTCAAGCGTGTGTGGCGGCAACCAGGTGAGGAGTACAAAGACAAGTGTGTCTTGCCTACAGTCAAGCATGGTGGTGGGAGTGTCATGGTCTGGGGCTGCATGAGTGCTGCTGGCACTGGGGAGCTACTGTTTTAATGAGGGAACCACGAATGCCAACATGTACTGTGACATACCCCTCCCTTCAGAGACTGGGCTGCAAGGGCAGTATTCCAACATGATAACGACCCCAAACACACCTCTAAGATGACCACTACCTTGCTAAAGAAGCTGAGGGTTAAGGTGATGGACTGGCCAAGCATGTCTCCAGATCTAAACCCTATTGAGCATCTGTGGGGCATCCTCAAACGGAAGGTGGAGGAGCGCAAGTTCTCTAACATCCACCAGCTCTGTGATGTCGTCATGGAGGAGTGGAAGAGGAATCCAGTGGCAACCTGTGAAGCTCTGGTGAACTCCATGCCCAAGAGGGTTAAGGCAATGCTGGAAAATAATGGTGGCCACACAAAATATTGACACTTTGGGCCCAATTTGGACAAATTCACTTAGAGGTGTACTCACTTTTGTTGCCAGAGGTTTAGACATTAATGGCTGTGTGTTGAGTTATTTTGAGGGGACAGCAAATTTACACTGTTATATAAGCTGTGCACTCACTACTTTACATTGTAGCAAAGTGTCATTCAGTCTTGTCACTGAAGAAAAGATATAATAAAACATTTACAAAAATGTGAGGGGTGTACTCACTTTTGTGAGATACTATATATATATATATATATATATATATATATATATGTTAATAACAAAGGGCTCAGTCAATAAAAGCATGCCAGTAAATCGAGAGAATGGGAAGTTGTGTCAGTTCCTTTTTTGTATATCACACTCACTGACTTCTCACTTGTCGTTTTTCAGTGTTACGTAACATTCAAATTCTATTTAAAACTTCTGCTTTAGAAGATACAGCCATAATATAATACAGCATTGGAGAACTTTCATTGCAATGTTTCCAGTGCAAGTTATTTCTGTGAAATGGGCAGGTGTAACACATTTTTTTAAGTCTGTACTTGTCCACAATATTGTTTTCAAAGACTCAAAATCACCATTTTATTGTATTGTATATGTTGTTAAAATGTATCTAAAGCCAAAACTTTTTTTTTTTTTTTTTTTTTTTTAGTTTTGAATGCTGTGATGGGGGATTCACACTCGTCCATTGTCCACTATATTCGTCCATTGTCATTGAGACTGAAAAACAGGGAAAATCCAACATTTATAGTTGTTACCAGAGTTGGAATAGAGGGGGAAACATCCAGTGTGGTCACTTGATTTGATGGCAACTATCTATAAGGAGATTTAATTTTGGAGAGATTACCTGTCACTTCCTGCTGTGTTTACAGAACAGGAAGTGAAGGGAAAAATCCCAAATGGCACATTGATGGCAAAAAAGACTCTCTGTAGGCATACCTGCTCTTAATTTATCTATTGACATATACAGTATGCTCCAACATGGAGACTCATTAACTAGAGTTAGGACCGCACTATACAGAGGGGCCTTAACAAGGCAGTGCACCTTCTATATATGTTTGCAAATGTTGTGCAACTAAAAGCTCAGTTTTTAAAACAAATTTGGTACACAGTGTAATTTATTTATTTATTTATTTGCTGGCTAGCTGGTAAGTGTGTTGGGAAAGTCATTTTGTTTTGTTTGCTGTCTATCAAGCCCTTACATGTGTACATACTCTAAAAGCTAGTTATAAATTGGAGTGGTTGCCATTTTTGTTAAGAACAGACAACCTAGCGGGGTTTTGACTTTAGACATACTTGTATGTAAACCCCAACAACAAACTTATTTACGCCTCTTTTGATCTGCTACATATACAGTTGTAAGTGTTTTGTTATGTCTGTTTGATAAGTGCAAAAAGATACCTGTTATGACAGAAATTTGGAGCTGACCTGTGTCTAGTGAACACTTCCTGTGTTATCTCAGCAGTCCAATTAGCTCTCCTAGTTCTTATCTTGAGACTACAGAATGATTAATGTCTATGTTGTTAACAAAAGGACAGGAGGGTTTGAGTAGATTTCTGAATAAAATTCTAGGATGTAGCTAGAGGCCTCACCAGCAGGAGGTCCTGATTTCCCTGTATAGATCTTTAGTTAGATCTCCTTTTGGAATACTTTGTCCAGTTCTGGAGACCTCACTTACAAAAAAGATATTGATAGGATAGAACGAGTTCAGAGATGGGCAACAAAATTGGTGAAAGGTCTGAGGAATAAAACATATCAGGAGAGACTTCAGAAACCATAAGCAGAACTTTACCCAAAAGTTACTCTCCCCCCTCTTTTCCATTTGGCATGTTTTTTTGGGAGGTTTAACTGGTTTTTACAGGTACCCACTCCCAAGTTCCGCCTAGATCGCTGTGGCCATCTGAGAGGAAGTTCACCGTTCCTCTTCGCTTGCAGCCTTCTGGGACAATTCTGAGAAGGCTGTGGGACCATTTACGAAGCGCCGCGTGGCTCACGCATGCACAGTGGGAATCCTCCTTTAGTTAAAGGGGTTGTAAAGGTAAAAAAATTTTCACCTTAATGCATTATATGCATTAAGGTGAAAAAACTTTTGACAGTACCGCCGCCCCCAGCCCCCAGCCCCCAGCCCCCAGCCCCCCCGTTTTACTTACCTGACACCTCGAATCTCCGCTGCTCGTTCCCGTCATCTCTATTACAGCTCAGCCTGGTCGCTGATTGGCTGCAGTGGATGGATTGAAAGCAGCACAGCCATTGGCTCGCGCTGCTGTCAATCACATCCAATGAGGCGGCGCGCCGGGGTGCGGGGCCGAGTGATACAGTGAGCGGCTATAGCCGCCGGATGTATCACGGGAGCGCGCCCGCAAGAACTAACCACCATGCGAGGAAGCTCGCATTAAGGTGGATAGTTCTTGCGAGGAGGAGCTGAAACAGCCGCCGAGGGACCTCAGAAGAGCAGGTTCGGGGCCACTCTGTGCAGAATGAGCTGCACAGTGAAGGTAAGTATGACATGTTAGTTATTTTAAAAAAAAAATAAAATTACCTTTACAACCCCTTTAAGATGCCATTGCTAGGGACCCGAAGCCCAGTGAAGAACAGTCGCGGGTGAGCACATCTCGGGACCCCTGGACAGGAAAGGGTCTTTAAATTAAAAATCAGCAGCTATTTGCAGCTGTTGACTTAATTTTTTTGGGGGGAAACTGAAGCTCCTCTTTATTATGTACAGTCTGGAGGAAAGAAGGGAAAGGGGAGACATGACTGAAAACCTTAATAACATCAAGAGGGTGAATAAGGTTCAGGAGGGCAGTATTTTTAACAGGAAGCCAATATCAAAAACATGGGGAAAGTATTTTATATTTATATACACAGTATATATGAGAGAGAATTGATGGACTACTTTGTCTTTTTTTCTGCTTCTGTTACTCTTCTATGTTTCTTAGCAAAAGAAAACCGGGCAGGGCTGACACCACTCAGTTAGAAAAGGGGTGTATGTTGTCAGCCCAAAATGGTCAGTCTATAAAGTAACATTTTCCTTGACCCACACAAACAAGATGAGTGGAGGAATTCTCTGTGGAGGGACATTGTATTCTCACAGCAACAGGCTGCAGCCACTGATCGTCAAAAGTTTTCCAAAATGACCCTTCCATAAAAGTCAATTCGATGATCGCCTTCTGTCGAACAGGGGTGGCCACACACAGATCGGACCCTGCTAAACTGGACGCATTTCAATCAGAGTATGTCCAGCTTTAGGAGCTGAGTGCATTTCTGCAGATCAACAGGTATTTTGTTGTACTTGCAAGGCCTTATTGGATAAACTATGGGGAAATGTATATGTATTGCAGAGATGTACTGCAATTTTTAATTTTTTTTTTTGGGAGTAGAAAGAAAATCCAAGACACATTTGTCACAAGCATCCATGTTTATTGTACAAACCATCCACAAACATGGCAAGGATAGTCCCCTGGCTTGGATGCATTTTACCAATCATTGCTTAGAGATCTCTCTATGACTAAGCCCCTGAAGGGGTGAAATGTGTTAGAGTGGGCAGTCTTTAAGGTGGGGACTGGTTTGTACAATAAACATGGAGGCTTATTATCACAAACAGGTGTGTGGTGGCTTTAATTTCTACTTCTGATTAAAGAGCTGGGATGCCTCAGCTTGCCTCCTGCACTTGGGGTCTGAGTGTACCGTTTTTTTTAAAATTATTATTATTATTTTTTATTTTGCCCTGACATATACTGTTTAAATACATATGGTGCAGTACAATTACAAGGATCCATTTGTTATCCTTATGAACAATCTTTGTGGCCAGGGCAGCCTTCTCTGCAGGTTCTAAAGTCATAAAAGTCTTTGCTTAGCAATTTATTACAAGTTTGTTAAACCAGGAACCGACCCACATCGGATCAGTGCTGGCAGCCAATGGCAGTCCTCCAGTCAGAACATAGCCCAGGGGCACAGTGGGGGAGATCGCTGCACTAACATTGCTTGTGTTGGTACGGTGATCTCTCCATTTTTTTTTCGTTCAGCCGGCTGGATTGGAGCAAAACAAACTTCTAGTGTGTATCAGGCTTCAGGAATAACCACCACTAGGGAATGTACAAATATGTGTATAACCTGGTGATTTGGTCAGAGACATGTTTGTCAGATAAAAAGAGATTAGCTAAGCCCACTTTGCTGACTAGTAGGGCTGAGCACAGGGTTGTTTTGCTATGCTTTATGCACTTGGTAAACCATTCTAAACCATTGTGCATCTCCTATGTTAGTTTAAAACTGATTAAGCAGTTGCTTTCATTTGCTGTGTTTGTTGCATATACAGAACTATTTATTTTATGATATACACTATATTGCCAAAAGTATTGGGACACCTGGCTTTACACGCACATAACCTTTAATGGCATCCTAGTCTAATGCCCTGTACACACGGTCGGATTTTCCGACGGAAAATGTGTGATAGGACCTTGTTGTTGGAAATTCCGACCATGTGTAGGCTCCATCACACATTTTCCATCGGATTTTCCGACACACAAAGTTTGAGAGCAGGCTATAAAATTTTCCGACAACAAAATCTGTTTTGACCATTCTTCCTGAAGCGCATTTGTGAGGTCAGACACTGATGTTGGATGAGAAGGCCTGGCTTGCAGTTTGTGCTCTAATTCATCCCAAAGGTGTTCCTAATCGGGTTGAGGTCAGGCCATTCAAGTTCCTCCACCCCAAACTCGCTCATCCATTTCCTTATGGACCTTGCTTTGTGCACTAGTCCAAATCATTTGGTGGAGGGAGATTATGATCTGGGGTTGTTTTTCAGGGGTTGGACTTGGCCCCTTAGTTCCAGTGAAGGGAACTCTTAACCTCTTCAATACAGCGCACTTATACACCTTCCTACCTAGACCAATTTTCAGCTTTCAGCACTGTCGCAGTTTGAATGACAATTGCGCGTTCATACGACACTGTACCCAAACTAAATTTTTATCATTTTGTTCCCACAAATAGAGCTTTCTTTTGGTGGTATTTGATCACCTCTGCGGTTTTTATTTTTTGCGAAACAAATAAAAAAAGACCGAAAATTTTGAAAAAAATAAAAGTTTTGCTTTTGTTTCTGTTAAAAATTTTTGTAAATAAGTAAGTTTTGTCTTTCACTGATGGGCACTGATAAGGCAGCACTGACAGGCACTGATATGGCGGCACCGATGAGGTGGCACCAATGAGCGGGCACTGACGGGCACTGACGATGGGCACTGATATGCGGCACTGATGGGCACTGGTAGGCAGCACTGATGGGTGGCATTGATATTCAGCAGTGATAGCCATTGATAGGCGGCACTGATGGGCACTCATGGGTGGCACTGGTGGACACTGATGGGCATTGATAGGCGACACTGGGCACTGAAAGGCTGCAAAGATGGGTTCTTACCCTTACTGAAAGGCTTGCAAAGATGGGTGGCACCGATAGGCGGCACTGCTGGGCACTGATGTGCACTGATACGTGGCACTGATACGTGGCACTGATACGTGGCACTGATAAGCATCCCTGGTGGCACTGGCAGTGGTAGGCATTGTGAGTGGGCACTGATTGGCAGCTGCCTGGGCACTGATTAGTATTTCCCTGGGGGTCTAGGGGGCATACCTGGTGGTCCAGTGTGGATGGCTTCCCTGGTGGTCCTGGGCGGCTTCCCTGGTGGTCCTGGGCGGCTTCCCTGGTGGTCCTGGGCGGCTTCCCTGGTGGTCCTGGGTGGGATCCGAGGGGGGGCTCTGCTGATAAACAATCAGCACAGACCCCCCTGTCAGGAGAGCAGCCGATCGGCTCTCCTCTACTTGCGTCTGTCAGACGTGAGTGTGGAAAAGCCGATCAACGGCTTTTCCAATGGACATTGTGATCAGCCGTGATTGGACACGGCTGATCACGTGGTAGAGAGTCTCCGTCAGAGACTCTTTACCTAGATCGGTGTTGCGGGGTGTCAGACTGACACCCCGCAACAACGATCGCAGCGATGTGCGCCCCCGGGGGGCGCGCAGCGGCTCAATATCCTGAGGACGTCATATGACGCCCAGTCAGGTTATTGAAACCACTTTGCCGCCGTCATTCTGCTATATGGCGAGCGGCAAGTGGTTAAAGGAGTTGTAAAGTCTCGTGGTTTTTCACCTTAATGCATACTATGCATTAAGGTGAAAAACCTTTGGTGCTGCAGTAGCCCCCAGAGCCCCCCTTTTTTTTACCTGAACCCGACCATTCCAGCGATGAGAACGAGCCCAGCAGCTCCGTCCGCTGTCTCGAGTCCTCATTGGCTCCCACTGCTGTCAAACAAATCCAGTGACACGGGAGCCGGGGGGCAGGGCCGAGTCCTGCTGTCTGTGTCAATGAAGCAGCAGCAGGACTCGAGAGCGCACCCACACTAGTTCTCCCATGGAAAGCGGCTCTCCGTGGGGGCACTCGATGAAGAAGAGGAGCCAGGAGTGCCGCCAGGGGACACCAGAAAAGGAGGATCGGGGCCGCTAAGTGCAAAACCCTTGCACAGAGCAGGTAAGCATGACATGTTTGTTATTTAAAAAAAACAAACAAAAAAAAAAAACCCTTTACAATCACTTTAAGGCATACCAAGACATTGTGGACAATTTCATGCTTCCAACTTTGTGGGAACAATTTGGGGATGGCCCCTTCCTGTTCCAACATGACTGCACACCAGTGCACAAAGCAAGGGATGATCATTTTGCTGTCTGTAAACATGATGGACCCAGGCACCATCAAATGGGAGGTCAATCAGACACAGCTCAAGGAACCTCTAGTAACCTCTGGATGATCCCTTGGCAAGAATAGCTTGACTAGACAGATCCTTATTAACTGGAGCAGTACTGAGCACTGATTAATATTGTATTGCATTGCAGATGCTGTAAATGAAACATCTAAGTAGTTTTCACCCCCCCATGAAAATATGACATGGCAAGAAAAGAAAAAACTGAAAGTCATGTAAAAAATACATTCAGATAATCTTTAAAAAAAAAACTCAAAAACTCCAAATTCACCCAGCTTTCACTTATAATTCAATTTACATTGTAGATAGTTACATAGTAGGTGAGGTTGAAAAAAGGCACAAGTCCATCAAGTCCAACCTATGTGTGTGATTATATGTCAGTATTACATTGCATATCCCTGTATGTTGCGGTCGTATCTAATAGTTTTTGAAACTATCAATGCCCCCCACTGAAACCACTGCCTGTGGAAGGGAATTCCACATCCTTGCCGCTCTTACAGTAAAAAACCCTCTACGTAGTTTAAGGTTAAACCTCTTTTCTTCTAATTTTAGTGAGTGGCCACGAGTCTTGTTAAACTCCCTTCCACAAACAAAGTTTTATCCCTATTGTGGGGTCACCAGTACGGTATTTATAAATTGAAATCATATCCCCTCTCAAGCGCCTCTTCTCCAGAGAGAATAAGTTCAGTGCTCACAACCTTTCTTCATATCTAATATCCTCCAAACCAGGCCCGGACTGGCCATAGGGCAGACCGGGCATTTGCCTGGGGTGCCCGGCCCACCCGCTCCGTGGCCTGTTGATGATCAGGCCGCACAGCGGGAGGTAAGCAGCGACCGTGGCCTGAACATAGGTAACACAGGTCGCAGCCGCTGCTCGCCTGCCGCTATGCGGCCGTGCCTGTGTCATCTCTGGCGGCTGCATGGGCTGAGCTGTGTGTCTCTCTCACACACAGCTCAGCCTCAGAGCCGCGTTGACAGTTCCGCAGCCGCTCTTCTCCTCCAGGCATGAGTGTCTGCACGGTGGGGAGAGCTGCAGTCTGCTGTTACAATATTCCCCCCTCACCCCCCCCCTCCCCTTCTCATGTCGGCAGCAGGGGAAGAGAAGGCTTTCTTGTCTGTTCGTTTTCCCTGCCCATTGGCCACAGCGGTGGGCCAATCGGAAGCAACTAGAAGGGCATCATGGGAAATGTAGTCCCAGAGATAGGTGGCCCAATTGTTCTCAGCAGAGAGCAGGCTACAGTCCCCAGCATGCACTCTGCTGGGGTGAAAGAGAAAACCCGGAAACAAGCTGAGGAGTGCTTGTAGCAACTACTACAGGAGACATGGAAAACAAAAGAGGGGACTATGCTGGGGGAACTAATAGCCCCAGCACCACCAGAGAGAGCCATGCTGTACCCGCACCACCAGAGAGAGCCACGCTTTACCCGCACCACCAGAGAGAGACACGCTGTACCTGTACCACCAGAGAGAGCCATGCTATACCGCACCACCAGAGAGAGCCACGCTGTACCCGTACCACCAGAGAGAGCCAGGCTGTACCCGCACCACCAGAGAGAGCCATGCTATACTGCAGCACCAGAGAGAGCCACACTGTACCCGCACCACCAGAGAGAGCCACACTATACTGCACCACCAGAGAGAGCCACGCTGTACCCGCACCATACCACCAGAGGGAGAGCCACGCTGTACCCACACCGCCAGAGAGTCTCACTGTACCGCACCACCAGAGAGAGAGACACGCTGTACCCGCACCACCAGAGAGAGCCACGCTGTACCCGCACCACCAGAGAGAGAGACACGCTGTACCTGCACCACCAGAGAGAGAGCCACGCTGTACCCGCACCACCAGAGAGAGAGCCACGCTGTACCCGCACCACCAGAAAGAGAGCAGGTCAGTGTCACGGGGCCATGTGGGCACAATAGGAGACAGACAGTACTGGCATTATATGGCCAAAATAGGACCAGGACACTAATATAAAGGGGACTGCACTGTAATCATTGCAGTGCCCCTTTATAGTGCAGCTCACTTTATATCACAGTATCCCTGCACATTACAGTCTGGAGGACCGACACCAGCCATCCCCGCGAATGTCTACCAACCCCCCCCCCGGTCCCTGGAAAAGTTGGCTGCTCAGTCTAAAATGCCTGGGCCTATTTTTTGTCCCAGTCCGGGCCTGCTCCAGACCCCTTATTAGCTTTGTTGCCCTTCTTTGTACACTCTCCATTTCCAGTACATCCCTCCTGAGGACTGGTGCCCAGAAATGGACAGCATACTCCAGGTGAGGCCGGACCAGAGTCTTGTAGAGCGGGAGAATTATCGCTTTATCCCTGGAGTTAATCCCCTTTTAATGCATGCCAATATTCTGTTTGCTTTGTTAGCAGCAGCTTGACATTGCATGCCATTGCTGAGCCTATCATCTACTAGGACCCCCAGGTCCTTTTCCATCCTAGATTCTCCCAGAGGTTTACCCCCCAGTGAGTAGATTGCTTTCATATTTTTGCCACCCAAATGCATTATTTTATATTTTTCTACATTAACTCTCATTTGCCATGTAGTTGCTCACCCCATTAATTAGTTCAGATCTTCTTGCAAGGTTTCCACATCCTGCAAAGAAGTTATTGCCCTGCTTAGCTTAGTGTCGTCCACAAATACAGAGATTGAGCTCTTTACCCCATCCTCCAGGTCGTTTATGAATAAATTAAACAGATTGGTCCCAGTACAGAACCCTGGGGGACCCCACTTCCCACCCCTGACCATTCCAAGTATTCCCCATTTATCACCACCCTCTGAACTCGCCCTTGTAGCCAGTTTTCAATCCATGTACTCACCCTATGGTCCATGCCAACGGACCATACTTTGTACAGGAAACGTTTATGGGGAACTGTGTCAAATGTTTTTGCAAAATCCAGATTCACCACGTCTACGGTCTTTCCTTTATCTAGATGGCAGCTCACCTCCTCATAGAAGGTTAATAGATTGGTTTGACAAGAACAATTCTTCATGAATCCATGCTGATTACTGCTAATGATACCGTTTTCATTGCTAAAATCTTGTATATAGTCCCTTATCATCCCCTCCAAGAACTTGCATACTATTAATGTTAGGCTAACTGGTCTGTAATTCCCAGGGATGTATTTTGGCCCTTTTTTAAATATTGGTGCTACATTGGCTTTTCTCCAATCAGCTGGTACCATTCCAGTCAGTAGACTGTAAGTAAAAATTAGGAACAATGGTCTGGCAATTATTTGACTGAGTTCCCTAAGCACCATCGGGTGCAAGCCACCTGGTCCCGGTGATTTATTAATGTTAAGTTTCCCAAGTCTATTTCTAATTCTGTCCTCTGTTAGCCATGAGGGTGCTTCCTGTGATATGTCATGAGGACAAACACCAGTTAGTGAAGCACCCCGATTCCCTTGTGAAAACTGAGGAGAAGAATAAATTCAATACCTTCGCCATCTCCCCATCCTTTGTAACCAGATGTCCTTCCTCATTCTTTATGGGGCCAATATGGTCTGTCCTCCCTTTTTTACTGTTCATATACTTAAAGAATTTCTTGGGTTTTTTTTTGCTCTCCTCCGCTATGTGTCTTTCGTGTTCTATCTTAATTGCACCCTTACATATCTTGTTGCATTCTTTGTAAAGTCTGAATGCTGGTGATGATCTCTCAGCCTTGTATTTTTTGAAGGCCTTCTCCTTTGCTTTTATATGCATTTTTACATTAGAGTTAAGCCATCCAGGACTTTTGTTCGCTCTTTTAAATGTATTTCCCAATGGGATGCACTGGCTAATGCCCTTATTTAATATGCTCTTAAAGCAAACCCATCTCTCCTCCGTGTTCTTTGTTTCTAAGATTTTATCCCAATTTATATATTTATATATTTATATATTTTAGCAAGGTTCAGAGTTTAGGGAAGTTGGCTCTTCCCCTTGTGTTTCCTATTTGTGTGATTTATACTAAAGCCAATGGGCGAAGCTTATAAGAACGTTTTGTCTTATGTGAAAGCACTTATAAATAGACCCCAAAAGGTGTACTCTTAAAGGATAAGTATGGTTTTTGCTTTTTTCCAATATTCATACTTACCTAGGTGGATGCAGCATCGGTCCGATGCTGCATCTGTCCCCTGCCGCCTCTTCACTGAGAACCGAGCCACCTAACAAGGCCGATGGCTCAGTTCTCTCGGCTCCCCGAGAGGAGAGCTGACTGTCAATTAGCAATTCTCCTGCTCTGCTCCTCCACGCTCACTGGAGTGCTGAGCTGTGGAAGGGTAGGGAGCGGCCATCTCAGCGGCTTGCTGAGAGGCTGAGAGGCTGAGACTGCCATCAGTCCAGGCACCTGGCAGATCCAGAATTCCGAAGTCGGGATGACACGGTGCCTGGACTGATCTGTGTGACGTCAGCAGAGAGCAGACTTCAGACCGCTCTCTGCTGAAAACGGGTCACAGGAGTGCAAAACTAAATGTACTCCTGTGTCCCTTAGGAGAAGCCCAGCCAAACAAGCCCAGGCTGGACTTCTCCTTCAAAGTTCACTGAAGTTTCTATTTATACAATGGTCTTGTATTGTAGCTGCAGAAGTGAAAGCAGAAACAGTACCAGGTCATTTGGTATACACTGATTTTAGCTTCATGTTTGTAATGGGTATTGTAGCCAGCTGCCTGGGGACCTGTCACTGCCCTGATCCTTGTTACTTCCACATCAGAGTTCCCAGCTTTCCCTCGCTCAGCAGTTACCAGGGACAGAGGAATGGATTTCTGTGGTTGCAGGCACTTTCCAACGTGCAGCTCTCTTAAATGCTGTGATTGACTCAGACATGTGCGAGGGATTTGCTGAACCTGACACCCCCGTAAGTGGCCGGATAGCTCTTCAATATCTGCATTACAGAATGGGCATAAAATCTACCAGGCAGGAGAAAGAATAGCTTATATCTTTTGATATTAGTCTTATGTAAGATGAAGGAATAGCCAGACCCTCTTAATACTGACTCTCTGAGTATAATATTCTAAGGCAAAATTAGCAAACAGTGTGGCAAGTACAATGTTACGGTAAATTGAATTTATCCCAAATAAAGGTTTTTTTTAAATTTTTTTTTAAAGGGCAGTCTCGATTGGCCACTTGGTATTTTTTTCTCATCAATCATCTTCTATGTACCAAAAATGTGCCCATAATCTCTGCCAATTATCTTCCCTTTTATGGCCCACCGCAACTTTTCAGGCTAACAAATAGTTTGGATAACAAATATTTAGAGTGACGATGGGAATCTGCCTGTCCAGGTTTGACACTGCTATCCACACGGATCTTACCTGGACCTTGTTTTTCAGTTCTTCATTCCTTTCAGATTTAACTGTGTCTATTGTTTGTTTTTTTTGTTGGATACTGCCTGAAGTGTGGTACTGATTTATGTTGGCATTTCAAGCCCCTGTGTGGGCAGACTGGACGCCTTATTGTACCATACCTTTAAATTTAATCAAAATAATTGTACCAGAAAGATGGTGTAGAGCTGGTCCTCACTGTTACATTTGTATGAATTTTGCAGTTTTTCTTGAAACAATAGATACAATGGTATCTTATAGAATTGACCTAGTATGGATGTCCATATGTATTGCAGATCACACTTTTGCCAGCTGAGAAAATATGTTTTTGCCCAGCTGAGAAAATATGTTTTTGCCAGGCCTATCTGCTTGTATATCACCAGATTTGGGCGTTCAAAGGGAACAGTCACAAATATATACGTGAGTTAAGGGTTGGAAAAGATAGAAACACTGTAACAATTATTATTAGAATATTTTATTCATTAGGTCAACTTAGTTGCAATGTAAATACATGAAAATTATCCTTTTAATGGCTCCAGTCACAAAAACAGATACATCAGATTTTAGGAATATCCCACCAGCCTTTTTTATTCTTTGGAAATGTTGTGGGAACTTGCAAAATCCCCTGTCTGTAGTACTTCACCAGAATTCAGGGGTGAATTTTGAACTTCCCCAAACAGTGCTGACCTCAACTTATACACAGCCACAGCCACACAGATGAACTCACTCAAATTTCTACCCATGTCTGGCCCAGGACATCTAGGGAAATAGGAAAAACTGCCCCGGGGATTGTACGGGTGAGGGTTGATGCATATATAAAGCGCGTATGAAAGTAATAAAAAATAACACATTTTATTCATAAAATACATGATTTAACCACTTCAGCCCCGCTCACTGTATATATACGTCATTTTTTTGAAGATGGATATCTCGGTAACGGCAGCAGCTGCTGCCACAACCGAGATATCCATCTTTACAGTGAGCGATTCTGTAAACGATAATGGTGGTCTCAGCGGCGGGTTCGCCGCGAGATCACCGTTATCGGCGGCGGGAGAGGTGCCACCCCCCCTCCCGCCGCTCTCCCGCACCCTCCGCCGCTTACCGGAACCGTCGGTAACGGCGGAGGAGATCGGGACCTGTCACCGCTGAGGTACTGAGACGAGTGAGGCCAAGATGGCCCCCACCCGTCTCTATACCATGTGACGGCCGGAGCGACGTCATTACGACGGCTCCGCCCACTGTCTTAAAGGCACAAATTTTTAAAATGTAATTTTTCAAACGACTTTTTTTTTTTTTTTTTTTTTTGCATTTTAGTCTAAATATGAGATCTGAGGACTTTTTGACCCCAGATCTCATATTTAAGAGGACCTGTCATGCTTTTTTCTATTACAAGGGATGTTTACATTCCTTGTAATAGAAATAAAAGTGATCCAAATTTTTTTTTTTTTTAAAACAGTGAAAAAATAAATAAAATAAAATAAAATAAATAATAAAAACAAAAAAAAAATTTTTTTAAAGCGCCCTGTCCCGACGAGCTCGCACGCAGAAGCGAACGCATACGTGAGTAGCGCCCGCATATGAAAACGGTGGTCAAACCACACATGTGAGGTATCGCCGCGACCGGTAGAGTGAGAGCAATAATTCTAGCCCTAGACCTCCTCTGTAACGCAAAACATGCAATCTGTAGAATTTTTTAAACGTCGCCTATGGAGATTTTTAAGGGTAAAAGTTTGACGCTATTCCACGAGCGGGCGCAATTTTGAAGCGTGACATGTTGGGTATCAATTTACTTGGCGTAACATTATATTTCACAATATAAAAAAAAATTGGGCTAACTTTACTGTTGTCTTATTTTTTTTTTCAAAAAAGTGCATTTTTTCCAAAAAAAGTGCGCTTAGAAGACCGCTGCGCAAATACGGTGCAAAAAAAAGTATTGCAATGACCGCTATTGTATTCTCTAGGATGTTAGAAAAAAAACAATATATAATGTTTGGGGGTTCTAAGTAATTTTCTAGCAAAAAAACCTGTTTTAAACTTGTAAACACCTAAAATCCAAAACGAGGCTGGTCTTTAAGTGGTTAAAAACAATATATTGAACAATTCATACAGTTAATTTCCTGAAGCATGACAGAGAGGACTCTAAGGTGAGAGAACACAACCAAGCATGACAATCAGAATACCCAACATGTTTCGGAATTTTGCTTATACAGTTCCTTCTTCAGGGGTTTTGAAGATATACTTTATTGGTCTATCATAAAAATACATAAATAGAAGTTAATCAAAAAGTATATAGAGCATATGCAAAACATGGGGACAATAACATAGAACATGGAATATAATGAAAGGCCCAGGACATCTAGGTCAGTTGGCCATTAAAAAATAAAAAAGACTAAAAAGTAAAATTAAAAATTTAGGAGAGGAAGGCAAAGTGTACCCAGGACCACCACTGTTCACTTTCAACAAACGTGCCTCTGATTCAATAGAAAGAGGGCCTCTCAACCAGGGTTCCATGGACTCCTAGATTGTAAGCTCCAACGAGCAGGGTCCTCTGATTCACCCTGTACTGAATTATATTGTAACTGTACTGGCTGCCTTCATGTTGTAAAGCACTGCACAAACTGTTGGCGCTATATAAATTCTGTATAATAATAAAAAAAATAACCCTAGGGTTCCTCAAAAGGTTGCTAGGGGATTCTTGAGCAATGAGCAAGATCTGCCTCTCAGATACGTTCCCTGTGACACCATTGGTCTTTTTATCCATCTGTAGAGGAGTAATTCTTCCCAATGACCACATATGTAAGAAGCATTCTTCCCACCAGGGGCGGACTGACCATTGAGCCACTCGGGCACTGCCCGAGGACCCTGGGCCACTAGGCCACCAGATACTTACATCATTTGTTATTCGGAGGTGTCATCAGCTGCTGGCTCATTGCAGGTGGTTTCTATGTAAAGGAAACTGGTTTGGCCTGTATGTGCTGCAGCCAGAATTATCATAATTTGTGTGTAGCTATAGTTTGAAACCTGTACAGAGGGGAATGAACTGCCATTGCTCTGAAAATGCTAATAAATACGTGGCTGACTTTGACTGGTTAACACGTGTGCATTAAAAATGCAAGTAAAAACTTGTAGGCTTTCACCTACTTTTACTTGCTTTTTTATGTTTTTTTTTTTCAAGCTCTTTCCTTTATCTGTTTTGGGTGATAGAGAGGAGAGATAGGGGAGCATTTTATTTCAATATACAATATATATATATTATGTACATATATTTATATATACACATACATCCCAACATTTTCAGATGGGAATGAGGGACACCTACTAGCAAACGTATGTAAGCATAGGACACGCCCCCTGTCCCACCCCCTTAAAGGAGAAATAACAAAAAAAATGGTTAATTAAATCCACAAGTGTTTTTTTATACCACTACTATTGCTTTATAATGACTTTTAACATTTACAAATGCAGCAATTTAGAATTTGGATGAAGTATTTAGCACTGGGAAACACTTTTTGAAAGATAAAAAGTGCATTTTTTTTTATACAACTATATAGATCAGACCAAAATGAGGGACAAATGAGAAGGAAAGAGGGACAGAGGGACATTGCTCCAAATCAGGGACGGTTGGGAGCTATGTATACACTATATTACCAAAGGTATTGGCATACCTCTCAACATTTTGAGCTGGGAATGAGGGACACCTACTAGCAAACATTTGTAGGCATAAGACACACCCACTGCAACACCCCTTAAAGAAGAATTAACCCCCCCAAAAAAAAGTTGATTACATTTACAAGGGTTTTTGTTTTACCACTATTATTCCTTTTATATTGGCTTTTAGAATTTACAAATGTGGAAATTTAGAATTTGGATGAAAGGTTTAGCACTGGGAAACACTTTTTGAAAGATAAAAAGTGCCTTTTATATACAACTATATAAATCAGACCAAAATGAGGGACAAATGAGGAGGAAAGAGGGACAGAGGGACATTGCTCCAAATCAGGGACAGTACCTCCAAATCAGGGACAGTTGGGAGCTATGTATTGGGACACCTGCCTTTACATACATATGAACTTTAATGACATCCCAGTCTTACCCTGTTTCCCCTAAAATAAGACCTAGTCTGATTGTCAGTAATGGCTGCAATATAAGCCCTACCCCCCAAATAAGCCCTACCCTGTTTCTCCGAAAATAAGCCCTACCCTGAAAATAAGACCTACAAGGACTTTAACTAGGGCTTATTTGGGGGGTAGGGCTTATATTGCAGCCATCACCGACAGTCACGCTAGGTCTTATTTTAGGGGAAACAGGGTAGTTCATAGTTTTCAATATTGAGTTGGCCCACCCTTTGCAGCTATAACAGCTTCAACTCTTCTGGGAATACTGTCCACATGGTTTAGGAGTGTGTCTATGGGGATGTTGGACCTTTCTTCCAGAAGTGCATTTGTGAGGTCAGGCACTGATGTGGACGAGAAGGCCTGCTCTAATTCATCCCAAAGTTGGGGGAGCACCTACATGCGAGTTATTTTCAGCTGACCAAAGTTCTGTTTTAAATGAGGAATAAACCCTTATGTTTTGGGTTTGTAGTAGAAGAGTTGACATATAACACATACCTTATGTTTTAAGAAAGCAATGCTGTAATTAAAGGTTTTGTTTATCCAATATTTCATATTACTGATATGAGCCTGCTATACCATGCATTTGTATGATAAAGTCTCCTGTTCTCTTTGTATTGCTTCCTTTATGTAAAATCTCTGGTGTTCCTGCCAGTCCCCTTGCTTTCCTATTAAAAACTGACCACACTAAGCAGAAGAGCACATCGTCAGCTCTCTAGCTATGCAACTTAGTGCTCTCTCCTCCGATGATTAGACTTGGCCTGACACAACCCCTCTGCACAGCCTGTCACTGGGAAGATCAGATTAGTGCTGTTTCTCCTCCCCCCAGCTTTTATGCAGCGGAGAACAGAGAGAATGTGATCACATGTAAAAAAGGGAAAAACTATATTTATAATGTTTTTTTTTTTTTATAACCATACACAGATGTTTTGCCTTTCATTTATATTTTGAGGGCCACTTCACACCATAGAAACGCAGCCCAGATGCATTTCTGCATGCGCTTTTTTGATGTGCTTTTGGTGCATTTTTGATGCAGTCCAGTGCTTCCCCCCCTCTTTTTTCTTAACCTTAAATAAGGACAAGTGTGTTGCAGTGCATTTTTGGTGCATTTAGGTGCGTTCCAGTGCTTTTTTTGATGCGTTTTACAGCGTTCCAGTACAGTCCAGTGCTGAAAAAATGCAGCATGTTCTACTTTTTTTTCTGTAACTGGAATGCACTGGAACTGCAAGCACTGGTGTGAACTAAGCCAATGAAAACCATATAACCTACTTCACATGCGTTTTTGATGCAGAAAAAAAATGCACTGGATTGCATCTGGTGTGAACTGGCCCTTAATGGAATGGGTTGTTTTACAAGGTGATCGATTACAATCACTTTAACAGGTTTTAGTATAGCCAAGCTTCTTGATTTTCTTTGGTCACCTCACCATACCCTAACTGGTGTGCCTTCCTTCTAATCAAATTCATACAAACCTCTTAATAACCAACATGCCTAAGAACAGCAGTGGCACACATCTAAGAAAGGACCCATGTTGCAATCCTCAACATAATGATAAACACATTTCTTGTTTGAAGTGGCGGCATTGCAACACAAAGTGACCAAAAACAAGGGCAAGGGTGTCGTAGGGTGAAAGTTAACGCAGATAGATGACTGGATTGCAAAAGGAATGAAGGAATTTTTAGGATAGCATGGAATGTGTTGGATGGAAGTAAAGAATCCAAATGTAAATAGGTCAGGCACAGATGTGAAGGAATGATTGGAATGTAAAGCTTCCAAGGACAAGATGAGTCACATAACACACAGCCACATAAACTTCATTCTGACTACTTGGATTTAGGTGATACCTGGACCTGATTTAAAGGGGTTGTAAAGTTAGGTGTTTTTTCACCTTAATGCATTCTATACATTAAGGTGAAAAAACACCTGGCAGTCATCGCCCCCTGTTTTACTTAACTGAGCCCTGAATTTCCGTTGGCACGTCCCCACCATCCCTCTCTCCACGGTTCCTGGCTCTTGATTGGATAGATTGATAGCAGCGCAGCCATTGGCTCCCGCTGCTGTCAATCAAATCCAATGATGTGGGTGCCGGGGGGGCGGGGCCGAGTCCTGCATTCGGCATCTATGGACGCCGAATGCTGGACTCGGGAGCGTGCCCGAAAGGTAACCCCCTCGGGAGAGCGCTTCTCCCAAGGGGGTTCTCTAATGCGGGGAGGAGCCGCAAGAGCCGCCGGGGGACCCCAGAAATGGATGTTCGGGGCCACTCTGTGCAAAACAAGCTGCACAGTGGAGGCAAGTATGACATGTTTGTTATTTTAAAAAATAAAAAATGATCCTTTAGTATCACTTTAAGCATAAACTGTGTGGATAATTCCACTATGAACCATCAGTGGCGGCTGCTCTATAAGGGGCGCCGTCCCCCCATTCATGCGTCTAGCCCCCTAATCTACATGCGGGGCGCCGGACGCATGGATTCCAATGGGTTTTTTTTGTTTTTTTTGAAGCACCTGATTAGAGCCGGAGGCTGTAATAGGCTTCAAAAAAGGGTGGGCTCGCTTGTGTGACAATAGTAAATTAATTTTGGCTATTGTCTTCCTCATTCTGCTCCCGGCCAATCAGGAAGCCCCTATTGGCCAGGGAGTCTTAGGACGCATTTCCTGTTTCTGTTCGGCCGGAAGGACCTTTCTCCATACGGTAAAGCAGCCAGTACTCCTCTCGGGTGACCGCGGGGGTGGTGGTGGGGGTGTTTGACCTCCGCCATCCATCTCCCGCGGGTGGGTTAGTTTGTGCCCCCCCAAAATAGTGAGCACCAGCCGCCACTGTGAACTATTAAGAATAAAGACCATGAGTACTACTAAAGGGATGGGCCCCTACCCCCTGTTTTGCTGGGGTATAATTACCTTATAATTGGAAAACCGTACTTCACTTGCTAAATATAAAGTTTTCCATTACCCATTCAAATGCACTAAAAGATAAGGTCTCCGCAGGACGTGGAAACCTTGCAAAAAGACCTGAACAAATTAATGGGGTGGGCGACTACATGGCAAATGAGGTTCAATGTAGAAAAATGTAAAATAATGCATTTGGGTGGCAAAAATATGAATGCAATCTATACACTGGGGGGAGAACCTCTGGGGGAATCTAGGATGGAAAAGGACCTGGGGGTCCTAGTAGATGATAGGCTCAGCAATGGCATGCAATGCCAAGCTGCTGCTAATAAAGCAACCAGAATATTGGCATGCATTAAAAGGGGGATCAACTCCAGAGATAAAACGATAATTCTCCCGCTCTACAAGACTCTGGTCCGGCCGCACCTGGAGTATGCTGTCCAGTTCTGGGCACCAGTCCTCAGGAAGGATGTACTGGAAATGGAGCGAGTACAAAGAAGGGCAACAAAGCTAATAAAGGGTCTGGAGGATCTTAGTTATGAGGAAAGGTTGCGAGCACTGAACTTATTCTCTCTGGAGAAGAGACGCTTGAGAGGGGATATGATTTCAATTTACAAATACCGGACTGGTGACCCTACAATAGGGATAAAACTTTTTCGCAGAAGAGAGTTTACCAAGACTCGTGGCCACTCATTAAAATTAGAGGAAAAGAGGTTTAACCTTAAACTACGTAGAGGGTTCTTTACGGTAAGAGCCGCAAGGATGTGGAATTCCCTTCCACAGGCGGTGGTCTCAGCGGGAAGCATTGATAGCTTCAAGCAACTATTAGATAAGCACCTGAATGACCACAACATACAGGGATATACAATGCAATACTGACACATAATCACACACATAGGTTGGACTTGATGGACTTGTGTCTTTTTTCAACCTCACCTACTATGTAACTATGTAACTATCTTCTTAGGATTATTGGTATATGCTTAAATCAAACTTGTACTTTGTCCAGACTGGGCAAACTAACGGTCATGTTGCACAGACAGCAGTAGAAGGTCTACGAGTGGAACCTGAGAAAAACACAGTATGTCCAAGTATGGGGCACAGGGAGACATATTACTCTCATATAGTGGTCTACAGAGAAACCGAAAGCGGTATTCAATCCAAAACCAAAATTGAATAATATATTGCAGCTTACCAGTCATTAGATGTATTGGCTACATCAATTTTCTTTTATTTGGCTTTTCGCCTTTGTTTTCACCTGGTGATCTGGCCAGTAACACAACTTCTTGAGACACAACCAGAGCTGCCCCCCCTATCCATACATCCCCTAATCAACATGCAGGGCGCCGGATGCATGGATTCCAATGGGGGGGGGGTTTAAGCACGTGATTAGAGCCACAGGCTTTAATAGGCTTCAAAAAAGGGTGGGGCTTAAAAAAAGGGTGGGGGTGTTGACAATAGCGAATTAATATTCCCGATTTTCACACTGAATCTCCTCCCCGCTAATCATGAAGCGGGTCATGAGACTCGTTTCCCGGTTGCCCAAAACGCCCAGCGATAAATATAATAAATGTTTGCTTTTGGGTTTGATACTGCTTGAAGCCCTGTATACAGGCTGAACCAAGAACCCTGGGTTTTTACTAGTGCGACATTATGAAAGGCGAGGTGATTGATGGATGTTATGTTTCACCTCACATGCGTTCATTTGCAGCGAACTAAGGTGGAATCCAGTCCGGGTTTTACCAGCCACCTTGGCAGGGTTGGTTCCGGACCAGATTTTGCGGTCCACTTGTGTCCACCAACAGGTGGTATAAATAAAGCAGGACTGGAGCAAAGAATTGCTCATGGCCTGGGACTTGGGACCCAAAACCTGAAAGAGCTGCCTATGTGAAGTTTACTTTGTAAGAGAAAAGGTTTGCATTATCTTGGTTTTGTGGGTGACTGGGAGAAGCCCTTCACCTGTGAGTAAGACCCCTTTCACACTGGGGCGGTTTGCAGGCGTTATTGCGCTAAAAATACTGTCTGCAAACCGCCCCTAAACTGAGGTCTTTCACACTGAAGCGGTGCGCTGACAGGACGGTGAAAAAAGTCCTGCAAACCACTGTACCATTGATTTCAATGGGACAGCGTGGCTATACCGCGGCAATACCGCGGCTATAGCCGCGCTGTACGAGGGATTTTAACCCTTTTTCGGCCGCCAGCGGGGGTTAAAACCGCACCGCTAGCGGCCGAATACAGCTGCAAGAACGACGGTACAGCAGCGCTAAAAATAGCGCTGTTGTACCGCCGACGCCCCCACCGCCCCAGTGTGAAAGGAACTTAGGAACCTGCAATGTTTAGTTAGTACCTGGATGGCAAGGATTTATTTTCTGTTTTTGTTTGTTTTATTTGTTTTTTTTTCATTTGGAATACCTTTTTCCCAGGGAAGGAAAACCCCTGACACTAGCTATAAAATAGAGGCCTATTGAAGGAGCAGTGGCTCCGAGCGCGTAGCCTTCTCTCAACCTCTCTGCTAGCCCTCCTCCCTGGACGATCCCTCCCCTGGAAACCGAACCCGGAAGCAGATGGACGACCTGTGACGTCATGCACGCTTCACGTGCGCTCCACGCCGGCCCCTAGTCTCTTCCTGATGGCCACAGAAGGAGCTCCCGGCTGGTAATCCACCTTCTGCAGCCCAGCATCCCTGCAGCGTCACCACCACAGGATCGGAGGGAACACCGAGGACCACATACCTATACAGATGAGCCTTTTATATGTTTTTATCCTGTAAGTGTGTTTTTACCTGGTGTCATTAAACATCATTTGTTAATACTACACTCAGGTGGCGCTTCCTTCTCTACCCCTCTCTCATCCATCACAGAGCCAGCTCTCTGAGGAAACAGCAGCCGCCTAGCCTACCAGCCTACTTTAACCATTACATTACCGGTTACCACTTAACCCTTGAACTTCCAGCCTGTCCCCTATGGACTTAGTTGCTCAGCCCTTTATATCTCCTGTTATATATGGACTTGTGTGTTTGCGCTTACAGTTACCAATACTCTGTTTATACTCAGGCATACTCGGCTGTTCTCGGCCTCTGTATGTGGCCAGGCTGTGGAAGTCTCACACATGTGGTATCGCCATACTCAGGAGGAGTAGGAGAATCTATTTTGGGGTGTCATTTTTGGTATGTACATGCTGTGTTAGAAATATTGTATAAATGGACAACTTTGTGTTAAAAAAAAAAAAGCGTTTTAACCACTTCCCGCCTGCCGTCATACGACGTCCTTGACTTTGTGCGGGGATATCTGAATGATGGGTGCAGCTACAGGCATCATTCAGATATCGGCTTTTTCAGCTGGCGATTCCCTACACAATAAGAATGATCATAGCGGCTGTTACACTGCTTGATCGTTCTTACGGGAGGCGAGAGGGGACGTCCCCCCCCCCTCCCGCCGCCCTCCGGTGCTTCTACCGACTCACCGCTACGATCGAAGCCAGGATCTTTTTTTTTTTTTTTTTTTCAGGCACAGCCTAGAGGTGCGATGTGGGGTCTTATTGACCCCATATCTCACTGTAAAGAGGACCTGTCATGCCATATTCCTATTACAAGGGATGTTTACATTCCTTGTAATAGGAATAAAAGTAATCAAAAAAATTTTGGGGGGAAAAAAGTGTCAAACTAAAATAAATAAAGTAAAGTGAACAATAAAAAAAAAAAAAAAATTTTTAAAGCGCCCCTGTCCGTGTGCTCGCATGCAGAAGCGAACGCATACGAAAGTCCCGCCCAAATATGAAAACGGTGTTCAAACCACACATGTGAGGTATCGCTGCGATCGGTAGAGCGAGAGCAATAATTTTGGCCCTAGACCTCCTCTGTAACTCAAAATTTGTAACCAGTAAAAAATTTTAAAGCGTCGCCTATGGGGATTTTTAAGTAGCGAAGTTTGGCGCCATTCCACAAGCGTGTGCAATTTTGAAAGGTGACATGTTAGGTATCTATTTACTCGGCGTAACTTCATCTTTCATATTATGCAAAAACATTGGGCTAACCATACTGTTTTGTTTTTTTTTTAAAGCGCAAAACAGTTTTTTTCCCAAAAAAAAAACGTGTTCGAAAAACTGCTGCGCGAATATCGTGCGAGATAAAAAGTTGCAATGACCGCTATTGTATTCTCTAGGGTCTTTGCTAAAAAAACATATATAATGTTTTGGGGTTCTATGTAATTTTCTAGCAAATAAATGATGATTTTTACATGTAGGAGAGAAATGTCAGCATTGGCCTGGGTGCTCCAGAACGCTTGAAGGTGCTCCCCTGCATGTTGGGCCTCTGTATGTGGCCAGGCTGTGTAAAAGTCTCTCACATGTGGTATTGCCATACTCGGGAGTAATAGCAGAATGTGTTTTGGGGTGTAATTTGTGGTATGCATATGCTGTGTGTGAGAAATAACCTGCTAATATGACAATTTTGTGAAAAAAAAACAAGAAAAAAAAAAAAACTTGATTTTGCAAAGAATTGTGGGAAAAAATGACAACTTCAAAAAACTCACCATGCATCTTTCTAAATACCTTGGAATGTCTTCTTTCTAAAAAGGGGTCATTTAGGGGGTATTTGTACTTTTCTGGCATGTTAGAGTCTCAAGAAATGAGATAGGCCGTCAGTACTTCACGTGTGATCAATTTTCAGATATTGGCACCATAGCTTGTGGACGCTATAACTTTCACAAAGACCAAATAATATACACTAATTTGGATTATTTTTACCGAAGATATGTAGCGGTATAAATTTTGGCCAAAATATATGAAGAAAAATTACTAATTTTCAAAATTTTATAACAGAAACGAAGACAAATGCATTTTTTTACAGATTTTTCGGTCTTTTTTCTTTTATAGCGCAAAAAATAAAGAACCCAGCAGTGATTAAATACCACCAAAAGAAAGCTCTTTGTGTCAAAAAAAGGACAAAAATTTCATATAGATACAGTGTTGCATGACTGAGTAATTGTCATTCAAAATGTGAGAGCACCAAAAGCTGAAAATTGGTCTGGTTATTAAGGGGGTTTAAGTGCCCAGTGGTCAAGTGGTTAAACAGTGTAAAAATTATTAAAATCAAGTAAAATAAATAAGAAATTATTTTTTTTTTAAAGTGCCCCGTCCAGACGAGCTCGCGCACAGAAGCTAACGCATACGTGAGTAGCGCCCGCATATGAAAACGGTGGTCAAACCACACATGTGAGTTATCTCACATATATTTTGAAGCGTGACATGTTGGGTATCAATTTACTTGGCGTAACATTATCTTTCACAAAATAAAAAAAATTTGGCTAACTTTACTGTTGTCTTATTTTTTGAATACAAAATTTGAAAAAAAAGTGCGCTTGTAAGACTGCTGCGCAAATAAAGTGTGACAAAGTATTGCAACGACCGCCATTTAATTCTCTAGGGTGTTAGAAAAAAAAAGTATAATGTTTGGGGTTTCTAAGTAATTTTCTAGCAAAAAAACTTGTTTCTAATTTGTAAACACCGAGTCTGAAAAAGAGGCCTGGTTTTAAAGTAGAACTATGGGCAAAAACATTTTCATTTTCGATAGAACAAGGGAGGGTTATATAACTTCTATCAGATTTGTTTTCACCATCTGTGTCCCATTGTGATTTCCCTTCACTTCCTGTCACGTAGCCAAACAGGAAGTGAGAGGAAATCCCGGCAAATTAAAGGAATTTCATGGGGACCCCCGGGTCCCCATTGGAAGATTTCCCTCTATTACTTTTCTGGGGACAACCCAAAAATTGGGATTTTCTTTTACTTTCACTTTCAGTGATTACAGTAAACATGACAAATAGAGAGGGTGAATCTCCCTTATAGGGGCACAGGCCGAAACATAAACCTGACAGGGGTTCTAATCCCTCTCCACTCTATCCAAAACGAAAAAAAAAGTTTTGCCTTTAGTTATACTTTATGGGCCGGTTCACACCAGATGCAGTCCAATGCGTTTTTTATTCTGCATCAAAAATGCATGGGCATTGATTAACATGGATTCCAATGCCCGTAGTTCAGACCAGTGTAGTGCATTCCAGTGCAGTCAACAAAAATGGAACATGTTGCATCTTTTTCTGTATGGAATGCATCTGGAATGCAACAAAACGCATACTGTAAAAAAGGCACCTGTCCTCAAGTGTCCTCAGTTGAGATGAATTAAAAAAAGAGGGGAAAAAACAATCTGGAACGCATCCAATACGTGCGTGCAGAAATGCATCCAGAATGCAGAAATTGTGGTGTGAACTGGAAAAAAAAGTATAAAAAAGGGGGGAGAAGGGTTAACCTCCTCCACAAATGGTGAACATTATTAAAAATAATCTCTCCATTCTGTTTGCTGATAAACAACTCTATAATATTTTGAAAGACAGAGGTTGGCTCTTGATTTTATCACCTAGTTAACATAGCACTAAAGCTGGTCATAGATGGGTAGAATTTTTCTAATCAAAATTCTTAGCAAAAGAATGAAAAGTTTGTTTTCTAATCTAATGTTTTCTAATTAGTGGGTCACATCGACATTAATTTTCAACTGCAGTGATGATAAAATTTGATGGAGCAGGATGGAAAATCTTTCTTGAGGGAACGTTTTTCATTTTCATTCAGGAAACTACATTTGTTCCAAAATCAAACATTAAAAACGGAAAATTGTATCATACTTACCGTAATTTTCCTTTACTGGTGCCAATCCGTGGCAGCATACCTGTGATAGAGCTCCGCCTCTACTTCGCCTTCAGGACTAGTGAATAGCATAAATTTAAAGGGCATAGCCCCTCCCCCAATATTCTTCATAATACAGAATTCCGAGGGTGGGAGCTTATGCTGCCATGGATTGGCACCAGGAAAGGAAAATTACGGTAAGTATGATACAATACAGTCGTAAGAGCTCCGGGATCAACACGATAATGTTTAAGGAACATGTGTTGGGAAGACCAAGTGGCATCCCTGCATACTGTTTCCAAAGAAACATTTGCCCTCACTGCCCAAGAAGCTGACACCGCTCTTGTTAAATGAGCATTCACCTGAGCCGGAGGTTCTAAGTTCTTCACCCTGTATGCTTTCTAAATTAGCTTGACAACCCAGGATGCCAAGGTTCTGGTAAAAGCTTCCTTTCCTCTATTCTTGCCCCATGGGATGATGAGTAATCTTTCAGAATTTCTGAAACTTGCTGTGGCTTCCAAATAGGCCCTGAGGACTTTGGATATGTCTAACTCGTGACAGGAGTTTGATTCTGAGTCCATAAAAACTGGTAATGCCCATGGTTCTGATAGATTTGCCGTTGAGGTGACCTTGGGTGTGAATCCTCTGAGATGGCGAAGTTCTACCCTATCTGGAAAAAAGGATATATATTCATCCCCGATGCCCAGAGAGTGGAGTTCCGAAATCCTCCTGCCGGATGTAATAGACAACAGAAAAGTTGTTTTTAAAGTCAAGTTCCAAATTGAGACCTCTTCAACCGACACAAACGGATGTGTTGATAGGACTTCCAATATTAGAGGAAGATCCCACTTTGGGAATAAACGTCTGGATGGAGGACTCATCTTTAACACTCCCCTGAGGAACGTGACCACTAGAGGGTCTTCTGCCCACCTGGTGTTAGTTGCTGCAGAAATTGCGGACACTTGTACCTTGAGGGAACTCTGGCTGAGCCCCAAATCGAGACCTGTTTGCAGAAAACTCAGAACATCAGCAGTGGAAGGAGAGATAGGATCAAATCCTTTTCCTGTGGCGTAGGATAAGAACTTGTTCCAAATCCTTGCATATATTGTGTTCGTGGTAGGTTTTCTGGCTTTCAACAGGGTGGATATGACCTCTTGGGAACAGCCTAATGATGCAAACCTCCTTCTTTCAACATCCATACACGAAGGTCCAGCTTCTGTGGGTCTGGATGGGCCAGCCTGCCCTGGGTCAACAACTGCAGGAAGGCAGGAATTCTGATCGGAGGATCCACACTGAGGTGCATGGCTAGTGGAAACCAAGGTCTCTTCGGCTAATAGGGTAGCACTGCTAGCACTTGGACTGGTTCCCTCATGAGTCTGAGGAGGAACTTTGATATGAGTGGGCAAGGAGGAAAGGCGTAAGCTGTCTTGAAGGTCCAAGGACAACATAGTGCATCTACTCCCTCCGCTTGTGGATGTGGAAGGCGAGAGAAAAATCTCCTGAGTTTGGAGTTCTCCTGCGTAGCAAAGAGATCCACCTGTGGGGTCTGCCATAGATTGGAGATTTGGTTGAACACATGGGAATAGAGAGACCACTCGTTGTTGTCCCCAAACCTCCTTGATAAGTTCATCTTGCCTGGGAGATATATTGCCCTGAGGTCTACCAGGTCTCTCTCTGCCCAAAGCATTACAGGTTCCACTTCCCTTAGAAGTGTCTTGCTGTGCGTGCCCCCTTGCTTCTGAAGGTACGAGACTGCAGCCTTGTTGTCCAAACGCAGAAGTACTCTCTGTCCCTTGACCTGAGATGCAAAAGAGGTTAAGGCTAGAAATGCTGCCCTCATTTCTAGGACGTTGGACACCATCAATCTGGTGGGAAAGGACCATCTTCCCTGAATCCGGAATTCTCTGCAATGGGCACCCCACCCCTGGCCACTCGCATCGGAAGTAATTGTGGTCCATGAGTGGGAACCCAAATGATGGGAGCGAGAGAGATTCTCTGGATTCGTCCACCAGTGTAGACTCCTGCTCATTAGCGTTGTTAAACGGATTGTCTGGGAAAGATGTTGTCGTTTCCATTGTATTAAGAATCCCGTCTGGAAGTGTCTCAGGTGCCAGTGAGACCATGGAACTAGAGGTATGCAGGAGGACATCGTGCTGATAAGGATCAGACACTGTGAGGCTGATAGATGGGACCTTTTTGTATGGTCTTGGATACTTTCTGAATGATGCCCTCCATCTTCTTTTGAGGAAAAGAGACCGTGCCTAGGAGCGTATCGAACATTGCTCCTAGTTAGATCATCTTTCGATGGTTCACCAACCACCCCAACTCCGACAATGCCTGAAGAAGAATCTCCCTGTGGGCTATAAGCTGGCTCGGGTTGTTTGACAGCAAGAGGATATCATCCAAGTAGTGATAAATTCTTAATCCCCCTCTCTCTCAGAGGGGCCAAGACAGATATCAACACTTTTGTGAACACCCGAGGGGAGGTGCACAGCCCGAAGGGTAGAGCCTGAAATTGTAGGTGGACATGACCCACTGCGAACCTTAAGTATTTTTGGAAGGATGGTAGAATAGGGACGTGGAGGTAAGCATCCTGCAGGTCTATCGATATTTACCAATCTCCTGGTTGTATGGTTTGGATGATCGTCTGGAGTGACTCCATCTTGAAGCTTTCGAGATGGATGTATCGATTTAGCTTTTGCAGATCTATTACAGGTCTCCAGTCGCCTGTTTTTTTTTCTGCACCAGGAAAAGGGTGGAATAAAAACCTGTAAATCGCTCCAATGGGGGAACAGGTATTGCTGCCCCTTGAAGCTGCAGAGACTCAAAAAATTGGTTTAGGGCCAGTGCTTTCTGTGGGGAGGCCGGTAACTGTGTTTCTTTGAAGGACGTGTGAGGAGGCTGCTGAGAGAAAGTCCAGAAGTGACCGTACCAGATAGTTGATAGGACCCACGGGTCTTGACACTGGGAGGCTCAGATGGGGAAAAATGTTTTAACAGGGCTCCCACTGGGGGCGTCTCCACCCCTTTGGCGTCAAAAAAGACTTTGTCCCCTCCTGGGGAGCTGTGAGGGACCTGTTCTCTCTGGCTCACAAAAAAGAAGTCTGGGTGCCTGTCCACGATTTCCTGTTGTCCCTAAAGGGGCGAGACTGCCTGAAGTCTCTAGAATTTGATTGCCGGAATCGGGATAAATAGGCCTTCGTTCTCCGGACCTTCCTGTCCTGAGGAAGTAAGCAAGATTTGCCCCCTGTTACTCTGGAGATTGCTTTGTCGAGTATCTCACCAAACAGATTTTCCATCAAAGGGGATCTTGCACCAATTCTGCTTTGATGCTAGATCGGCTGTCCAAGGTTTTAGCCATAAGGCCCGCTTTACCATAACCGAGTGCAGCATTGAATTGGCCGAACCATGGATTGTGTCAATTGCAGCTTCTCCTACAAAATCTGCTGCCAATTTGAGCTCCTCCAGAGCTTTGATTATGACCTCTTTAGGAACGTCTTGGTGCAGGGCTGTCTCAACATTTTCCGTCCAAGACCTGATGGCATTGGAAACAGATGTCAGCGCAATGGCTGGTCTGCAAGCTGCCCCTGCTGCTAGATAGCTCCTCTTGAGGTCTAGGTCAATACGTCTATCTAGGAGATCCTTGAAAGACATTGAATCCTCCATTGGCAACATTACATTTTTTGCTAGACGCACTACAGCCGCATCAACCGCAGGCATTGAACTTAAGGAATCTGCCAGTGGATACAGATTGGATAAACGTGCGTGAGAACTTTTTATCAGTTTTGTTCTACTCATCCTCTATGATATTCCTTATTTCTCCCATTAATTGGAAGAAGATTTGCTTTCTCTTGAGGAATGGAAAATAGGTTTTTGATTTTGATTTTTGAGGAGGCTCTTCTGGGTCTTCCCAGGCAATGGCGCTCCTCACCGCTTGGACAAAGGGTTGAACCAGGGAGAAATTTAAACCAGATGGTTCAGTATCATCTGAGGACTCCTCGGATGAATCCTAAAGGTGGAATTTGTTTAGCTGTTTTTTCTGATGGAGGCAAAGGAGTACTAACAGCTGATGGACCCGGAATGTCGAGGTCTGAATCCAATACTTGCGCAGCTTGAGAAACGGGTGAGCGGGGATCATGGCCGTCAATTCAGAAGTTTGTTTTCAATTCATGGTTTGTTTAAGTGGGTCAACCACCTGTTGGCCTTCTAATTCCCGGTTAGCTGCGTAGTCCCTGAGACAGTCTCTACAGACAAGCTTATCGGAGAGTAGAACCGCGCCACAAGCCCAGCATTTTTTCCTTGACGCCCGCGGTGGAGGCGAAGTCGAATGACGACGTCTATGAGATCCTGATCTTCTAGAAGATTTGTGGTGAGAAGAGCGTGACCTCCGCTCAGGAGTATCGTCATTGTCATGGCGCTTTGAGGACTTTCAGGACCGCTTTGAAAGAACAGGGCTGAAACAAACAAAAGTTTGTTTGTCAGTGGCGCACTCCTTTTTTTCTTACTCACGTACAGGTGGTCCACATACCTATTGGATACAAGAGGACCTTGACTATGAGACAAATGGCTCATGGTAAATTATGGGAAGGAGGATCAGCTGTAGGAAGGCGAAGCAAGAAACAAAAGAAATAGAGTCTAATTGCAAAAATGAATTAAGTAAGGCTACCGCATTGGAAACAGGATAAAAAGCATAACACATACCTGACTTGCTGAAGTATTTTGGACTGCAGGGCACACACTTGTTATGCAGAGCAGCCCTGAGCCCAATCTGGAACAAGAATTTAAAGACAAAAGGGAGGGAAATCTTAATTAGAATCACCTACCCTATTACTGGCAAAAAATATAGCATTTTATAATTTTTTTTTTTCCCTACCCCAAGATGGCTGCCGAAGCTTCACTAACCTACTACGCGTGCTCACTAGGACCGGGAAGGAAAAATACACACCGCTCTGAGCTCTGGATCGCGCCTGCGCACAGAGCCTGAGGGGACGCCATGTCGGGAGAATGGCGGCACCTTCTCCTCTTTGTACCGCTCCCACAGAGGTAGGGAAGGGATAAAAAAAAAGGTACAGGGCAGGTGGGGAAACACCCGGAAATCCACCAAACCAAAAAACAGGGATCTGGAAGTGCTAAAAACGGGTCGCCTGGAACGCGCATGCACAAACTGGGAATAAAAGTTCTTAAAGGGGACAACTTTTTTTTTTTTTTTGATATGCACTTAACTCAAACTTTGCAATCTCACTCTAGGAAAGTAAAAAGTACAAAGAAAACCTGACCTGACCAAGGGAAAAGGAAGCTGATCCTCGCGCCGTATCCACCAGCACTCATATTTATTCGTTGAAAATTCAGCAGACTGCGTTCCTATGAGGAAACTCTGCAAGACCCTAAAAGATCCTCAGAAGGGGTTCCCAGTTTTATCAGCGCTAATAGCGGCCCAAGAACAGGGACTGCGCAAGGGAGAGGCTTAACCCAGCGGGCGCTGCCGACTGCAGAGGTATGGACATACTGCTACTCTTCACCAGTCAAGAGGTATGAGGAAATAAAGGAGAATGTTGGGGGAGGGGCTATGCCCTTTAATTTATGCTATTCACTAGTCCTGAAGGGGGAGTAGAAGCGGAGCTCTATCACGGGTATGCTGCCATGGAGGCACCAGGAAAAGAATTTTAACTGAGAGTCAAAATTTACGTAGAATTGTTGGTACAAATGTTCCTAAAACTTTTCCTAAGAACTTTCATTCGAAATTCTAGTAATCCATGGCCAGCTTAAAGCGGAGTTCCACCCAAAAAATGGAACTTCCGCTTTAAGTGTAGGTGACCCCCTGACATGCCACATGGGTACGCTGTGTGTGTGTTTTCAAATTTTTTTTTTACAGGCACCCAGTTCCCACTTCCTCCCCTGGCTCTGCGGCGCCGGAAGGAGGTTAACCTCTGCCCCCTCCCTCCCTGCAGTCTTCTGGGACACGTCACAGGTCCCAGAAGATTGCCTGGCCAGTCACATCGCGGCTCGCCCGGCTGTAAAGCCACAGCCGGTCACCCACAGTTAGAATGCCGGCGTCTCGGAGAGTAGGGGGAGAGGAGCGGGGCTTCGTACGCTCACATCGCTGGACCGTGGGACAGGTTAGTGTCTGATAATTAAAAGTCATCAGCTACACTTTTTCTAGCTGCTGACTTTTAAATGGGTGGAACTCTGCTTTAACCACTTTCTTCCCGCACTATAGCTGGCTACAGCGCAGTCTTCCAGTGCCAGTAGGGCGTCCATAGGTGTCATTCTGTGATCACGCTGTTTGCTCGACACAGGCGGTGCACTCTGTGATCATCGAGTCCTTCAGACTCGGCTGATCACAGAACAGGGTCAATCACAGTGGCCCTTTACCACGTAATGAGCTGTCAGACAATAACAGCTGATCACTGAAGTAAACAGAAGCCGGTTATTGGCTTTTTTTCTCACTTCAGTGTGAGGAGAAAAGAAGAAAGCTATTAACTGGCTTCTGTTACAGAGACATCGGTCCCAAACTGTGCCCACTAGTGCTGCTAATCTGTGCCAACCAGTGCCGCCAATCAATGCCCACCAAGGCCACCTATCAGTGCCGCCTCATCAGTGCCACCTAATGAATTCCTATCAGTGCAGCCTATCAGTGCAGCCTCATCAGCGCACATAAGTGAAGGAGAAAAATTACCTGTTTGCAAAATTTTATAAGAAACTATAAAAAAGTTTATCAGAGCCCATCAGTGCCAGCTATCAGTGCAGCCTCATTAGTTACATTAACAAACTATGAAAAATATATATATATTTTTTTCACAATTTTCGGTCTTTTATGTTACTTTAGCAAAAAATAAAAAACCCAGTGGTGATTAAATACCACCAGAAGAAAGCTCTATTTGGGTAAAAAAAAAAAGCTAAATATTTAGTTTGGGTACAGTGTTGCATGATCGCGCAATTGCCATTCAAAGACAGCGCTGAAAGCTGAAAATTGGCCTGGGCAGAAAGGGGGTATCAGTGCCCAGTAAGCAAGTAAAACTAAAGCTTTGTGTGTTGTTTTTTTTTTTTTTTTTTTCCAAAATACCAAATATGTCATACTTACCTTCCCTGTGTAATGGTTTTGCACATAGAAGCCCCGATCCTCCTCTTCTTGCATGCTAATCTCAGAGCGAATCTGAAAAGTTTACTAAAGTCACGAAAATTTGCGTACGACAGAATAAAAATTCAGAAGTGATGTCATGTGTTGTAATGCATTTGTATTGCATTTTCGAATGACAGCTGTACTGATTAAACGAAAATCATACGATCTGGAATCTTACGAAAAATATTATCGTGCATGTCCGATCAAAAAATATTGGATGAACTGTCGTGATCGGCTCTGGAATGCTCTGTACTAATGGTCAGATTATCGCACGATCGCTCCGAAATTTTTTCTTTTTTTAAACTGCTACTTTAAAGAGGAGGGCCAGTCAAAAAAAAAAAAATTAAAAGTCAGCAGCTACAAATACTGCAGCTGCTTACTTTTAATTGGACACTTAGCTGTCCCAGGGTCCAGCGATGCGGGGGATCGAAGCCCCGCTCGTCTCCCCCTCCGTTCAGCGGCGCCGGCATTGCAACTGTGGGCGCCGGGCTGTGGCTTCACAACCTGGCACCCACTGCGCATGCGCGAGCGGCGCCGCACACCGTGATTGGCCGCTCAGTCACCTGGGACCTATAATGGGTCCCAGATGATTGACAGGAGGGGAGGAGCAGAGCTGAGCCCTTCCTGTGCCGAGACGGAAGTGATGTCACCAGCCCAGGCACTGAAAGAGGCAGACTACGAGGGACCCCCTAGCAACAGGCATTTAGAGGTGAGTAAAAAAAAAAAAATCCAAATGTTTTTTTGTATCTTTTTTTAGGATTTTTCATGTAGTTTTTTTTTTTTTGGGTGGAACCCCACTTTAACTAAGTGCACTGTGTTCGGGCGCCGGACACAGTGCACTATGGGAAGTGCCACGTCAATGCAATCACGAGATTGCAGACACGGCGCTTTATTGGCGGGATTTGGAGCTGCTTTGCGGAGCAATCCATTGAGCCGAGCAGCATCCGCCCGGTGCCCGGCCGGTGCTTTGTTCTCAGTGTGATAACAAAGTCACTTCCGGTGGGCTACAAAAAGATGGCCACTGTGAGGACTAATCCCCTTGTGTTCAGTGGAGAGGGGAGGCCCCTCCCCCTCTCCACTGAACACACGGAGAAAGCCAGGAACTAGCTACCGACGCGGCTTGAGGGAGTGCTGTGCTGCCGGGGACACAGATGTGAGGAGGACCCTGCTGCTCCTTGATAGGGACACAGACGGGGAGACAGATGTAAGGAGGGGCTCCGCTGACAGGGAGAAAGATGTAAGGAGGGGCTCCGCTGACGGGGACACAGATGTAAGGAGGGGCTCTGCTGGGGGCACCTGATGTAAGGAGGGGCTCTGCTGGGGGCACCTGATGTAAGGAGGGACTCTGCTGGGGGCACCTGATGTAAGGAGGGACTCTGCTGGGGGCACCTGATGTAAGGAGGGACTCTGCTGGGGGCACCTGATGTAAGGAGGGACTCTGCTGGGGGCACCTGATAGCATCTGGTGGCAGGCGACGTGGCAAGTGGCACGCTCACGGCTCCCACTGATTCTGCATTATGGTGAGTTGAATGATTTCCTTTTATATTATTATTATTATTATTCAGGATTTATATAGCGCCAACAGTTTACGCAGCGCTTTACAATATATAAAAGGGAGACAAGTTATAATACAAAAAAATACAAGAGGATTAAGGGGGCCCTGCTCAGAAGAGCTTACAATCTAATAGGGTGGGGCAGGTGGTACAAAAGGTTGTAACTGTGGGGAATGAGTTGGTGGAAGTGGTAGGAGATTAGTTGGAGACGTGATAGGCTTTCCTGAAGAGATGAGTTTTCAGGGATCGCCTGAAGGTAGCAAGAGTAGGGGATAGCCGGATAGATGGAGGTAGCGAGTTCCAGAGGATGGAAGAGGCTCTGGAGAAATCCTGTATGTAATGTAATAATAGAAATAATGTGCATCAATCTTCCTGACACCATAACAACCATGGTGCCGGGATGATTTAAGTGCTAACACCAGGTGTTTGGAGTATCTTTATCTGCTGATTGTAAAACTTTCTAGAATACACATTTCTATTGTTGTGTAGGATCTGTGCCTGCTGTCCCTCCCTCTCTCCCAACCTCTCCCTCCATTCCTCATTCATCTCAGACGCTAACCACACCACCTTAGAGCCACGCCCGCTATTTTGCTGAAACCACACCCATTTTCAAGTGGGAGGGGTCAAAAAGGAAGGGCGGGGTCTGATGCCCCCCAATCCTAAAACTTAATCATCCCTCACCTTTGTGGTAGGAAGGTTGTTTTTACTTGCAATTTCCAGTTCAGAGTTAGCTATGATTAAGACCCCCTGTGGCTGAGATGCAGGAACCTTTAGTGTATGCATTTTTACAGTCTCTCCTCCCAAGGTATCGGGGCCTCATATTCAGCCCTTAGGCATTCTCTAACAATTTATATGATGTCAGGTCTGCTGTTGAAGGTGATATACACAGAGGAAGACATACCAATATCAAAAACAGTCTTCCTACAGTTGACTTTAGGTCCTGAAGATTGGCCAGTTTTGGAAGTAAGCAGAGATGGGTGGCTGATCTGTGCAGAAGAATGTGACATCATCTATTTGAAGCTAGCACATGACCTTCCTTCTGAATAGTGCTATTCGGTTGATCCCTGTAATGTCTGCATTTTGTCTGATACATTCAGCAAACAGCTCTCAACAATAAACGGAAACTGAAGTCTTGTCTGACCTCAGAAAACAGAGTAGAAGTCAGTCATCCATTCACCAGCACTGTGATATAAGTATTAAAGCAGAGCTCCAGCCCCCCCCTCCAAAAAATTTAAAGTCAGCACTGTAGCTACAAATACTGTAGCTGCTGACTTTTGGTACTAATTCGGGGTACTTTGTCGCAGTAAGTGGGCTTAGCACTATATGACCATATAGTGTGACCAAACCCCCGTATTTTTTTAATATGTTCAGGTGTTTTTAACTAGCCTTGCAGGAAATGTCATTCTTGTATGTGTGCGCTGTAAAATATTTTGTATTGTCAGGCAACTAAGTCGCCTGACAAGTCGCCCCTGTGTGAACTGGGGCTAAAAGCTGACCTAACTTTCAACGATGGGCAGGGACCAAGCTTCTGTGTGGCACAGTAGGGGTTCCCTTGTGACAGAGCCTCTTTTTGGGGGTTGCTTGCTATGGGTAACTTTTCATAAGCTCCAACCTCCCACTCCACCTTTACACTGTGGTTATATTATAGTGCAGGAGGTAAGAAAAACCTTTTTGTTGGTTTGGGCTACAGTCCACTCAGTGGCAGATCCAAAGGCGATTTACCATAAATCGCTTCCTATATCCTTTAATTGAGGATTTTCTGTGCAAACCTATGCAAGAGCTACATAATTGCTTGTTTAAGGCCTGCAGGTAGCTATTTACCTCCAGGCTAAATTGGTAACTACCTCTTCTAGAAGCTGTCTTAAATTGGTCTCTAGGGCTGGGCTCATTGAGACTATAGTTGCTGATCAGCCCCACCTGTGTATGAGCTGGCTAGCATTTGCTCAGTCTACGGAGGTAAGGTAGGACAACAGCTGCTATAGTAAGGTGTCCAACCATTTTAGGATTTGTTCCTTCACTGGTGGTGAAGGGTTAGTATCTACAGCCCAGGCTATGCCTATGAAATAAATTGCCCCGTTTGGTTATTTCATAAAGGCATACACCATGACTCCTTGGCTGCACACCAGTAGACCTCAGTAGTGAAGGTTTGTCCTTGCTGGGATGTTTTGTGGCACAGAAGAAATACACATTGAGATTTGTGACATCTCTGCTCATAAGGGGTATATTGCTGTACATCAGAAATGCACTGCACTGAAGCTTGTTTGGTGTCCTTTATATCCTAAAGGTACTGCTTTGTTTGGCTACAGATCAGAAAAATACAACAGTGAAGGTGGTCTGTACTTTCTGGTTTTGTGCAACATCTCTGCTCATAATTGTTATATTGCTGCACATCAGACCTACACAAGATTGAGGTCTGTCTGTGGGATTTTGTGTCCTGTATAACTGCCTTATTGGTTGCTTATCAGAAAGGCAGCAGTGAAGACTGATGATCCTGATTAAGGATGAGCTCCTGCTTGTTTGCACAGCCCAACGTGCAGAGCCCGCCAGGAAGTTGGCACTGCGCTGTGCTAATCACAGGCAGTGAGACATTGTCCCGATGCGCGGCTGCAAAGATTGGGAAATGCTCACTGCCTGTGATTAGCACTCCCCAGTGCCAACTTCCTGGAGGGCTTTGCACGTGGGGTGTGCGAACACACCAGAGCTCATCCTTGGTCCTGATTTGTTGGGCTCCATAGCAGAAATATGTTATATTGTTGCACATCAAAGATATACAAGACTGAGGTCTGGCTGTGGGTTTTTGTGTCCTGTATTACTGCCTTATTGGTTCATACCTCCCAACTTTTGAACTTCCCAATGAGGGACACTTGAGTCAAGGGACAACCTGTGGCGCGCGCCGCGGCAAAATGTGGGTGTGTAATGTACAGAGCGCAGGGGTTGGGAGGGTGTAATGCACAGAATGCAGGGGTCGGGAGGCTGTAATGCACAGAATGCAGGGGTCAGGAGTGTTTGGAGTCTGCATTTTTTTTTACTACACGTACAGAGTGCAGGGTTGCTGGGTGTGCTACGTACAGAGTGCAGGGTTGCGGGGTGTGCTACATAAAGAGTGCAGGGTTGCGGGGTGTGCTACATAAAGAGTGCAGGGTTGTGGGTTGCGCTACATACTGAGTGCAGGGTTGCGCTACATACTGAGTGCAGGGTTGCGCGGTGCACTACATAAAGAGTGCAGGGTTGCGCTATGTACAGAGTGCAGGGTTTCGGGGTGCGCTATGTATTGAGTGCAGGGTTGTGGGGTGCACTATGTATTGAGTGCAGGGTTGTGGGGTGCGCTATGTATTGAGTGCAGGGTTGTGGGGTGCACTATGTATTGAGTGCAGGGTTGTGGGGTGCGCTATGTATTGAGTGCAGGGTTGTGGGGTAGGGAGAGGGGTAGAGAAAGGAGGGCTGAAGGAGGGGGGAGAAGGAGGGGGGGAGGAAGGGGGTAAGTGGGAGATACCCTAGCCCTGTCTGCAGTCCCTCCTGCGGTAAGGTGTGTGACACAGTACCTTCCATGCAGTGCGCAGAGCCCGTTCTCATAGCGTGGTGGTCACGGAGCTGCTCCATCCAGCAGATCTCCTGCTTTCTCTGGCTGCACCTCCTGCCCATCCGTCCTAATCTCCAGTCAGCCTGTCCAGATCGGTCCTGGGCTGGGAGGTCTTTGGCGCTCTTCTCCCTGCTCCGGGGGCCAGGCAATCGGTTCTGGCCACCCTCGTGACTCTTCATCCCCGCCGCCTCCTGGAGTCCTCGGCTGGGTGCTGTCCCGCTCCCCAGACCTGCTGCCAGGCTCAGTCTTCTTGTTCACCCAGGGCAGCACCCGATTGGTCAGGCTGCCCCTGGGTCTACAGATTGCCGGAGGGGTTGGTGGAGGCAGCAGCGCTGACATAGTGAGATAACCATGCAGGGAGACGTGAGCAGCGCTGGCTGAAAAAAAGCCCCGCGCCAGCGCACCCTTGCCAATAGTTTCAATGGAGCCAAGTGGTGGAACTTGTTTCGGCACTTGGCTCTGCTCTGGGACATTACATTGATTGGCCGGGACCCCGGGACATAGATCTATTTCAGGGAAGGTCCCGGCCAATCCGGGACAGTTGGGAGGTATGTTGGTTGCTTATCAGAAAAGCAGCAGTAAAGATTGATGGTCCTGATTTGTTGGGCTACATAGCCGAAATACAAATTGAACCTGTGCCAGGGGTAGTACATATACTGCCTTTGGTAATCCATGCAGCACCACAAAGTGGCGTCGTGCCGATTCAGACAGTGCTATTAACGACAATGGCTGCTGATTTTAGGCATGCGATTTGACATGTTGAGTCGCTTGCCAAATCACTTCAATATGAATATGCTATCTCTATTCAGAATTGTTATATTGTTGCACATCAGACATATACAACATTGAAGGTTGTCTGTCCTTTATGTCTTACATATGCAGCCAATAAGGCAGTATATCAGAAAGGACACAGCAGTGAAGGTTGCTCGTCTTTTTCTGATTTTGTTTTTGCTGCTCAGCAGGGAGACACATTGAGGATGGTGGCATCTCTGCTCAGTATTGGTATATTGCTACACATCAGACATACACAAAGATTGAAGATTGTTTCTGACCTGTATGTCCTATATCTACTGCCTTATCGTCTGTATATCAGAAAGGCACTGCAGTGAGCGGTGTTTATCATTGATCTACCTTGCTGCTTCTTAGGAATACACAGCAGGGGGTTGTTGGCTGCACTCCTCAAGGGAGTCACAGCATTGGGGACCTCTCGCTTGTTCGACCTGAAAATTGCTATTTTTTCCCTGTGACCTGTGTAATCTTGAGGTCTGTGGATCCAGAAAGCAGGGACTGCTGGAGACGCTGCGACCTGGAGTCGCACAGACATGAATGGTACACATTTGAAGCCATAGTGTATGATTTTCTCATGTGTCTTGCAGTCCCAAGTTGCAGGTTGGGTCGCATGGGTGTGGGAGCCCTAAGCTTATCTGTCCCTTCTGGTTGAGGTTTTACTACACAGCAGGAATACTCATCATGGAGTTATTGGCTTATTTTGCAGTAGACCAGAAAGATCGCAGCTGTAAAGGCTGTCTGTTGTTTCTCTATTTTTATGTTGCTGCACAGCAGAAATACTCAACATTGAAGCTTGTTGGTGCTTTCTGTTTCATATTGCCTTAGACCCCTTTCACACTGGTGCGGTTTGCAGGCGTTATTGCACTAAAAATACCGCCTGCAAACCGCCCCAAAACAGCCTCCGCTGTTTGTTCAGTGTGAAAGCCTCGGGCTTTCACACTGAAGCGGTGCGCTGGCAGGAGAAGAAAGAATCTCCTGCAAGCCGCATCTTAGGAGCGGTGTATTCACCGCTCCTAAACCGCTCCTGCCCATTGAAGTCAATGGGACAGCGCGGCTATACCGCGGCAATACCGCGGCTATAGCCGCGCTATACAAGTGGTTTTAACCCTTTTTCGGCCGCCAGCGGGGGGTTAAAACTGCACCGCTACCGGCCGAATACCGCGGTAAAACAGCGCTAAAAATAGCGCTGTTTTACCGCCGACGCCCCCTACCGCCCCAGTGTGAAAGCAGCCTTACTGAGCTTCAGAAAAACACAATGCTGCAGGTTGCTTGTGTCCTACACTACAGAACTGCATAACAGAAAAGATTGTCTTGTGTTCCATATTATTTTACCCTGTGGCACAGCAGAAATGCACAACATGGGATTTGGTGTTTTTTTCCGTGTTCATATTGATCTTATAACTGTATTTGGTGGCTCGTCAGAAATACGCAACATAGAAGTTTGGGTCTTTCTGTCTTATATTTATGGCCTTGTTTTTCTGTACATCAGTAAAACACCACAGTAAAGGGGGTACCCGTCCTTTCTGTATTTATACCAGTTATGAACTAGCCTGCTGCACTTCAGAAATACACAGCATTTAGGGTTTGTTTGTGTCTTAATGCTTACATCTTGGCCGCACATCAGAAAAACAGACTGTGAGGACTGTTTGCCTACATTGAGGTTCAGATTTGGGTCCCTTCCCATATTTGATATGTCGGTTTAGCTAGTCACACTCAGATACACAACATTGTTGTCTATGCTTGTGTCCTTTTCTTTCTAAATCTACTGTGCTGTGCCCTTTTTATTTGTGATATTAATAATACATGTATCACCTTTTTTGTATTTCAGCCTTCTTTTCCGTAGAGGGGCCAGGAGTTCTGGCTGCAGATGTCACATGTCAGAAAGCCTCGACCCCTTACATTCAGGGATGCCAGAACCATTTCCTCGGGTTGAAGCCCAGTAGGGTTATCGGACACTGGAGGAAGGCGATAATGAATCGCCCTGTTTAGTAAGAACTTGGGAAGTTCTGTTCAAAGGAGTATTATGGCCTGAAGATAAAGTATAAAGATGTATACCCAACCGAATAGGTTACGGCTAGGTGCATGGCCTTCATTTTGCCCTTCTAGCAAAACCTAGATGTAGCAATATGAGTGTTCTACTCCTGCTATGGACGTTAATCTCCTGAAGTAGGCTCTCAGGCGTAAGTAAAATCATAGATTGGGCATGCCTTAAACTCCTAGTTGCCAACAGTCCCGATTTTTTTCCCAGGACAATCCCGATTTTGGGAACCTCCTCCTGATCGGAGGCTGTCCCGAATTGGGATTTTGCCCAGGGAAATTGGGAATGTTTTGCATTTTCATTTTTTGGGCAGCTGGCTTCGGCAAAATGGCCGCTGCTAGATCGTTCCCCCTTGTGCTCAGTGGAGAGAGGAAGGGGGCTCGATCCGTGCAGCCAATGAATCGGCTTCTCCTCTCACAATACTGAAGCTGGGGTTAGCTGCACGGATCAGCCCCTCCCCACTGAACACACGGCACCGGCGGCCGCTCATGCCATGTTCCTTCTGCTGTAATGAACATGTGCTGGGGGGCGTTATGGGAGGGGAGGGTCTGCACTGATGGGGGGAGGGGTCTGTATTGAGGGAGAGGGGTCTGTACTGAGGGGGGTCGACACTGAGGGGGTCTAAACTGATGGAGGGCGTCTGTACTGAGGGAGGAGGATATATACTGCTGGAGAGGCGGTCTATTCTTAGTGGGGGGTCTTTACTGAGGGAGGGGGGTCTGTACTGAAGTGGGAATGTAGTAAGAATATTCCTGCGCTACCCAATTGGAAAAAGAAAAGAAGAAAAAAACTCAGAAAAAAGGTGAAGCGCACATATGGGACTGGACAGCTGCACGCACCGAAAAAACGGCCAAGCATAAACCCAAAGTAAAACTGAAATATAAGGGGGGGGGGGGGGGGGGTGCTGCGCTAACCAGAAAAAAGCTGTAAATCTCCGTCTGTGATCAATTTATATATCCTGAATACCCATAACACATAAAATCGCATAATAAATGAATAAATCACATAAATATGTGTTGACACTAAAAAACTATTGAAAACGTGATAATCAACATCATGTGTTAGTAAAAAAAATGTGTAAAGGCTTCTACATGTGAATATCTCTAACATACATTAAATGCATATAAAATAGAAATCAAAAACGTATCCTTATAAATAGTGCAAAACGTATAGAGTGCCAGTGCTATAAGGTGATCTAGATATCTCTATTCAGACAAATCAATCCAAAGCAATATAAATAATAAATAGTATAAATAAATAAGATGTCCCAACAATGGTGATTTTAGAATATTGTGCTGGCCTGCAATCAAATAGTAAATGACATGCCAGTAAGTGCAGCAAAATTAAAGTGCCAGTGTAAAAGTCATTTAAGGTGCAGAAACAGATTCTGGTGTTTTCAATAGGACAACAGTGGAGTGTCTGGGATGCAATTCACTCTGTGTCCTCTTCGTGCATACAACACTAATGTGTTTTTTACTAACACATGATCTTGATTATCACGTTTTCAATAGTTTTTTAGTGTCAACACATATTTATGTGATTTATTCATTTATTATGCGATTTTATGTGTTATGGGTATTCAGGATATATAAATTGATCCCAGACGGAGATTTACAGCTTTTTTCTGGTTAGCACAGCACCCCCCCCCCCCTCTTATATTTCAGTTGTACTGAAGTGGGACCATAGTTGGTGGAGGGGGGGTGACACCAATTTTTTTTCTGCACCGGGTGACACCAGCTGTAGTGATGCCACTGGCTCTTGTCTCTGCAGCAATTTAACTTTAATGTACAGGAGGAGGGGAGGGTTACGCATGTACAGGAGGAGGGGAGGGTTACGCATGTACAGGAGGAGGGGAGGGTTACGCATGTACAGGAGGAGGGGTTAACTATGCACAGGGGGGTAACTAGGGGGAGAGGGGAAACTATGTACAGGGGGAGGGGGCAACTATGGCTCTGCTTGGGACACTGATTTAAGGACTGAAGCTGGGAACACTGGTTTAAAGACTGACTCTGCTGGGGGCACCTGATGCAAGGAGGGACTCTGCTGGGGGCACCTGACGCAAGGAGGGACTCTGCTGGTGGCAGGCGACGAGGCTAGTGACACGCTCAGGGCTTCCACTGATTGTGCATTATGGTGAGTTGAATGATTTCATTTTATATTACAATGTAATAATAGAAATAATGCGCTTCAATCATCCTGACACCATAACAATCATGGTGCCTGGATGATTGAAGCGCTAACACCAGGTGTTTGAAGTATCTTTATCTGCTGATTGTTTCACTCTCTAGAATACACATATTTCTATTGTTGTGTAGGATCTGGGGCTGCTGTCCCTTCATTCCTCCTCCTCCTCCTCCTCCTCCTCCTCCCCCTTTCCCTCTCCATCCCTCATTCATCTCACTCTAACCACACCCCCTTTGAACGCCCAATTTAAGCCATGCCCACTATTCACACAAACCACGCCCATTTTTGCCGCAGTTTTTTATTACTATGCCATGCCTACAAACGCATGCTCCGCCCCCTAATTATTATACAGCTCCGCCTACAGCCAAAAAAGTGTCCCACAAATTTTTTTTGCAATGTTGACAACTATGTAAACCCAGGGATTAAGCTTCTGTTAATCTACTACCTTTTTAGGCTTCCCTTTAGTCTTTGCTGACCTAAAGATAAAAAGGAACAATAAAGGTTTTCTGTCAGGGCCCCCCTTTTTTTGCAGTTTTATTTCCCTGAACAGGGTAGTGTTAAGACAGGCCCTCCTTATTGATCACGGTAGTGTCCTTGTCTTACAACACAGGTATCTGATTAATCTTTTTAGTGGTTCTAAGTAGCACCTACAGGCACAATAAGCCATGGTTGTTAGATGTGTGAGACAGGCAACATTGCTAATCTACAAGTTTAACATGTTTTCTGATTCCATCTTTAAGAGCCCACTCCACCTAGATCCTGAATCCAAAGCGGAGAAGGCAGGGACATCTGTGGAGCAGACCTGCAGATCAGCCGCATGATCCAGCTAAGATACCTTCATCAAGCATATGGAGTGGAGATAAAGCTCACTGCAGAACCGAGGTTCGCCACGAGGGTCTTACAGTGGTCCCACTCTAAGGTAGGCCTGAGGTACTTGATTATCCTCTCAGGTGTGCCATCCTGGAAGATGACTAGAGAAAAGTACCAGTTACTTACCAGTAACTAGTTTTCTAGGAAATGTTCCAGGACGGCAGGCCTACTTCCTGCCTATTGGAGGAGGGAAAATTGTAGAACGCTAGAAGGTGAGTACCTATGAGGAATTATTTCCCTTGTGAACCAGGTTCAGGAGTTACTTCTCTACAAACTGAGGATCAAAGGGAAGGGTGGGGACTTAAAACAGCTGTTGATTGATTGTGTTTCCTGTAGGGAGGAGCCTCTCATCTCTCAGGTGTGCCGTCCTGGAAGATTTCCTAGAAAGCTAGTTACGGGTAAGTAACTGGTACTTTTTCCCCAAAAATTGCGTTTGAAAGACCGCTGCGCAAATACAGTGTGACATAAAATATTGCAACATCCACCATTTTATTATATGTATGTATGTATGTATGTATGTATGTATGTATGTTCCAAATAATTTTCTAGCAAAAAATACTGATTTTTAACTTGTAAGCAACAAGTGTCAGAAAAAGGCCTGGTCTTGAAGTGGTTACATCCATCTAGTGTTTTTTAAATACATAAGTGCTTTTGCAGCCTGGGCAGTGGTGCCGCTTTGTCCCTCTGCATGATGGGTCGTCACACACAGCTTACCCTGCAGACTCTTTACTTCTCCCTGCCAGGTCTGCTGGGCTAGAGAAGAGGAGAAAGAGGACTCTGCGGCTGCTGGATGGTGGTCCCACCTAACACTCAGATAGCAGGAGGGCAAGGATTGGCTGCAGAATATCCTGGGAAGGGAAAGCCCACCTAGGGAGCTGCATAGGGCTTCTGGAAACTGCAGGACTTTGTGGGGGATGTAGTCCCCATCGGGAGACTTTAACCTGAGAGATCTGGTGGTACTACAAGTCCCAGAAAGAAGGTTTGCCAGAAGGAGGAAGAAGAAGGCTGGGGGGGGAGGAGGCGTGTGGGACACGATACAACCCCAATCTCTGTAAAAAGCCAATGATGTGGCTCTTTAAAGTGGTTGTAAACCCTTTACAGCCACTTTACTACAGCCAAGCCTATAATTAGGCTTACCTGTAGCTACACTGGATATCTCCTAAACCTGCACGGTTTAGGAGATATCCCTGTATTTGCATGTGCCAGCGTCATCGGCACGCGTGCACTTAAGCAATTACACGTATGTGCCGTTGCTTCGGTTGTACTGTGCCGTTACTGGCGGCTCCCGGAGTGGTGAACGAGGACCCCTGTGGGCGCTTCAATCTCAGGTAAGTAATTCATAATGAGCTAGTATGCTATGCATACTAGCTCATTATGCCTTTGTCTAGCAGGTTTTTTTTTTTTTTTTTTTTACAACCACTTTAAACGTTATCGGCTGTGTCCTATCACAGCCGAGCATATGTAAATACGGAAGTGTTGTCGTTTATTGTCTCTCATCGCCTCATACTGACAGAATGTAAGGAGAGCCGATCAGCATCTCCTCACAGGGTCTGTACAGATCATCAGGGCACTGATTATTGGTGTAGCCCCAGCAGTGTCAATTAGTGCCACCTATCGGTGCTCATCAGTAAGGATGAGCTCAGGCGTGTTCGCAAACAGCATGTGCAGAGGAAGTCGGCACTGGGGAGTGCTAATCACAAGCAGTGAGACATTTCCCGATCTCTGCAGCCGCACATCGGGACAATATAGAAGAAGGATTGCTGTGCCATATGAGACCATCCCTTCTGAAGCTAGTTGGCATGAATACCTGAATGGGCAACATTTGATATTAAAAACAGAAGATCTACTACATCTTACACAAGTACATAGATTGCAAGCTGTCTGGTATTGGGAAATGGTGGGACACATTACAGGGTCATCAGTATGGTGGTGGGGTGCATATATTGTGGGGTGCCCCTCATGATGGGAATGGATGGGGAATAATACATTGCAGGTTGTCGGGTACAGGTGCGGATGGAAGAAGCTGTCAGTTTGCAGGGTGATTCTTAAGAAATGTAAGGGGGGGGGGATGATCATTAGATACATAAAGTTATGACAGGCCTTTACCATTCTTGATAGCCTCAGTAATGTAAAAATGTATTACTGTCTTTTTTTGTAAAACTAATGAAAACGATTGAAGCAGAAAAAGACCAAGTAGTCCATCCTCCTTCTTCTTTTTTTTTTTTTTTTTTTTTGTTAAGTTTATTGTCTGAGTATAGATCTAGGTTTGTCCAGTGGTGTCTCCAGCTTTCATATTTAGGGGGGGCACATGGGGGGACAGGGACATAAGTAGGGGGGTAACTATAAAATGCGCAGATGTGGATAGATAGATATAGATATACTGGGGCCCTTTACTACGACCCCACAACGGCCCTTTCACATGTTCTGCAGTGAGCTCCCTTCCTACTGTATTGGGGCCCCCCAGGGTGGCAGAAAACAAGAGATATATATGTCACCAGCATACCAAGAAAATATAAGGATCCAAAGCAGTGGGAGAACTATCAGGGTTGCAAAGGTTGTCCTGCCTCCGGGCCCTGGTGTTCTGCGACTGTGGGGTTCCCCAGCCTCCTCTTGCTGTCCTGCCCCTGCTATTGACAGCGCTGGTCTGGCATCTCTTGGAATTTACAGGCTGGTTCTCCTATCCCAAGGATGGGAGAAATCAGTCTGTTTTTTCAGTAACTGAGAGTCCTGGTGGAGTCCTTCCTGCAACTCGCTCTTCTCCCTGCCAATGAGGATGCAGGGGAAGGAGCAGATCGGGCCGCCGTGGTTGTGTGAGCGCTCGCATTATGCAGTGTCAGCAAGCAGAGGGAGGGGGGGGGGGAGGAATCACCCGCAGAAGCTGACTGGGGACTCTCTCCCTCCCGTATTTGATTTTTTTTGTAAAAAAAAAAAAAAATTCTATTGGGGGGGGGGGGGGGGGCACATGGTGAGGCACAGCATAATGTTTGGGGGGGGGGTGTCAGGGCCCCCTCTGGCCCCCCCTAGGGACGCCATTGGGTTTGTCTCAAGCATGTTTGAAGCCATTTACTGTTGATGGTCTCACTACCTCTGCTGGTAGTTTTTTCCAAGCATCAACTACCCTTTCAGTAAAATAATAGTTTCTAAGATTAGTTTTGAACTTTCCTCCAGATAGTTTAAGGTGATGTCCCCGTGTTCTTGATTTTGGTTTTCGATTGAAAAAACTGCCCTTCTGAACCTTGTTCACCCCCTTGATGTATTTCAGTGGTTCTCAACCCTGTCAAGTACCCCCAACAGGCCATGTTTGCAGGTTTTCCTTTATCTTGCACATGTGCTTTAAATCAGAGCCAATGGCTTGGTATTTTGGACAGCTATTTTATCTAAGAGAAATTTCCAAAACATGGCCTGTTGGGTGTACTTGAGGATAGGGTTGAGAACCACTGATGTATTTAATAGTTTAAGGCCGGCTTCACACATTTTCCCACATCCAATTTGCATGCCATGCAAGCGTGACCAGTTCACACAGGTCCAGGGCGGCCAGGGAGCGGATTGCAAAAGGGTCCTGTGCGTTTTTGGGTCCGGTTCAGGTGCAAATTCAAGCAAAAATTTGCACCTAAATCAGTGAACAGACACGAACCCGCAGCCGCACATATGTCAATCTGACCTCAGTCAGGTCTCTCCTTTCCTCCAGACTGTACATATTAGGTTCCTGAATTTGCTGTCGATATGTTTTATTCCCCAGACCTTTCACTGTTTTTGTTACCCGTCTCTCTACTCGTTCTATCTTATCGATTAGCTTACAGTCGGCATGTTTGTCAGGAGGAGGAGCAGGAGTCACAGACTGCCCAGGATTTAGGATGGAGATGGAGTCTCAGATTGCCAGATGGTGCACAGTGACCTCCTGAGTGCCTTTTGAAGTCACCTGAGGGATGGGGGGGGGGGGGGGGCGGCGCATTTCACTGTTTGATTATGACAATGAAGCCTCTTGTATTCACAATAAACCAAACTGATCATCTCTGCTAAAGACTAATTTATTCAGTTGAACTTTCGACCTAGGATTAACTATACCCCCAGCGTTTGCATCACATTAACCCTACTGTCTCCCCTATCAGCAGCAGATATCAGAGTGAGATGGGCACCTTTTTATCACATGGTGTGGAGTTGTCTTTAAAGCGGAGTTCCAGTCTTTTGTGTGTTTATTAAAAGGCAGCAGCTACAAAAAGTGTAGCTGCTGACTTTTAATAAACGTGCACTTACCTGTCCCACGATCCAGCGGTGCACTCACCCCAGCAGTATTCTTCCTCTCTCGGCGGCGCCGGCATCACTACTATGGGCATGTGACAGCTTGCGGCTTCACAACTGGGTGCCCACTGCGCGAGTGGCGCTGTGCTCTGTGGTTGGTCCTGAAGTCTTCTAGAACTTGTCTTCTGTCCCAGAAGACTTTGGGAGGGGGGGGGGGGGAGGATAACTTCCACTTCTGATCGCCTAAGGCAAAAGGAACGGAAGTGGCTGCGTGTACCTGTCAAAATCGAGGTACCCCTCCTCCCCAAAGGCTCAGTTTCACCATCAGGAGCGGGTCTTAAAGTGGAATTTCCACTTTTGAATGGAACTCCACTTTAAATCCCAAATTGGGGAACAGCAGTGGTCACCTTTTGAGCTACAGGAAGCAGGTTCAAGCAACAGAATCCATTGATCTGCTTCTTACATGTAGCTCCCCTTAGGGTTGCACCCTAAACAACTCCTGGGGGTTGCAGGATTGTCACATTAACATCAACTTCCATGAAAAGCCAAGAACAAAACTAAACATATATGTGTCAAAATACTTTATTAAAAGAGTTTACACTAGTACAGAATGTTTTTATATAACATAATAAATTATAAAATGACTTCCAGCATTTCAACACATCACACCAAAGAATAAACTGCAAGGAGTATCCCGAACCAGAACAAAATACTAAAATATTTTAACATCCATACCCTGTTTTTTTTTTTTTTTTTTTTTTTTTTTTCAATAAATTCTAAGCCCTAAAGCAGGCCATACATTAAACAGGCATTACTGCACTGGACTTGGACTGAGCGGTTTATGTTTCTTTGAGGCTCTTCATTCACCACAGGACTCCTCTCCATTTTTGCCTCAGTAAACTCCCCTGGTCTGGCCATCCTCGGTGGAGTGCATGAGGGATTCCCCTCCCCCCACTCTTTTATTGGAAATTTCCTTCTACATGAAACATTGGTACATATGCTCGTTTTAATTGATCTATTACCAAGTCCAGTACTCTGATGCCACTCCAATTGCAAGGTCCTATGGTATCCAACGAACCATTGTCTAAATATCTCTATTAACCAATTATATAAAAGGTCCTCTTAAATCTTCACACCCCTGAAGAAGATTTTGACATGTATATTGAAACGCGTTGGGTGTAAAGAGCACCTATAACTATATTTCTCATAATATATCCTATATGTGATGCACCAATAACTTATGCCTTGCTCCACTTGTTTTAAAGTTTTTTCAATAAAATTTATATTTTTATAGACATGTTTGTATTTGTCCAACTATCTCTAGTGCCTTTAAAAGTCCATTTAGGGGAACCCCTGTTTTTTGGATACATTAAACACTGTCCCACAATTAGCTGTAAGCACACCGTAAGAAAGGATCCACCCTACAAACAAGAAGGTGTAGGTAGGGGGTGATAATGTGGCCAAATGAGGATCTTTTTTTTTCAGCTGGAACTTGGTGGAACTCAGTTCCACCACCTCTGGCTCTGGCTCTCTGCCTACCACTATCACCTGTAAACACAGAAGTCACCTACAGTGGAGGTACTAGAGCCGGATGGGTGCTTCAGCTTAGAACAGCAACAAAAGTAAGATATGTGGACGATGGTGGAGCTTTTAAGGAAGAGGTGGTTGCATGGAGAGATCAGAGCTGAAGATGGGTGAACGTGGGATGTAGATGGGGGATTCAGAGGTAAGCGGCTGTGAAAGAAGGCTAAACTCTGCACTCTCTTTGTACTGCACCCCTGAACTCTGCACTCTGTATGTAATGCATTCCTGGCGTTTAATGCCCCCTAAGACCCTTCCACTGTTAGTGAAATTTAACGACACTATTAACCCAACACACTATTACACCCATAATAGTGTATACCTAGCCTAATAGAAACCTCTGCTACAGTCTGCTAGGAAACAGACACTTCCAGGAGTGTTTGATCTCTTGGGTTTCCCACACCACTCAATGGTTCCTCCTGCTAAACTCACATCACTGTATTTACATGGAGGTTGTGGGAGGAACCACTGAGTGCTGTGGGGGTGGTTTTCTTTTTCAACCTTAAGCCCTGGTTCACACTGGTGCATTTTTGACATGCGATTTGACATGTCAAATCGGTGGCAATTGCCATCAACGGCACTGTCCTAATCAGTGCAACACCGCAATTGCGGCACTGCACCGAATTTCAGTAAGTAATTTCTGTACTACTTTTTGCGACTGGCTGCATTTGGGAGAACAGAGGCTGCATTTAATGGGACACAGGCATGCTGCTTTTAATGGGACATAGGCATGCTGCATGTAATGGGACACAGGCATGCTGCATTTGGGGGGGGGGGGGGAAGAGGCTGCATTGGGGGGGGACAGAGGCTGCATTTGGGGGGGGAAAGAGGCTGCATTTGGGGGGGGAAAGAGGCTGCATTTGGGGGAACAGAGGCTGCATTTATTGGGACACAGGAATGCTGCATTGGGGGGGGGGGGGGGCAGAGGCTGCATTTGGGAGAAAAGAGGCTGCATTTAATGGGACACAGGCATGCTGCATTTAATGGGAACAGAGGCTGCATTTAATGGGACACAGGCATGCTGCATGTAATGGGACACAGGCATGCTGCATTTGGGGGGGGGGGGGGACAGAGGCTGCATTTGGGGGGGGGGGACAGAGGCTGCATTTGGGGGGGGGGGGGGGGCAGAGGCTGCATTTGATGTGACACAGGCTGCATGTAAGGAGGGACTCCGCTGGGGGTACCTGATGTAAGGACGGACTGCTGGGGACGCCTAATGGCATCTGGTTGTAGGCAACCTGGCTAGTGACACACTCGGGGCTCCCACTGATTCTGCATTATAGTGAGTTGAATGATTTTAATTTTATATTACAATTTAATAATAGAAATAATGCGCGTCAATCATCCTGACACCATAACAACCATTTAAATTTAGTAACTTGTTCGTTAGGAAGGTTAGATTTGCCTCTGTTCCAGCTTGGCTGATGTTGCGTGTGCTTACATACTGAGCCATGGGTGTCGCTGTTACCGCTGGTTAGTGTTGGAAAGGCAACGTGTCTAAGCGTATGGATGCTTTTCTGTCCCGGAGACAACTCGGTGGAGGTGGTCCTCCGAGTTGCATTCTGGGCGAGAGTTTTTATGGGACAGACGCCATATTTTGGGGTTCGTTTTACAGCCACCTGCTGGGCCTACCACAGCGGCCGAGGAATGGTCCTGAGCTGTCTATCCAGAGTGAAGAAGTTGGACAACCGAGGAGATCCCAGGGGAGGACCCATCATGGAAGGATCATGCAACGTGCTGGTCTGGAGAGGGGCCTGGTGACTCGGTTGGAGGACATATCCTAAAGTGATTATACAGCATGGTGTTGCCGGGTTGGCTTAAAGGTTCAAGCACTGTGACTGACTTTCACCACACAAAAACCAATACATCCTGTGGCAGAGGATCGTACGGGTTCATCCCAACAAGTCTGTGGCAGAGACTTTTGTTCGTGCTACGTAGTGGCTGCTAGGCTAGTGAGAGAGGCCTATCCAGGCGTGCAAGGAGTGTGTCCCACCAAGGGAGTGCATTCTACTGAAATATCCAACCCCAAAGGACATTTGTCAACCCGGTGCCAGTGAAACAGAGGGAAGGAGAGTAAAGGTAACAAGCCTGCTTAAACCAGCAGCTCCACCGAAAGTTATTGCTACACATGCATCCTCATACATTCTTCTATACTCCATGTGTCCCCCATATACTCTCCTGTTCACCATAGCTCACTACATGCATGCCCTTTACACTCTCCTATACTCTACAGCACACTCCATGCATCCTCATACACTATAGCGCACTCCATGCGTCCCCCATACACTAATCGGTGCTTCAAAAAAACAGCCTCTCCACATTGGAATCCATGGGCCAGTGTCCTGAAAGGGGTGGGGCGCATCGATGGGTAAGGCAGCGATGGACGGGACTGGGGGACCTGTTTGGATTTTCTTCTGTTCATTTACTTTTCATTTTGTTAACTGATAAAAACTGTTAACCAGTGGCAGCTGGTGCTCAAAACTTTTTTTGGGGGGGGGCGCAAACAAACTGAAAAATTCTGAAAAAAACCCCCATCAATTACAGCCTCACTGTGCCCATCAATTGCCGCCACTGTGCCCATCAATTGCCGCCACTGTGCCCATCAATTGCCGCCACTGTGCCCATCAATTGCCGCCACTGTGCCATCAAACGCAGCCACTGTGCCCATCAATTGCCGCCACTGTACCATCAAACGTAGCCATTGTGCCCATCAAACCCAGATACTGTGCCCATCAAACGCAGCCACTGTGCCCATCAATCCAATTCCTGTCCCTTCACCCCTCAGATCAGTCCCAATTCCTTCTCCATCAGACCTCAAATCCTGGTATATAGCATTTCTCACAAATCCTGGTATATAGCATTTCTCACAAAGCCTGGTATATAGCATTTCTCACAAAGCCTGGTATATAGCATGTCTCAAAAATCCTGCACAATTACCCCTTCACCCCAGTCTGCACAATTACCCCTTCACCCCAGTCTGCACAATTACCCCCCCACCCCAGTCTACACAATTACCCCCCCCCCCCCACCCCAGTCTACACAATTACCCCCCTCCCCAGTCTACACAATTACCCCTCCCCCAGTTTGCACAATCCCCCTTCCTCCAGTCTGCACAATTACCCCCCACCCCCCCGTTTGCACAATCCCTCTTCCTCCAGTCTGCACAATTACCCCCCCAAGTCTGCACAATCCCCCTACCCCCAGTCTGTACAATTACCCCAAGTGAGCTGCCGCTGGTGCTTTTTATCAGACCTTTAATTTCAGTGACTATTTATTTTTATATATACATATATATATGAATTTTTTTATATATATATATATAATTTTTATTGACCATTACACCCTGGACAATTTTTATATTCACTTTGGACTCTTTATATGCATGTTTGTATGTTCTAGCGCCATTTCTCCTTTTTGTGTACAATTACCCCCCCCAGTCTGCACAATTACCCCCCCCCAGTCTGCACAATTACCCCCCCAGTCTGCACAATTACCCCCCCCAGTCTGCACAATTACCACCCCCCATCTGCTCAATTACCACCCCCCGTCTGCACATTTACCCCACCCCATCTGCACAATTACCACCCCTCATCTGCACAATTACCACCCCGTCTGCATAATTACCACCCCCCGTCTGCACAATTACCACCCCCCATCTGCACAATTACCACCCCCCCAACTGCACAATTACCCCTGTCTGCACAATTACCTGCAGTGTAATTGTGCAGGGGGGGTAATTGTGCAGACGGGGGGTAATTGTGCAGATGGGGGGGGTGGTGATTGTGCAGATGGGAGGTGGTGATTGTGCAGCTGGGAGGGTCTGCACAATTACCACCCCCCAGTCTGCACCCCCATCATCAGCACAGACCCCCCAGTCACTGGAGAGAATGAGAGTGGGGCAGAGCACTGCAGAGAAGAGCAGGGAAGGGAACGAAGGGTCCAGCCAGGCCTCCAAGGATTAGTGTGTGCAGAGCAGAGGGGCAGCTAAAAGAGAGAAGGACACCCGTCCGTGACAACAAGCCTGACCCACACTGAGGCCCGCGGTGGTTTACATACCAGAGAAGCCGCGCCAGCAAAGCTCAGGAGTCAGTCAGGCCTGCTACTTCACTCCACACACCATGCGCCGCCGGTCTGTCTGATTCCACTCCTCCACTCACTCCAAACACAGTGAGCCGAGAAACCGGAAGTGACACAGTGCTGCGAAAAGCACCGCCCACCGTCCTCCAGTCTCGGCCATTAAATAAAAGAACAGGAGCTGCAATGGCAAATCCCTGGAGCTTGGAGAATGGGGGAGTGTTTGCGGGCGCTTCTCTTGCACCCCGGACACTCCCTAAACGTGGGCAAATCAGCTTCCCAGCCTGCAATCTGCTGATTGCAGGCTGGGAAGCTTCCCATAGACCGCCGAATGTCCGGCGCCCGGTCACTCTTAAAGTGACCATTTTTTATTTTTTTATTTTTTTTTACAGATTGGGGGGGGGCAGCGCCCAGGTGTCCCCTATGGATGGGCTGCCACTGCAGTATACTATAATAATCAGTTAAGTGTCCCCTTTAATAGTATTAACAGCACTGTTCTAACAGCAAGCCCTTGCACTGTCTTCACTGGCAACGTTGGAGCTCATAGAATAGAAATTCCCAGCTGCAGCAAAGAGATGATAAACAATGCAAGATGATAAATCCTAGATGATAGTGATTCTATTTGTAATCCAAGAGAATGTGGTAGGTGTCCTGTGTTCAAATTGTAGTACTTGGCAGAACAATGGGATCTGTGAGTATAAGCTCTCTCACCAATCCTGCTAGATAGACCTTTAAAGCTTCCTGATGGGACCAACGAACGATTCTTCCTCGTGCAGGTAGGCCGAAGCAGGTATTTGTCTGTGGACTCAGCGATCTGGTTCCCAGTGTCCAACGCTGCTGCAGGTCATCTATCTCTCAGCAGCCGTCAGCTGAACTCGCTGGGACTGGAGCGGTGGCTGTGGATGGTGCGCTAGGCTGCCATCCCCTGACACAGCGGCAGCGTGGTGCACACACAGATCCAGGAAGCAAGAGAGCGTGGGCCTGATGTCCAGATCCCTAGATAGGCTCTCCCACAATCCCTTCTCATAGCTTCCAACTGTCCCTGATTTCGAGGGACTGTCCCTGATTTGGAGCAATGTCCCTCTGTCCCTCTTTCCTCCTCATTTGTCCCTCATTTTGGTCTGATCCATATAGTTGTATATAAAATGCACTTTTTATCTTTCAAAAAGTGTTTCCCGGTGCTAAATCTCTCATCCAATTTCTAAATTGCTGTATTTGTAAATGTAAAAGCCAATATAAAGGAACAGTAGTGGTAAAAAAAAAGTACTTGTGGATTTAATTAACCTTTTTTTTTTTTGGCTAATTCTCCTTTAAGAGGGTGTGGCAGGGGGCGTGTCGTAAGCCTACATACATTTGTTAGTAGGTGTCCCTCATTCCCATCTCAAAAAGTTGGGTGGTATGCCTCCTTGAGTGCAAGCAGTCTTCTGGGAGATGTGGTGCACATTCAATTCTGCGATATCAGCAAAGCCTACTCAGGAACTACGTCTCCCACAATACCTTCCTTCATGCTTTAGGAAATAATGTCAGCGATTGAAATCCAGCACTAGGGGAATATAGAAACAAGGCTAGGATAATAATAGACAGTCCGCAGAGGTCAGATAACCGTAGTCCGCTCCCAGCTACATACCTTTCACTTTTATGTTATAAGTTGCACTAAATAATTACAGCTGAATTTAAAAAAAATAAAAATGTGTCTGTTTTCATTTTAGGCTGCAAAGCAACAAAATGTGATTGTTTTAAAGGGAGCCGATTATTTCCTATACCCACTGTATGGCAAATCAAGCAGTTTGCAAATACAGTGTTTAATTTATCTGCTGTCTTCGGAGATCTATACTAGTATCAGAAAGGTCCTGCCAGAAACGCCTATTTCTTTTTATAAGCTCCAATTCCTAACAGATGATTCAACAAATTCTTCCAGCCTAGGTAAATGACAGCAGCCTGGACACTATATCAGTTCTCTTGAAGCATTGATGTGACATGTGATTATAATAAGGCAGTTACAACATTCAGCAATAATAAGAATCCACATCCACCCATGTGATCTGCCCATCCAGACACCCACATACACTCTACAGGCAGCATTTCATCACAGCGAAACTGTCTGAAGAAAGAGTTTCACAATGAAATGATAAAAAAGTAAAGCTTACATGTGTGACAAAAAACAACCGAAACAACAAATACATGCTTATAGACATATATGATGTGATGTGCTTAAAGTAGATGGAAACCTTAACTGGATGCTTTTTAGTTAGCACTATATATACCATAAGCTATTCCCATTGTTTTTATATACAATACTTGTTTTAATTTGTTTTTTTTAGCATTTTTTGCAATTCATTGCAGCTGATCCCCTCAAGCCTCTGTGCAGTCACTTCCTACATGAGTGAGCACCAGCAAATGCTGCATATCTTCTTCACTCAAAGTGGGCTTCCTGATGGTGACAACAGTGGACCATGCCAGGTCATCATTGTGTATCGGCATGGGTTATTGTTGTCCCTATTGGAAGCTCCTGTGACAAGGTGACAACAGTTGGGAGAAAGGTATAGACTGTTGTCACCTCAATGCAGGAAGTGTCTGAACAAGGACCTTCATGGCAGGATCACCAAGTCTTATTTTGAAAAAATCTGTACATTTAAAAATATTAAAATGACTTTTCATGACTTTATCATGTTAAGGATTACATGAGATTTTGTATTTCGGTTTACAGCTACTTCGATGGAGAAATGCGAACTTCTGCTCCTGGAGGCAATCGTGGCTGAACCACACAAGGCGGCCCAGAAACTTCCTCTTTACTATAGAGAAGAGTGCAGTTTCTATATATCCACAGGATAGTCAGTATAGTAATGACTTTCATCATGATTCATTAATTAGCCCTCGTTCACATTGGAGCGCATGACAAGTTGCACCCTATTGTCAGGAATGGCACCACTCAAATCGGTGTGACGCTGACTTTGCCGTGCCACATCGATTTGAAAAAGTAGTTCCTGCACTACTTTTGGCAATTTTGAGAGCAACTTGCACAGACATCTGTGCATGAAGCCGCACAGATGTCTTCAAAGTCGCACTGACATGCAGCTTGGAAAACATGCGATTTCAGATGAAGTCTCATGATTTCAAAGCCCCATTCAATGTGAACGAGGGGTTAAAAACGGGATTGATAGTTGTGTGGATAGCTAGCTAGCTTTTTTAACTTTCTTTTTAAATTTCCAGACAGCAATTTTACATTGACCGTCCTTCAACTACAAACCAAGCATTTGTCTTGCGGCTGTGGAGCAGCCCCATCAAACTCAATGGGCAAATCTGACAGGTGGAGTCACGGCCATGAAGCAAAGTGTCACAGGTACATCATGTGTACAGCACTATCCTCCTGTATTATTAGGATTTGGGTGGGTGGCAGGGGGATGGGGGTTTGGTAACAACCCAGCACAGCCATCTGTTTTTACTGCCCCCTTGCTGCCCATGTGAAAGAGCCCTTACTGTATTTATACACTGAATACTTGACTGCATTGCACCCAATTGAATTGCCATCAATGTTTGCAGTAACTACAACTGGCAATATCTAATAATATTTATAATAAAAAGATTTATATATATATATATATATACAGTATATACCTGCCACCTGTGCCACCCTATTAGATTGTAAGCTCTGAGCAGGGCCCTCTTAATCCTCCTGTATCTTATTGTATTATAACTGTATTGTCTCCCTTTTATATTGTAAAGCACTGTGTAAACTGTTGGCGCTATATAAATCCTGTATAATAATATATATATATATCTTTTGCGCTCTCTCTCTATGTATTTACAGTGTGTATATATATATATATATATATATATATATATATATATATATATATATATATATATATATATATATATACATATACATATACATATACATACACATACATACATGAGGTACACCCCTCACATATTTGTAAATATTTTATTATATCTCTTCATGTGACAACACTGAAGAAATGATACTTTGCTACAATATAAAGTAGTGAGTGTACAGCTTGTATAAGGCCTCTTTCACACTGGGGCGGGGGTAAATCGCCGCTATTGTAAGCGGCGCTTTACCATCGGTATTCGGCCACTAGCAGTGTGGTTTTACGGCCGAGAAAGGGTAAAAAAAACACCGCAAAGCGCCTCTGCAGAGGCGCTTTGCCGGCGGTATAGCCGCGCTGTCCCATTGATTTCAATGGGCAGGAGCGGTGTATACTCCGCTCCTTCACCGCTCCGAAGATGCTGCTAGCAGGACTTTTTTTCCCGTCCTGCTAGCGCACCGCTCCAGTGTGTAAGCCCCCGGGGCTTTCACACTGGAGAGACAGCAGCGGCTGTTTCGGGTCGGTTTGCAGGCGCTATTATTAGCGCAATAGCGCCTGCAAACCGTCCCAGTGTGAAAGGGCCCTTACAGTGTAAATTTGCTGTCCCCTCAAAATAACTCAACACACAGCCATTAATGTCTAAACCTCTGGCAACAAAAGTGAGTACACCCCTAAGTGAAAATGTCCAAATTGGGCCCAAAGTGTCAATATTTTGTGTGGCCACCATTATTTTCCAGCACCGCCTTAACCCTCTTGGGCATGGAGTTCACCAGAGCTTCGCAGGTTGCCACTGGAGTCCTCTTCCACTCCTCCATGACGACATCACGGAGCTGGTGGATGTTAGAGACCTTGCCCTCCTCCACCTTCTGTTTGAAGATGCCCCACAGATGCTCAAATCTGACACGCTGTTTGTACTGAAGTCAATCAATGGATCAACTTCCGTACAACCAGCCTAACCATGCATAGATCGAATCCTGGCCGGTTCAGCAGAGACGATCCATCTTTGGCTGGCTTAACCAAAAGTGTCAAGAATTTAGGTTTAAATTTGTTTGTTAATTTACAAACTGAGAAGGGCTAACTTGTTGGAATCTCATTCTGTAGAAATCTTCTCAGTACAAACAATGGTTACAAGCACAGACCAATGACCAGTTGTAAAAACAAGACTGGACCTGCTCTCTGGTCGCCCTCCTGCCTTTAATTACATAGAGGAGATAGTGGGGGCAGATAGGTGTTTGGTTTCAGCCACCAGCATGCCTGCCCCCTGCTAAGCTCTATCAGCTCAGAGTACAATGGAATGGAGACGTCCCCCAGTTGTCAGACGAGTACGGGGGGGGGGGGGGGGGGGGATGGAAATCTACTCCCAAATGCAATGTGATTTTTTTTGCATGTCTCATGGCTTGTGTGATAATAACATTAAGGTAAACCCAGTAATAAAAAAAAAAACGGGTGCATAGAGGTCCCTGCACAGGTCAGGGGATCCCGGAGACCTTTGTAGACCTGAACCTTGGCTCACTCTGTTAAGCTGGCCATACATTAGTCGATTTTCAAAGGAGGGTTCGTACAATTTTTGGAGTGAATGGCCTTCCCTGAGTGAAAACTTCATTTAAAAATGTATTAAATTTGAAAAACATTTTCCATTGTACTCCTGAATTTTCATTGTTGCTGCAGTTGAATAAAAACGCTGAGTTGACCCCACATTAGAAAATTGAAGGAACGTTTTTAAAATTAAAATTTTTTAACTACATTTTTCCAGTGTATGTCCACTGCAATACCCGCTTCCTGACCAGCCGCCGCAGTTATACTGCAGCAGGTTGGCTCCCCTGCGCGCGCCGTCGTAGCTATACGTCGGCTCGCGGGCTCGGGATAGCAGGCGCGTGCACGCGCCCGCTGCACAGCAGGGGGTGCCGATGCTCCTGGCCAGCAGTCGTGAAGACCGCCGGCCACGAGCGATCGTGAGCACGAGGGACAGAACACGGAAGTGTGTGTGTGTAAACACACAAATCATTGTTCTGTTCTGAGAGGAGTGACAGATCGTGTGTTCCTATTAGCTGTTGTCCTATTAAAATGACCTCCCAGGGAATACAGTTAAGCCCCTTTCGATCCGTTTTTACTCCTCCGCTTGCTCAGCAGGGATCACTCCGTTGATCCCCGCTGAGCCGGCGGATGACAAGTCCGCCTCTGCACTCTGTGCAGGGACGGACCTGTCATAGCTCCGCTCTCCCACTCTCATTTTCATCCGATCCGCCAGGCGGATGGAAATTAGGGCTTGCATCCGTCTGGATTTGGCAGAGCGGATGCCAGCGGACATGACACCACTGACTTCGACGCTCCATAGAGGTGCATGGAGCGCCCGTTCAGACACGCCTGAAAAAACTGACAGGCGGATCTGAACGGTCCGCAAGTGTGAAAGGGGCCTTATCCCCTTGATCGCCCCTTAGTGTTAACCCCTTCACTGACAGTGACATTTTTACAGTAATCAATTCATTTTTATAGCACTGATCGCTGTATTAATGCCAATGGTCCCAAAAATGTGTCAAAATTGTCCGATGTGTCCGCCATAATGTCGCACTCACGATAAAAATCGCAGATTGTCGCCATTACTATTAAAAAAAAAAATAATAATAAAAATGCTATAAATCTATCCCCTATTTTGTAGACGCTATAACTTTTGTGCAAACCAATCAATATACGCTTATTGCAATTTTTTTTTACCAAAAATATGTAGAAGAATATATATCGGCCTAAACTGAGAAAAAAATAGGGGATGTTTATTATAGCAAAAAGTACAAAATACTGTGTTTTTTTTCTCAAAATTGTCGCTCTTTTTTTGTTTATAGCGCAAAAAAAAAAAAGCAGTGGCGATCAAATACCACCAAAAGAAAGCTCTACTTGTGGGAAAAAAAAGGTGTCAATTTTGTTTGGGTGCAACGTCGCACGACCGCACAATTGTCAGTTAAAGCGAACGCAGTGCCGAATCGCAAAAAGTGCTCTGGTCAGGAAAGGGGTGAAGTGGGTACAGAAGACCTGCGTTCCGGACCCTCGTCCCAGAACACACAGGGCTCTAAACATTAGTGCCCCTCAGTATGGGATTTAGCCCCATCCAGCTGCAGCCTGCCTTAGACTTTACCAGACTTCCTGCAGAAGGGCTAGATGCTGCACCTGTCCCTTCTGGGTGCCAGTTTGAATGAGGTCTTAGGTCCTGTGCACAAGACCTCATTCATACTGGCATTGCCAAACCTGTGTTTTTTTTATGCATTTAGAGAACAATTCCAAACACACATACACTCACCGGACACCTTATTAGGTACATCTTGCTAGTACGTTGTTGTAGTTTACACCAAATTCTGTTCATAGTTCACAGAAGTGGTACCCAGTGTGGTCGTCTGCTGCTGTAGCCAATCTGCTCCAAGGTTCGATGTGTTGTGCATTCAGAGATGGTATTCTGCATACCTTGGTTGTAACGAGTGGTTATTAGGGTTACTGTTGCCTTTCTATCATCTCAAAACCAGTCTGCCATTCTCCTCTGACCTCTGACATCAACAAGGCATTTTGGTCCACACAACTGCCGCTCACTGGATATTTTCTCTTTTTCTGACCATTTTCTGTAAACCCGAGAGATGGTTGTGCGTGAAAATCCCAATAGATCAGCAGTTTTGAAACAGACCAGCCTGTCTGGCACCAACAGATCAGCCTGTCTGGCACCAACAACCACCTGTTCAATTGCTTGGTAACACCAAATTCCTAATCAGCCAATGAGATGGCAGCAACTCAATGCATGCATTTAGGCATCTAGATGCGGTGACCTTGCTATAGTTCAAACTGAGCATCAGAATGGGGAAGAAATGGGATTTAAGTGACTTTGAATGTGGCATGGTTGTTGGTGCCAGATGGGCTGGTACTGGGATTTTCATGTACAATCATCTCTCGGGTTTGCAGAGAATGGTCTAAAAAAGAGAAAATATCCAGTGAGCGAAAGTTGTGTGAGGGAAAATGCCTTGTTGATGTCAGAGGTCAGAGGAGAATGGGCTGACCAGTTCAAGATGATAGAAAGGCAACAGTAATGCCCCGTACACACAGTCGGATTTTCCGATGGAAAATGTCCGATCGGAGCGTGTTGTCGGAAATTCCGACCGTGTGTGGGCTTCATCGGACATTTTACATCGGATTTTCCGACACACAAAGTTGGAGAGCAGGAGATAAAATTTTTCCACAACAAAATCCGTTGTCGGAAATTCCGATCGTGTGTACACAAATCCGACGGACAAAATGCCACGCATGCTCAAAATAAATAAAGAGATGAAAGCTATTGGCCACTGCCCCATTTATAGTCCCGACATACGTGTTTTACGTCACCGCGTTTAGAACGATCGGATTTTCCGACAACTTTGTGTGACTGTGTGTATGCAAGACAAGTTTGAGCCAACATCCGTCTGAAAAAATCCTAGGATTTTGTTGTCGGAATGTCCGAACAAAGTCCGACCGTGTGTACGCCCTATTAGAGCAGTTCTGAAAGCAAAAGGGGTCCAACACGGTGCTAGCAAGGTGTACCTAATATAGTGACCAGTGAGTGTACTGTATATACCATCATTTGTAGACGCTATAACTTTCATGTACACCAACCAATATACACTCCTTGGTTGTGTTTTTTTTATCAAAGACATTTTGAATTCATTTGGCCTAAACCCATAAAGAAATTAGATTTTTTATTTTATTAGATATGTTTTTTATAGCAAAAAAAAAAACCCATCCAAATTTTTGCATTTATATAATAAAAGATTAAAAACCCAGAGGTGATCAAATACCACCAGAAGAAAGCTCTATTTCTGTAAAAAAAATAATGTAAATTTTGTTTGGGTACTGTACAGTTTTGCATGACCGCACAAGTACCAGTTAAAATAGCGCAGTGCTGAATAGCAAAAAAATCGCCTGGTCATCAAGGTGGTAATACCTTCTGGAGATAAAGTGGTTAAATCATCTCGATGGATCTGCCTGGCCATTTTATAGGCTTATTCCATTAAGCCCTGGTTCACACCAGATCAGTGCGATTTGCATCCACGATTTCATTGCAACTTCCAAATTTGTTTAACAGAAGTCAATGCAATGAAATCACAAAAAACTAGTGCAGGAGCTTTTGAGTCACGATAATTTGAACGGTTCCATTGCCAAATAGGGTGCCAAATGGCCTTTGGGATGTGGTGGAACGGGTGATTCACATCATGGATGTGCTGCCGACAAATCTGCAGCAACTGTGTGATGCTATCATATCACTATGGACCAAAATCTCTGAGGAATGTTTCCAACACCTTGTTGAATCTATGCCATGAAGAATTAAGGCAGTTCTGAAGGCAAAAGGGGATCCAACCCGGTACTAGCAAGGTGTACCTAATAAAGTGGACGGTGCGTGTATGTGAAGGATGGGTAAATGCTTGTTGCCACATTTGTCTATCAAACTTTATTGTTATGAATATACCCTCTAGTGTATTTTAAGAACAGTAGTTGCCTGGAAAGAGAGATCTGCTTGCTGCAACTGATAAGTATGAGTTCCCTTTTCTATATCCACATGACCTCAAACTAGCAGGAGGAAAAGTTCAAAACGAATCTTAGAAAGTATTATTTTACTGAAAGAGTAGTTGATGCTTGGAATAGACTCCCAGCAGAGGTATGAGTCAGTAAACAGTAAGTAGATTCAAACATGCTTGGGACGAACTTAGCTCTATACTCAGACAAAAAAAATGGGGGAGACTCTTCTATATTTCTATGTAAAATTTTCACCTGCACGTTGATAATTTGTTCATGTAAATGATTATATACATACATATAATATATATATACTGTATATGTGCGCAAGGGCCTGGCGTTCGTTGACGAACTTTGGACTTGCGTCAATAAAATCATTTTGACTTTAGTTGGAAGCACTTCTGAGATCATTCAGCATTCATGGTAAGTGTATTTGACCTGCTGTGGGTTTCTCGTTCTCATAATAAATACAAAACACGCTTGCTGTAAACTAAAGCCCTTTGACATATAGACCCTTTTTACTGACCTGGGTACTGGAGTTGGCCAATTTGGTACATAGTGACTAGCGCCAATCCTAATCCTATCAAATTCAGACTTGGTTTTACCTGTACTAATGTATGTGTGCATGCTGCCATCTAGTGGTCAGATACTTAACAGCTTGAAAAGGCACGTAATTACGTTGTACCAAATTTAAAGCACAATTCCAGGAAGCCTAACAATTGTTCCTTAAAGCACAACTCCACTTTTGTTGAGAAAAAAAACATTCCCCTCTGGGTGATCAGTGTACATTGCAAGGATTTTAACAAGCTTTGCTGCAGATTCCTACCTTTTGTTATTCTGAAGAAATCCCTGTGTGTTTCTCAGTGCTTCTGTTCTGAGTGGGTCTAATGAGAGTGGTTTTATAATTAACTGTCAGGTGTGGCAGCTGCAGGGCACTAATGAGGAAATCCTGCTGGGCCTGCAACCCCTTTAGATGTGTTCCTATTGAAAGTATCTCTAAAAAATGACATTTTTGTTGCAGGTGATGCCTGAAATCTGACTTGTATCTTAGGCAGACTTCTGGGAAAATTGGTGAACCAATCACACAAGCAGGAAATGATTTTTCTGGGGAGTGGTCAGTACACTCTCTGTGTACAGCACAACTCCATGTAGCCATATTGCAATGTATTCTCAGAAAATTACATTGGCTGCAGATTGAAAAGGAAAGGTCATTTTTAATAACATTCAATTACAAAATGATTAGTCAAAAAGTGATAAAATACCAAAGCGCTGAGATGAATTTGGTGATTAAAATTATGTGAAAAAATTATAATTAAAAGATATCCAAATAATATAGCTGCAATTAATATTGTGAAATGCACAAATAAATAAATGAATATGAGTGAATAATTGCGCTGATATTAACCCCTTAATAATGCACCTACGTGTCCTTAATCAATATGTGATAAAAATAAATATATAAATGCATGATTGTGAATAATAATCCTCCTGTGAATTAACACAAACTAAAATAGATGAATAAACACAAATATAACACCCATAAATTATGCCAAAAATGTCCTGTGTATAGGGGTACCAGAATCTAATAAGTAAGCCATGTTAGATGCAACTGTTAAATAAGTTGCTTATAGTTTATATTGCTTTGCCAAATTATTGCTTCATATAGGAATTAAGACACAGAGTCAGAAATCCGTGTATCAGTTCTTGAGCATAATGGACTGCTGCTCTTTAATCTTTCCAAGGCCTTTTATACAAACAATAGCATTAGCACAACCCCCCCACACAGGGCAAGGGTAAACAACAACAGGAGTCACCTGGGCTACGAACACAAGCTACAACACCATGGCAATATAGTTACAAGAAAACAAAAGCAGCTTCAATTGAGTTCAACAGCCAAAAAGTTAAAAACAGATTTACATGTAGGCATCATATTAAGTGAGAACTCTAAATTAAATCCCTGACCTTATCAATTTCCCCCTTTGACATCATCCTCTCCTTCCCCCTGGGTCCTCATGAATAAGTTCTAGTCAGTTTTTCCCCAGAGTCCTTTCCCTGACCGCGGGTTGTCAGAGGGGTAGAACCCATCCCCCTAGGTATTACCAACATCTTAAAATTCAAGAAGAGGAGTTTTATAGGAGTAGGGTGATGTCAATACACATTTATCGGTATGCCCTGTCTATTCTCCTAATTTTCCTATTTATTTTCCTGTATACACATATATTCGTGATTGTAAGTGATATTAATATTAGAATAATAATTACCATTGGACTTAACAACCAGTGAAAGGTATTGGTTGCTGTAGAAGACATTCCACTAAATATATCCCACCAATGTGGTGCAGTATCCTGTTGTATCTGTGAGGAAAGATGTACTAGTCTACCTTTGTCAATAATTGCGGATACAAGGTTATTCTGTAGGGTATGTTCTAGTGTTTCTATGTGTTGTCTTAACGACTCTGATTGTTCCAAAACCTGTTTTAGTGGGTCTAAAGAAATTATAAAGGGTGTAGTGTCAGTGAAATTATGTACCTCATAGACTGAAGAGAATATCTTATCGGCGTCTGGTTCAAAAAGATAGGTGTCGTTACCCCATTGTAATATTTTAATCTTTTTTATACATCCCGCAAACGGCGCCGATTTATTTAATGCTGACATGGTGCGGTTATCATTAGTAATGATACAAATATGCTGGGGTCCTATTTCTATGAATCTATTGTTCACATTTATCGGTGTTCTTTGCATTTTGCATATGCTAGTTTGGTATTTTAACAGGCAAGGTTCATATACTGGGGAACTTCTGCCACATACCATTCCCTTATTAGTTCCCTCACATAGAGTTAAATCATGGGTTCTGTTTCTTTTATCTACATATTTCCCATATATTTCTGGATACCAAAACTCGTCTTTAATTACTAGTGGCATGACCACTATTTTACACATTTCCATTACATCTGCTACCCGGTATGCTTCGAACCTTCCTACACACCATTTCTCCTCACATTCTATCTTATCCCCTTTTACTTGGAACCATACACCATCGTCAGTTAAACCCTTAAAGTATTTCATCCAGGTATGATAATTTCCCAACTGTAGTTCAGTCCTGGCCCTATTTATTTGTATATGATAGGATAAGAGGTTAAAAGAGCACTGTGTGAAATTTACAAACTGTTGATTTTGATTCCACAGCTGGAGCTCTGCTCCTATCGTGTGATTTATTAACCCTCCCAAAAATTGTAATAGGGGTATTTCTTGCAATTGGGTTTCAAAAGTGGTGGGTAACCATTTGCTTGTGATAGTCAAGCTGTCAGCTATGTGTCCCCCTGCATGCTTCCATCTGTTGTTCATTTCTTCTATCTCGACCGAGTTTAAAATTCCCATCCCTGTACCTGTCAGTCCCAATAGTGTGTCGTACCATTCTCGTTTATACCTACACTCCGGTATCGGGGGAAAGGTGATATTGAATTTTATTTTTGTTTTCTGTTGTGATGTTGATACATTTATGCAAGTGTTTGGTACGGGTGTTAATATGGAAGATTCAATTGTTGGCGTTACTTCTTCCTCCATTTGTATGTGAAACCCATAGGCCTCTGCACTCCAATACCACCCATCATTTCTCTCTTCCCTCCACCAAGATGCACAGAGGAAAGTACTGGATTGATTAACGGTAATATCTGTCAGATTTAACATCCCTTCGGTTATATTCCCTCCTTCTGCCATGACTGTTAATATTTGGTACATTTGTCCCACTACCCGTTCCCGGGCTTGTTTCCATGTCTGTGAAAGGGATATTTTATGACACCTATGGTTCTTACTATTGTTAAAGGGGAAACCCATATTATCATTCCACTGGAAAGTTACGGTTACTTCTGAGAGGGGGTCTGCCTGTATCCATGCTATACCTACATCTACATGAAACGGTCGCCTATGTCCTTCAACAGTATAATTACCCACAGTGTAATCCTTATTTATCTCATATCCTGATACATTTGCTACTTTAGGATCATCTATACTCCATTCAAAAGTCATTGTTTCTTCTACCTCAAGTACATTAATACCAGGAGTCCATGCATATATTTGTAATACAACAATCTTCAACAAAAAATATGTAAGTAGATATTTCATCATGTTGTTTTCTCGGGTTGTTTCTTGCAATGTGATGCGTGTATCCAGGTAGGTTTTCCTTCCAGCTTTACTGAGGTGGCTGTGGTCAAGAGTACTTGGTAAGGACCTTCAAACCTGGGTTCCAATGTCTTTCTGGTGTGTTTCTTTACATATACATAATCCCCTGGTAGCAGCGTATGTGTACCTGTTATTGAATTAGGGTCTGGAAGAGAAGAATACACACTTTTGTGGATCTTAGTTAGACGTTGTTGTAATTGTATCACATATGCAGTCAAACTATCACATTGCAATTGCATACTCTGTGGAAAGTATAAACCCAATCTAGGTGCATTCCCAAAAAGTATCTCATATGGGGATAATCCTGTTTTTCCTGTTGGAGTGTACCTTATAGAGAACAAAGCCAAAGGCAGGCATTCTGGCCAAGGCTTGTTTAACTCTTGCATGGCTTTTTGTATTTTTAACTTTATTGTCCCATTTATTCTCTCCACTGATCCTGAACTCTGTGGGTGGTAAGGGGTGTGAAAACTTTGTTGAACCCCTAACATGGTCATCACATTCTGCATGATTTCTCCTGTAAAGTGTGTCCCCCTATCTGATTCTATGGTTTCAGGAAGACCAAACCTAGGTATTAACTCAGTGATCAGTTTCTTAGCTGTGGCTTTAGCTGTAGCCGATTTTACTGGATAACTTTCGGGCCAACCTGAGAATAAATCGATACACACGAGGACAAATTCAAAAGGGCCGCTCTTAGGCATTTGTATGTAATCAATTTGCAGTCTCTGGAAGGGGTATTGGGCCCGGACCTGGTGTTTTCGTGGGGTTTTCACTTTCTGTCCTGGATTATTCAGGAGACAGATTTGGCAGGCTGCACAGTAGTTTCTTGCAGTGCTACTGAATCCGGGGGCGAGCCATCCTTGGTTCACAATCCTATACATGGAATTGGAACTGACATGTGTGGGTAGGTGAACTGCCGCTGCCATTGCTGGGTACAGAGAGGCAGGCAGGCATATTTTGCCCCCTTCCCTCCATACATTGTCAAGGTCTGGTGCTGCTCCCATTCTGACCCACTTATCTTTCTCGCTCTCCCCTGCTTGCTCCTGTAATTTACTCAGCTGCTGCCATGTTGGTTCTGGGATACTCACCTCTACCGCTGCTAAGGTCTCAGGGCTTCCTTCCCCTAGAGCTGCCTGTTTTGCAGTCAAATCTGCAAATGCATTTCCTTTTGCCTCAATTGTTTTTGCGCTCGTGTGTGCCGCTATCTTCATAATGGCTACTCGTTTAACCTTTTGAAGATTGTTCAGGACTCTCTTAATCCCTTCTCCATGTTTTACAGGTGTACCTGCTGCTGTCAGATAACCTCTAGCCTTCCATATATGGCCATAATCATGCGCTACACCATAAGCGTAGGAAGAGTCAGTGTAAATATTCCCTTCTCGTTCTTTTAAGTATTCTAGGGCTTGTTCTAAAGCTTTTAATTCTGCTTCCTGTGCTGACATGTGGGCTGGTAAGGCCTGTGCTTCAATCACCTGTGTATCAGTCACTACGGCATACCCTGTGTGATATTTACCCTTGTCATCAGCAAACCTACTGCCATCTATGTACAAAGTGTGCTCAGCATTTAAAATTGGTGTATCTGTAACGTGTGGGAATCCCATTGTCTCCTGTTCCATGAGCTGAAAACAATCGTGCTGATCTACTTGTTTAAACAAAAGAGTGTCAGGTACCTCATTTCCTTTCTCACTAGTACTATTAGCACTATCATTCCCCCTTGCCAAATCTGGTGACTGAAGAGGCAAAAAGGTAGCCAAATTTAAGGTTGTACAGCGCTGAAAAGTAACATTTGGAGGTAAGAGTAAAGTACACTGTAACCTTAATTGCCTAGCCATTGAAATGTGTTTGGGCTGTACCTGAGACAAGATTGCATGTATGTCATGTGTGGTATGCACTACGACTGGATTGTCTAGAACAATCTCTGATGACTTATCTATGATAATTGACACTGCTGCTACCGCCCGTACACAGGACGGTGAACCTCTAGATACTGGATCTAATGCTGCTGAAAAGTAAGCGACTGGTCTTTGTTTTACATGTGCCTGTGTCAGAACACCTGTGGCGTGTCCAGTGATCTCAGCAATGTACAGATTAAATATCTTGGTGTAATCTGGTATACCAATAGCCGGGGCAGAAATCAACAACTTTTTCAAAGTGATAAACGACTCATAAGCTATTTCTGTAAGCATATACGGTACAATTTTCAAACAATCGTATAATGGCTGCATCAAAGCGCTAGCATGTGGTATCCACTGTCTACAATATGACACGATACCTAAAAACATACGCAATTGTTTGAAATTCCGTGGGGGTAACATTCCCTTTATCACTTGAACCCTCTCCTCAGTGAGATGTCTCGTACCCTGTGATATACAATGTCCCAAAAAGATAACTTTTTCCTGACACACTTGTAACTTTTTCTTATTAACCTTGCAACCTTTTTCTGCCAAAAATCGCAACAAATCAAGGGTGGTGGCCAAACAAGTTTCTTTGTCAGGGCAGCATAACAATAAATCATCCACATATTGTAACAATACACAGGAATCTGGTGGTACCCATTCTCCCAACACCGTTTGCAATGCTTGCGAATACAAGGTAGGTGAATGCGCCATACCCTGAGGTAGGCGTGTCCAGGTTAGTTGCCGATTTTTGATTGAAAATGCGAACCAAAGTTGGCATTCTTCAGCAAGCGGGACGGAAAAGAAAGCATTCGCTAAATCTATAACCGTAAAGTACATACTGGTTGATGGTATTTGTGACAGTAATGTATGTGGATTGGGTACTAAAGGTGTCATCGGGGCTAGTATTTTGTTGACCGCTCTAAGGTCTTGGACCATTCTATACTTAACCGGACTACCGGCTACTGATTTCTTTTTAACCGGGTACAAGGGAGTGTTTGCCGGTGATTTTACCTCTTTTAGAACTCCACTTTTTAAGAAGGATTGGACCTGCATTTCTATGGCCGTCTCTTGGGTGGACAAAATCTGATCTAAGTCTGAAGGAGGTGTACCGGACAATTCCGATTCCTCCTCTAGGTATTGTATCAGGTTACACATTTCCATGTGTTCTTGATTATCCCCTATAGCTAAGGTGACAGTGCCATCTGGGTGATAGGTAATGTTAGCTCCTATTTTCTGCAAAATGTCAGCTCCTAACAAATTAGTGGGGGCTCCTCTGGATACCAGAAAGCGTGAAAGGAACATGTGGTTTCCTACTTTAACTTTCAGAGGTTTTGTAAGCGGGGCGTCGGCTAAAATGCCATCATATCCAGTTATTAGTAAAGTGTCAGGTGATTTTTGGCCAGGGAGTAGTTCAGAGTCAGAAAGTAACGAGCGTGAAGCTCCTGTATCGACTAAACAAGAGATTTTCTTATTACCAACCGTTATATTTGTCTTAAGCATTGTTGTTTTGGATTTTTCTAAAACCGGGGTGAGTCATGCTCGTGGACCATCTCCCTGCTGCCTGATATGACTATTTTTGTTGTCCCTGGGCTGGTTCCTTCTCTGATTAACTGGAGAATCAACACCTTCCTCTCCTTCATCCCTTATTCTTTTCTTACAGTTGCGTCTGATGTGACCAATCTTGTTACAGTAGTGACAGGTAAGGAGTTTGCGAAAGGAACCTCTACCTTGCTCTTGGGGACCCCCGAGTGCGTTGATAGCATGAGATTTCCTCCCTTTGGTTTCTGCTAAGTCCGCCTCTATGCCTTGCGCTTTTTGTAACAACGTCCCTCTATCTCTAGTTGCCCTCCACTCTGGTGTGCAGGCTTTCAGTCTCTCACTTATCTGTGGAATTAATCCCTCCATAAATTGTCTATTGAAGGCTCGGATTGTGACTGGCAGGGCCAAGTCCAATCCCTCATCTGCCATCATACTTTCCATAGATAAGTAAAATTCCGATACAGTCTGTCCTGGCATTTGCTTCATGGGTGATATGGACCCCCTCTCCTGTTGTTTTGCTTGACAAAAAGCTTCTAATCTAGCAATAAAAGGGCCCCTTGAGTCTATATGTCTGACATGTCCTGCCTCCAGGTTGCTATCCCCATCAACTTGTCCTGCAGGTCTGTGTGGACCTATTTCTGTCATAAACTGGTTAAACAGGGTCAGAGTCATTTTGTGTCTGCATAGATCCTCCCCATCCTGCCAGGTCGCTTCATGTGTATTCATTAACTGTGTCACAAATCTACAAAAAGCAGCTGGCTTTGCTACCGGGTCTGGGGCGCTCTGTATTAATGCCATAAGGGTGTCTGCCGACCATGGTGCCCAAGTCCTTATTTGCATTCTACGAGTGACAGTAGGTGGGGCATTTGGATGGGCTGCTTGTCCAAATTCTGGATTGTTTACCTGAACAATGCGTGTATCAGTGCGTACGGGAGCTACAGTTTCTGGATGCGGTTTTTGTGCCCCACAATGCACACATTCTACTGCCCATTCTGGGTTTTGTGCTCCACAATCCTGACAAACCCATCCTCTCCCCTCAAGTACCGGATATATCTTGTGTGGTTTGCGTTCTACGTCAGTGTATGGGGGTGGGATAGCTGAGCTGGGAGCCTCAACATTTTTTGTTCTTCTATCTTTCATATCCCAACCATCACAATCTGGATTATATTTCCACCCCTCTTCTTTCGCTCTATTTGAGACCTTAATTATGCACTGAACCTGACGCATCCATTGCTTCTCTAACACCTCTCCTTGTCTGTCCCTTTTTATTTCACTCCATACATCCGGGTCTAAGCCCGCTGCTCCTTTCACCTTAAATTTACGAAGGACATCCTTTAAGTCCTGTGCTTCGGTTTTCCCATAAATGTTCTTAATTGTCTGTGGCACCGTATAGTGCGCCACAATTCCCTGACGGGGTTTTGTGTTCCTCTGGCTCATTCTAACAGTCCTGCCTAGGTAGCGTGTGGGACACTTAGTGTACAATATAATGCGGCTACAACATATACAAGAATGAATAATTACTTTATATGCTAGCCCAATAGCAAACCAGCTAAGTTACACTAGTTCCTCGTTGCCTTCCTCCTAGGGTGCTAGAATTCTAGAAACCTCTCCGGAATGAGATTTCTGAAACCGAATTACTTTATATGCTAGCCCAAAAATAAATAATTACTTTATATGCTAGCCCAATAACAAACCAGAATGCGGCTACAACATATACAAAAATGCGGCTACAACATATACAAGCATTCCTTTAAGTGGCCAGGTATCCGACTAGATCTCGGGACTTTGTTGAGACCTTATTCCCTCCCCGTATCTGGGAATCCCTCTCATACACTCTTATCCCTGCTTTATGGAGCAGACAGGGCTTATACTCTCAAGCCGTCTATGGTTTATGAGTTAGATGTGAGGTTAAGCATAAGCGTCAGACCCCCAAGCTCACAAGCCCTCAGGTTCCCAATCGTGTGAGGTAAGGCGCATTCTGTTGCTTAGTTCGGCAATCCCCTTCTAACTCATACCATCCTTGACAAGGCTCATTCACTTTCTCAACAAGACAGACAAGACAAACACAGATAACAAAAACAAACAAATAATTCCAGCAATATAAACTAAAATATGCAGTAATTCTAGACTCACCACTACAGAGGCTGGTGTTTTAAAACCAGGAGAACCGTAACTGACAGAACGGATAGGCACAAATCAGGGGAGCACAGAATATAAGAAAAATAAAGCTTTTTCTTACCTGCGCAGGTTTTTTTGATCTGTGATTCCCGGAATGCCTATTTCTTTTGTTCCGTCAGCGTAGCTCATCCACCTCTTGTAGTATCATCGGTGAGTTCCTCGTCCGGGCGCCAAAATGTTAGATGCAACTGTTAAATAAGTTGCTTATAGTTTATATTGCTTTGCCAAATTATTGCTTCATATAGGAATTAAGACACAGAGTCAGAAATCCGTGTATCAGTTCTTGAGCATAATGGACTGCTGCTCTTTAATCTTTCCAAGGCCTTTTATACAAACAATAGCATTAGCACAACCCCCCCACACAGGGCAAGGGTAAACAACAACAGGAGTCACCTGGGCTACGAACACAAGCTACAACACCATGGCAATATAGTTACAAGAAAACAAAAGCAGCTTCAATTGAGTTCAACAGCCAAAAAGTTAAAAACAGATTTACATGTAGGCATCATATTAACCACTTGACGACCGCCTCACGCCGATGTACGTCGGCAAAGTGGCACGGACAGGCAAAATCACGTACAGGGTACGTGATTTGCCTTCCGCGGGTGGGGGGTCCGATCGGACCCCCCCCCGGTGCCCGAGGCGGTCGTCGTTTGTCCAGCGGCGATCGGTGATGAGGGGGAGACCATCCGTTCGTGGCCCCCCCCTCGCGATCGCCGCCGGCCAATGAGAACACTCCTTTGCTGCTGTATGCTAAACAGCAGCAAAGGAAGTGATGTCATCTCCCCTCGGGTCGGTATTTTCCGTTCCGGCCCGAGGAGAGACGACAAGTATGTGAGTGCACAAACACTACACATACAGTAGAACATGCCAGGCACACAAATCACCCCGATCCCCCCCCCGATCGCCCCCCGATCCCCCCCCAATCACCCCCCCCCCCTGTCACAAACTGACACCAGCAGTTTTTTTTTTTGTTTTTTTTTCTGATTACTGCATAGTGTCAGTTTGTGACAGTTACTGTGTTGGGACAGTGTATATTACCCCCCTTTAGGTCTAGGGTACCCCCCTAACCCCCCCTAATAAAGTTTTAACCCCTTGATCACCCCCTGTCACCAGTGTCGCTAAGCGATCATTTTTCTGATCGCTGTATTAGTGTCGCTGGTGACGCTAGTTAGTGAGGTAAATATTTAGGTTCGCCGTCAGCGTTTTATAGCGTCAGGGACCCCCATATACTACCTAATAAATGTTTTAACCCCTTGATTGCCCCCTAGTTAACCCTTTCACCACTGATCACCGTATAACCGTTACGGTTGACGCTGGTTAGTTCGTTTATTTTTTATAGTGTCAGGGCACCCGCCGTTTATTACCGAATAAAGGTTTAGCCCCCCGATCGCCCGGCGGTGATATGCGTCGCCCCAGGCAGCGTCAAATTAGCGCCAGTACCGCTAACACCCACGCACGCAGCATGCGCCTCCCTTAGTGGTATAGTATCTGAACGGATCAATATCTGATCCGATCAGATCTATACTAGCGTCCCCAGCAGTTTAGGGTTCCCAAAAACGCAGTGTTAGCGGGATCAGCCCAGATACCCGCTAGCACCTGCGTTTTGTCCCTCCGCCCGGCCCACCCAAGTGCAGTATCGATCGATCACTGTCACTTACAAGGCACTAAACGCATAACTGCAGCGTTCGCAGAGTCAGGCCTGATCCCTGCGATCGCTAACAGTTTTTTTTGTAGCGTTTTGGTGAACTGGCAAGCACCAGCCCCAGGCAGCGTCAGGTTAGCGCCAGTACCGCTAACACCCACGCACGCACCATACACCTCCCTTAGTGGTATAGTATCTGAACGGATCAATATCTGATCCGATCAGATCTATACTAGCGTCCCCAGCAGTTTAGGGTTCCCAAAAACGCAGTGTTAGCGGAATCAGCCCAGATACCTGCTAGCACCTGCGTTTTGCCCCTCCGCCCGGCCCAGCCCAGCCCACCCAAGTGCAGTATTGATCGATCACTGTCACTTACAAAACACTAAACGCATAACTGCAGCGTTCGCAGAGTCAGGCCTGATCCCTGCGATCGCTAACAGTTTTTTTTGTAGCGTTTTGGTGAACTGGCAAGCACCAGCCCCAGGCAGCGTCAGATTAGCGCCAGTACCGCTAACACCCACGCACGCACTGTACACCTCCCTTAGTGGTATAGTATCTGATCGCATCAATATCTGATCCGATCAGATCTATACTAGCGTCACCAGCAGTTTAGGGTTCCCAAAAACGCAGTGTTAGCGGGATCAGCCCAGATACCTGCTAGCACCTGCGTTTTGCCCCTCCGCCCGGCCCAGCCCAGCCCACCCAAGTGCGGTATCGATCGATCACTGACACTTACAGAACACTAAACGCATAACTGCAGCGTTCGCAGAGTCAGGCCGGATCCCTGCGATCGCTAACAGTTTTTTGGTAGTGTTTTGGTGAACTGGCAAGCGCCAGCGGCCTAGTACACCCCGGTCGTAGTCAAACCAGCACTGCAGTAACACTTGGTGACGTGGCGAGTCCCATAAGTGCAGTTCAAGCTGGTGAGGTGGCAAGCACAAGTAGTGTCCCGCCGCCACCAAAAAGACAAACACAGGCCCGTCGTGCCCATAATGCCCTTCCTGCTGCATTCGCCAATCCTAATTGGGAACCCACCGCTTCTGCAGCGCCCGTACTTCCCCCATTCACATCCCCAACCAAATGCAGGCGGCTGCATGAGAGGCATTTTTATGTCCTCCCGAGTACCCCTACCCAACGAACCCCCCAAAAAACATGTCGTGTCTGCAGCAAGCGCGGATATAGACGTGACACCCGCTATTATTGTCCCTCCTGTCCTGACAATCCTGGTCTTTGCATTGGTGAATGTTTTGAACGCTACCATTCACTAGTTGAGTATTAGCGTAGGGTACAGCATTGCACAGACTAGGCACACTTTCACAGGGTCTCCCAAGATGCCATCGCATTTTGAGAGACCCGAACCTGGAACCGGTTACCGTTATAAAAGTTAGTTACAAAAAAAGTGTAAAAAAAAAAAAAATATGAAATAAAAAAAAATAGTTGTTGTTTTATTGTTCTCTCTCTCTCTATTCTCTCTCTCTATTGTTCTGCTCTTTTTTACTGTATTCTATTCTGCAATGTTTTATTGTTATTGTTATTGTTATTGATTGTTATTGTTATTGTTATTGTTATTATGTTTTATCATGTTTGTTTTTCAGGTGTGTAATTATTTACACTTTACTGTGCTTTATTGTTAACCATTGTTAACCATTTTTTTGTCTTCAGGTACGCCATTCACGACTTTGAGTGGTTATACCAGAATGATGCCTGCAGGTTTAGGTATTATCTTGGTATCATTCTTTTCAGCCAGCGGTCGGCTTTCATGTAAAAGCAATCCTAGCGGCTAATTAGCCTCTAGACTGCTTTTACAAGCCGTGGGAGGGAATGCCCCCCCCCCCCCACCGTCTTCCGTGTTTTTCTCTGGCTCTCCTGTCTCAACAGGGAACCTGAGAATGCAGCCGGTGATTCAGCCAGCTGACCATAGAGCTGATCAGAGACCAGAGTGGCTCCAAACATCTCTATGGCCTAAGAAACCGGAAGCTACGAGTATTTCATGACTTAGATTTCGCCGGATGTAAATAGCGCCATTGGGAAATTGGGGAAGCATTTTATCACACCGATCTTGGTGTGGTCATTTGCTTTGAGGGCAGAGGAGAGATCTAGGGTCTAATAGACCACAATTTTTTCAAAAAAGAGTACCTGTGACTACCTATTGCTATCATAGGGGATATTTACATTCCCCGAGATAACAATAAAAATGATTAAAAAAAAAAATATGAAAGGAACAGTTTAAAAGTAAGATTAAAAAAGCAAAAAAATAATAAAGAAAAAAAAACAAAAAAAAAAAAAACACCCCTGTCGCCCCCTGCTCTCGCGCTAAGGCGAACGCAAGTGGCGGTCTGTCGTCAAACGTAAACAGCAATTGCACCATGCATGTGAGGTATCACCGCGAAGGCCAGATCGAGTGCAGTAATTTTTCCAGTAGACCTCCTCTGTAAATCTAAAGTGGTAACCTGTAAAGGCTTTTGAAGGCTTTTAAACATGTATTTATTTTGTTGCCACTGCACGTTTGTGCGCAATTTTAAAGCATGTCATGTTTGGTATCCATGTACTCGGCCTGAGATCATCTTTTTTATTTCATCAAACATTTGGGCAATATAGCGTGTTTTAGTGCATTAAAATTAAAAAAAGTGTGTTTTTTCCCCAAAAAATGCGTTTGAAAAATCGCTGCGCAATTACTGTGTGAAAAAAAAAAATGAAACACCCACCATTTTAATCTGTAGGGCATTTGCTTTAAAAAAATATATAATGTTTGGGGGTTCAAAGTCATTTTTTTGCAAAAAAAAAAAACTTTTTCATGTAAACAATAAGTGTCAGAAAGGGCTTTGTCTTCAAGTGGTTAGAAGAGTGGGTGATGTGTGACATAAGCTTCTAAATGTTGTGCATAAAATGCCAGGACAGTTCAAAACCCCCCCAAATGACCCCATTTTGGAAAGTAGACACCCCAAGCTATTTGCTGAGAGGCATGTCGAGTCCATGGAATATTTTATATTGCGACACAAGTTGCGGGAAAGAGACAAATTTTTTTTTTTTTTTTTGCACAAAGTTGTCACTAAATGATATATTGCTCAAACATGCCATGGAAATATATGAAATTACACCCCAAAATACATTCTGCTGCTTCTCCTGAGTACGGGGATACCACATGTGTGAGACTTTTTGGGAGCCTAGCCGCGTACGGGACCCCGAAAACCAAGCACCGCCTTCAGGCTTTCTAAGGGCGTGAATTTTTGATTTCACTCTTCACTGCCTATCACAGTTTCGGAGGCCATGGAATGCCCAGGTGGCACAAAACCCCCCCAAATGACCCCATTTTGGAAAGTAGACACCCCAAGCTATTTGCTGAGAGGTATAGTGAGTATTTTGCAGACCTCACTTTTTGTCACAAAGTTTTGAAAATTGAAAAAAGAAAAAAAAAAATGTTTTTTCTTGTCTTTCTTCATTTTCAAAAACAAATGAGAGCTGCAAAATACTCACCATGCCTTTCAGCAAATAGCTTGGGGTGTCTACTTTCCAAAATGGGGTCATTTGGGGGGGTTTTGTGCCACCTGGGCATTCCATGGCCTCCGAAACTGTGATAGGCAGTAAAGAGTGAAATCAAAAATTTTCACCCTTAGAAATCCTGAAGGCAGTGATTGGTTTTCGGGGCCCCGTACGCGGCTAGGCTCCCAAAAAGTCCCACACATGTGGTATCCCCATACTCAGGAGAAGCAGCTAAATGTATTTTGGGGTGCAATTCCACATATGCCCATGGCCTGTGTGAGCAATATATCATTTAGTGACAACTTTATGAAAAAAAAAAAAAAAAAAAGTGTCACTTTCCCGCAACTTGTGTCAAAATATAAAATATTCCATGGACTCAATATGCCTCTCAGCAAATAGCTTGGGGTGTCTACTTTCCAAAATGGGGTCATTTTGGGGGGTTTTGTGCCACCTGGGCATTCCATGGCCTCCGAAACTGTGATAGGCAGTGAAGAGTGAAAGCAAAAATTTACACCCTTAGAAATCCTGAAGGCGGTGATTGGTTTTCGGGGCCCCGTACGCGGCTAGGCTCCCAAAAAGTCCCACACATGTGGTATCCCCATACTCAGGAGAAGCAGCTAAATGTATTTTGGGGTGCAATTCCACATAGGCCCATGGCCTGTGTGAGCAATATATCATTTAGTGACGACTTTTTGTAAATATTTTTTTTTTTTTTTGTCATTTTTCAATCACTTGGGACAAAAAAAATAAATATTCAATGGGTTCAACATGCCTCTCAGCAATTTCCTTGGGGTGTCTACTTTCCAAAATGGGGTCATTTGGGGGGGTTTTGTACTGCCCTGCCATTTTAGCACCTCAAGAAATGACATAGGCAGTCATAAACTAAAAGCTGTGTAAATTCCAGAAAATGTACCCTAGTTTGTAGACGCTATAACTTTTGCGCAAACCAATAAATATACACTTATTGACATTTTTTTTACCAAAGACATGTGGCCGAATACATTTTGGCCTAAATGTATGACTAAAATTTAGTTTATTGGATTTTTTTTATAACAAAAAGTAGAAAATATCATTTTTTTTCAAAATTTTCGGTCTTTTTCCGTTTATAGCGCAAAAAATAAAAACCGCAGAGGTGATCAAATACCATCAAAAGAAAGCTCTATTTGTGGGAAGAAAAGGACGCAAATTTCGTTTGGGTACAGCATTGCATGACCGCGCAATTAGCAGTTAAAGCGACGCAGTGCCAAATTGGAAAAAGACCTCTGGTCCTTAGGCAGCATAATGGTCCGGGGCTCAAGTGGTTAAGTGAGAACTCTAAATTAAATCCCTGACCTTATCAGCCAAAAACACTGATAGGAAGTTCAAGTAGTGGATAAATCAAAGAAAAAATATATAAATAAAAATTGGAGGTTCACTGATGAATATGCTTTAAAATAAATGGCAACAAGTTCAATACCAATTAGCAATTTCACCATTAAGCTGCCGCTGATATTAGGTAGGGTATTTTAGTTTTCCAGCAGATTTCCCCGACATGCAAGATAAGCACAAAAAACAGATCCATTGCGCAGAGATTAATACAGAGTGATACTAAATATTAAGATGCTTATCTCACTCACATATCCCCGTTCGTTAGATCGCATGAGTAAGAAAAATGATCAGCTGCATTCAGCTATGCGCTGGAGGCTCCTCATCCACCGCCAGTGCTCACACACAGACACTGTTGGAAAGCGTCAGAGGCTCCTCCTCCCGATGCGTTGCGTCACCAGACACGTGACTTTTTCAAGGGTGAAAGGGTGCACTTTTGCTTTACGATCCTTCTGGCCCCTGTCAGAAGGCACTCCCCTGTGCTCCAGTGGTGGACTGTCTCGTCATCTCTCTGTGTCCTCATTTCAATTGCAGGGCCATGGGCCCAGAATCAGTCTTTATGGTATTAGTGGACCTTAGACTGCTGGAGCATGGGGGGGCAAATCCCATAGATCAGTGGTCTACAAACTGTAACCATTTGATTGCCTGTATCTGGCCCATTGGGCACTATTCATGCCACCAATGCTATTAGTAAGGTATAATCCCTCCCATTGACACTAATAGTGGGGCACTTATGCGTAACACTAGACCTCCAACAGACACCAACAGTGTCCTCCTACTATTCCTCCCACTAATAACAAAGATGGGGCATTATTTTTCCCATCAATACCAATGATGGGGCATTATTCTTCCCACCAATACCAATGATGGGGCATTATTCCTCCCCCCAATACCAATAATGGGGCATTATTCCTCCCACTAATACCAATGATGGGGCATTATTCTTCCCACAATACCAATAATGGGGCATTATTCCTACCACCAATAATGGGGCATTATTCCTACCACTATTACCAATGATGGGGCATTCCTCCTCCCACCGATACCAATGATGGGGCATTATTCTTCCCACTAATACCGATAATGGGGCATTATTCCTCCCACCAATACCAATGATGGGGCATTATTCCTCTCACCAATACCAATGATTGGTGATAGGGTTGAAATAATGACTTAGAGTTCCACTGTAATTGTGTACGTATCAATTGTTCTATTTAAATTGTTTGTGCTCCTTTCTTACCTGTGTACGTATCAATTGTTCTATTTAAATTGTTTGTGCTCCTTTCTTACCTATGTACGTATCAATTGTTCTATTTAAATTGTTTGTGCTTTTCTCTCTGTACGTATCAATCTGTATCTAGATGGAATTTGGAACTGCTGAATAATCATTACATGTTCGCTGATGAGAAACTCTTTGTACCTTAACCTCATTTGGTAATGCCGATAAGATTACTGCTTGTATAATTGCCTATAAAAGACCTTTGAAAGAGTAAAGGCAGCAGTCCATTATGCTCAGAACTTTGATACAGACATACCTGACTCCGTGTCATCTTTCTTATAGAAGCAATAATTTGACAAAGCAATATAAACTTAAAGCAACTTATTTAAGAGTTGACCCTAACATTTTGGCGCCCAAACAGGGACTCACCGATGATACTACAAGAGGTGGCTGAGCTACGCTGACGGAACAAAAAGGAATAGGCATTCCGGGAACCACAGATCAAAAAACCTGGCCAGGTAAGAAAAAGCTTTATTTTTCTTATATTCTGTGCTCCCCTGATTTGTGCCTATCCGTTCTGTCAGTTACGGTTCTCCTGGTTTTAAAACACCAGCCTCTGTAGTGGTGAGTCTAGAATTACTGCATATTTTAGTTTATATTGCTGGAATTATTTGTTTGTTTTGTTGTCTGTGTCTGTCTTGTCTGTCTTGTTGAGAAAGTGAATGAGCCTTGTCAAGGATGGTATGAGTTAGAAGGGGATTGCCGAACTAAGCAACGGAATGCGCCTTACCTCACATGATTGGGAACTTGAGGGCTTGTGAGCTTGGGGGTCTGACGCTTATGCTTAACCTCACATCTAACTCATAAACCATAGACGGGTTGAGAGTATAAGCCCTGTCTGCTCCATAAAGCAGGGATAAGAGTGCATGAGAGGGACCCCAGATACGAGGGGGCGAATAAGATCTCCATAAAGTCCGGAGATCTAGTCGGATACCTGGCCACTTAAAGGAATGCTTGTATATGTTGTAGCCGCAGTTTTGTATATGTTGTAGCCGCATTCTGGTTTGTTATTGGGCTAGCATATAAAGTAATTATTTATTATTGGGCTAGCATATAAGGTAATTCGGTTTCAGAAATCTCATTCCGGAGAGGTTTTTAGTATTCTAGCACCCTAGGAGGAAGACAACGAGGAACTAGTGTAACTTAGCTGGTTTGTTATTGGGCTAGCATATAAAGTAATTATTCATTCTTGTATATGTTGTAGCCGCATTATATTGTACACTAAGTGTCCCACACGCTACCTAGGCAGGACTGTTAGAATGGGCCAGAGGAACACAAAACCCCGTCAGGGAATTGTGGCGCACTATACGGTGCCACAGATAATTAAGAACATTTATGGGAAAACCGAAGCACAGGACTTAAAGGATGTCCTTCGTAAATTTAAGGTGAAAGGAGCAGCGGGCTTAGACCCGGATGTATGGAGTGAAATAAAAAGGGACAGACAAGGAGAGGTGTTAGAGAAGCAATGGATGTGTCAGTTTCAATGCTTAATTAAGGTCTCAAATAGAGCGAAAGAAGAGGGGTGGAAATATAATCCAGATTGTGATGGTTGGGATATGAAAGATAGAAGAACAAAAAATGTCGAGGCTCCAAGCTCAGCCATCCCACCCCCATACACTGACGTAGAACGCAAACCACACAAGATATATCCTGTACTTGAGGGGAGAGGATGGGTTTGTCAGGATTATGGAGCACAAAACCCAGAATGGGCAGTAGAATGTGTGCATTGTGGGGCACAAAAACCTCATCCAGAAACTGTAGCTCCCGTACGCACTGATACACGCATTGTTCAGGTAAACAATCCAGAATTTGGACAAGCAGCCCATCCAAATGCCCCGCCTACTGTCACTCGTAGAATGCAAATAAGGACTTGGGCACCATGGTCGGCAGACACCCTTATGGCATTAATACAGAGCGCCCCAGACCCGGTAGCAAAGCCAGCTGCTTTTTGTAGATTTGTGACACAGTTAATGAATACACATGAAGCAACCTGGCAGGATGGGGAGGATCTATGCAGACACAAAATGACTCTGACCCTGTTTAACCAGTTTATGACAGAAATAGGTCCACACAGACCTGCAGGACAAGTTGATGGGGATAGCAACCTGGAGGCAGGACATGTCAGACATATAGACTCAAGGGCCCCTTTTATTGCTAGATTAGAAGCTTTTTGTTAGGCAAAACAACAGGAGAGGGGGTCCATATCACCCATGAAGCAAATGCCAGGACAGACTGTATCGGAATTTTACTTATCTATGGAAAGTATGATGGCAGATGAGGGATTGGACTTGGCCCTGCCAGTCACAATCAGAGCCTTCAATAGACAATTTATGGAGGGATTAATTCCACAGATAAGTGAGAGACTGAAAGCCTGCACACCAGAGTGGAGGGCAACTAGAGATAGAGGGACGTTGTTACAAAAAGCACAAGGCATAGAGGCGGACTTAGCAGAAACCAAAGGGAGGAAATCTCATGCTATCAACGCACTCGGGGGTTCCCAAGAGCAAGGTAGAGGTTCCTTTCGCAAACCCCTTACCTGTCACTACTGTAACAAGATTGGTCACATCAGACACAACTGTAGGAAAAGAATAAGGGATGAAGGAGAGGAAGGTGTTGATTCTCCAGTTAATCAGAGAAGGAACCAGCCCAGGGACAACAAAAATAGTCATATCAGGCAGCAGGGAGATGGTCCACGAGCATGACTCGCCCCGGTTTTAGAAAAATCCAAAACAACAATGCTTAAGACAAATATAACGGTTGGTAATAAGAAAATCTCTTGTTTAGTCGATACAGGAGCTTCACGCTTGTTACTTTCTGACTCTGAACTACTCCCTGGACAAAAATCACCTGACACTTTACTAATAACTGGATATGATGGCATTTTAGCCGACGCCCCGCTTACAAAACCTCTGAAAGTTAAAGTAGGAAACCACATGTTCCTTTCACGCTTTCTGGTATCCAGAGGAACCCCCACTAATTTGTTAGGAGCTGACATTTTGCAGAAAATAGGAGCTAACATTACCTATCACCCAGATGGCACTGTCACCTTAGCTATAGGGGATAATCAAGAACACATGGAGATGTGTAACCTGATACAATACCTAGAGGAGGAATCGGAATTGTCCGGCCCACCTCCTTCAGACTTAGATCAGATTTTGTCGTCCCTTCCAGGAGAACTATGGGAGAAACATCCAGCTGATGTTGAAGTTTTGCCCATACCTCCGGTTACCCTACAGCTGATTCCAGGAGCAGTGCTTCCCCAACAAAAGCAGTATCCACTTAGTGCACCCCAAGAGACGGCCATAGAAATGCAGGTCCAATCCTTAAAAAGTGGAGTTCTAAAAGAGGTAAAATCACCGGCAAACACTCCCTTGTACCTGGTTAAAAAGAAATCAGTAGCCGGTAGTCCGGTTAAGTATAGAATGGTCCAAGACCTTAGAGCGGTCAACAAAATACTAGCCCCGATGACACCTTTAGTACCCAATCCACATACATTACTGTCACAAATACCATCAACCAGTATGTACTTTACGGTTATAGATTTAGCGAATGCTTTCTTTTCCGACCTGCTTGCTGAAGAATGCCAACTTTGGTTCGCATTTTCAATCAAAAATCGACAACTAACCTGGACACGCCTACCTCAGGGTATGGCGCATTCACCTACCTTGTATTCGCAAGCATTGCAAACGGTGTTGGGAGAATGGGTACCACCAGATTCCTGTGTATTGTTACAATATGTGGATGATTTATTGTTATGCTGCCCTGACAAGGAAACTTGTTTGGCCACCACCCTTAATTTGTTGCGATTTTTGGCAGAAAAAGGTTGCAAGGTTAATAAGAAAAAGTTACAAGTGTGTCAGGAAAAAGTTATCTTTTTGGGACATTGTATATCACAGGGTACGAGACATCTCACTGAGGAGAGGGTTCAAGTGATAAAGGGAATGTTACCCCCACGGAATTTCAAACAATTGCGTATGTTTTTAGGTATCGTGTCATATTGTAGACAGTGGATACCACATGCTAGCGCTTTGATGCAGCCATTATACGATTGTTTGAAAATTGTACCGTATATGCTTACAGAAGTAGCTTATGAGTCGTTTATCACTTTGAAAAAGTTGTTGATTTCTGCCCCGGCTATTGGTATACCAGATTACACCAAGATATTTAATCTGTACATTGCTGAGATCACTGGACATGCCACAGGTGTTCTGACACAGGCACATGAAAAACAAAGACCAGTCGCTTACTTTTCAGCAGCATTAGATCCAGTATCTAGAGGTTCACCGTCTTGTGTACGGGCGGTAGCTGCAGTGTCAATTATCATAGATAAGTCATCAGAGATTGTTCTAGACAATCCAGTCGTAGTGCATACCACACATGACATACATGCAATCTTGTCTCAGGTACGGCCCAAACACATTTCCATGGCTAGGCAATTAAGGTTACAGTGTACTTTACTCTTACCTCCAAATGTTACTTTTCAGCGCTGTACAACCTTAAATTTGGCCACCTTTTTGCCTCTTCAGTCACCAGATTTGGCAAGGGGGAATGATAGTGCTAATAGTACTAGTGAGAAAAGAAATGAGGACACTGACACTCTTTTGTTTAAAGAAGTAGATCAGCACGATTGTTTTCAGCTCATGGAACAGGAGACAATGGGATTCCCACACGTTACAGATACACCAATTTTAAACGCTGAGTACACCTTGTATATAGATGGTAGTAGGTTTGCTGATGACAAGGGTAAATATCACACAGGGTATGCTGTAGTGACTGATACACAGGTGATTGAAACACAGGCCTTACCAGCCCACATGTCGGCACAGGAAGCAGAATTAAAAGCTTTAGAACAAGCCCTAGAATACTTAAAAGAACGAGAAGGGAATATTTACACTGACTCTGCCTACGCTTATGGTGTAGCGCACGGTTATGGCCACATATGGAGGGCTAGAGGTTATCTGACAGCAGCAGGTACACCTGTAAAACATGGAGAAGGGATTAACAGAGTCCTGAACAATCTTCAAAAGGTTAAACGAGTAGCCATCATGAAGGTAGCGGCACACACGAGCGCAAAAACAATTGAGGCAAAAGGAAATGCATTTGCAGATTTGACTGCAAAACAGGCAGCTCTAGGGGAAGGAAGCCCTGAGACCTTAGTAGCGGTAGAGGTGAGTATCCCAGAACCAACATGGCAGCAGCTGAGTAAATTACAGGAGCAAGCAGGGGAGAGCGAGAAAGATAAGTGGGTCAGGATGGGAGCAGCACCAGACCTTGACAATGTATGGGGTGAAGGAGGCAAAATATGCCTGCCTGCCTCTCTGTACCCAGAAATGGCAGCGGCAGTTCACCTACCCACACACGTCAGTTCCAATTCCATGTATAGGATTGTGAACCAAGGATGGCTCGCCCCTGGATTCAGTAGCACTGCAAGAAACTACTGTGCAGCCTGCCAAATCTGTCTCCTGAATAACCCAGGACAGAGAGTAAAAACCCCACGAAAACACCAGGTCCGGGCCCAATACCCCTTCCAGAGACTGCAAATTGATTACATACAAATTCCTAAGAGAGGCCCCTTTGAATTTGTCCTCGTGTGTATCGATTTATTCTCAGGTTGGCCCGAAAGTTATCCAGTAAAATCGGCTACAGCTAAAGCCACAGCTAAGAAACTGATCACTGAGTTAATACCTAGGTTTGGTCTTCCTGAAACCATAGAATCAGATAGGGGGACACACTTTACAGGAGAAATCATGCAGAATGTGATGACCATGTTAGGGGTTCAACAAAGTTTTCACACCCCTTACCACCCACAAAGTTCAGGATCAGTGGAGAGAGTAAATGGGACAATAAAGCTAAAAATACAAAAAGCCATGCAAGAGTTAAACAAGCCTTGGCCAGAATGCCTGCCTCTGGCTTTATTCTCTATAAGGTACACTCCAACAGGAAAGACAGGATTATCCCCATACGAAATACTTTTTGGGAATGCACCTAGATTAGGTTTATACTTTCCACAGAGTATGCAATTGCAATGTGATAGTTTGACTGCATATGTGATACAATTACAACAACGTCTAACTAAGATCCACAAAAGTGTGTATTCTTCTCTTCCAGACCCTAATTCAATAACAGGTACACATACGCTGCTACCATGGGATTATGTATATGTAAAGAAACACACCAGAAAGACATTGGAACCCAGGTTTGAAGGTCCTTACCAAGTACTCTTGACCACAGCCACCTCAGTAAAGCTGGAAGGAAAACCTACCTGGATACACGCATCACATTGCAAGAAACAACCCGAGAAAACAACATGATGAAATATCTACTTACATATTTTTTTGTTGAAGATTGTTGTTTTACAAATATATGCATGGACTTCTGGTATTAATGTACTTGAAGTAGAGGAAACAACAACTTTCGAATGGGCTATAGATGATCCTAAAGTAGCAAATGATTATTGACAAAGGTAGACTAGTACATCTTTCCTCACAGATACAACAGGATACTGCACCACATTGGTGGGATATATTTAGTGGAATGTCCTCTACAGCAACCAATACCTTTCACTGGTTGTTAAGTCCAATGGTAATTATTATTCTAATATTAATATCATTTACAATCACGAATATATGTGTATACAGGAAAATAAATAGGAAAATTAGGAGAATAGACAGGGCATACCGATAAATGTGTATTGACATCACCCTACTCCTATAAAACTCCTCTTCTTGAATCTTAAGATGTTGGTAATACCTAGGGGGATGGGTTCTACCCCTCTGACAACTCGCGGTCAGGGAAAGGACTCTGGGGAAAAACTGACTAGAACTTATTCATGAGGACCCAGGGGGAGGGAGAGGATGATGTCAAAGGGGGAAATTGATAGGGTTGAAATAATGACTTAGAGTTCCACTGTAATTGTGTACGTATCAATTGTTCTATTTAAATTGTTTGTGCTCCTTTCTTACCTGTGTACGTATCAATTGTTCTATTTAAATTGTTTGTGCTCCTTTCTTACCTATGTACGTATCAATTGTTCTATTTAAATTGTTTGTGCTTTTCTCTTCTGTGTACGTATCAATCTGTATCTAGATGGAATTTGGAACTGCTGAATAATCATTACATGTTCGCTGATGAGAAACTCTTTGTACCTTAACCTCATTTGGTAATGCCGATAAGATTACTGCTTGTAGAGCTGCCTATAAAAAGGCCTTTGAAAGAAGTAAAGGCAGCAGTCCTTTATGCTCAGAACTGTGATACAGACATACCTGACTCCGTGTCATCTTTCTTATAGAAGCAATAATTTGACAAAGCAATATAAACTTAAAGCAACTTATTTAAGAGTTGCCCCTAACACAGCATACCTAAACCAAAGTACAAAAATGATTAGCATTGCAGCTTACTGGTCCTTAGATATGGGGCTACATTCATTTTCTTTTTTTCACACTTGTTTACTTTATTGTAACCTGGTAATCGTGTCATTATCACACAGATGTGGATTTATTAAAGGGAAAAAGACTGTGCACTTTGCAAAGTGCGGTTGTTCCAGTAAATGAGCAGAAAGTCTGCTGACCTCCATTATCCAATTATGTATAGCAAAAATGCTGTTTTTTTTTATTTTCCTTGCACATGATTGGATACTCTATACAAAGTGAAGCCTTACCTCATTTACTAAGCTCTGAGCAACCACACTTTGCAAAGTTCACAGTCTATTTGCCTTTAGTAAATCAACCCCTTTGTGACCCAAGGTGAAAACTGTACTGAGCAGCGCTGTTACCCTAGGACTACATAACACCTCCCATCTCCATAACAGGGGAAGGTGTTTTGTAGTTACCTGAGCTAGCTGGAAACAAAGCTAACTGATAACAGACCAGGTGTAGAGAGCATAGGAAGTTCAGCTCACAATATTTTTTTTTTTTTTGCACTTATTGAACACATACAGTATAATAAACTACTTTCAAAGGTATATTTAAAATATTTCTAAATGGATTTTATTTTTCTTTTGAAATAATAAACATGTCATACTTACCTGCTCTGTGCAGTAGTTTTGCACGGATCCTCCCCTCCTCGGCTCCCCCGCCCGACACTCCTGGCTCCTCCCCCCTGCCAATTGCTCCATAGCAAGCCTATTGCTGTGGGGCCACTCATGCGGGCTTGCTCCCGAGCCTCTGTGTCTGCGTCTGTTGACACAGACAGCAGAGCTCAGGCCTACCTCCCATCCCCTCATCACTGGCTGTAATTGACAGCAGAGGAAGCCAAGCCAACGAGGAGGGAGCGAGCCGATATAGCTTCTGCTCTCATGCACATCACTGGATCAAGATCAGGCTTAGGTAGGTATAAGGGGAGGCTGTGGGTGGAGGGGGGGGGGGGGGTAATTACATGCAAAAGGTTTTTTAACTTAATGCATAAAAAAACATTCTGTCTTTAGAAACACTTTAATAGACAAAAGGGAGCAAGTAAGAGAAATGTATTGTTTGAAGTTTCATACACTTGCATGTGAATTCAAGCACTCGGCATTCCATGTGCAATTCCCATGTTTTATCCAGTTAATGACCCTGCAAATATATTTAGTAGTAGTTTGTCACATTCTATTGGACTTACTCTGTAATGTTGCAACTCTGTAAAGTACAGAAAAATAACTGGTTAGATATGCCAGAAATGCATTCAGCTATTAATTCCTTTTTTGGGCTGATAATACAAAGCATTTTTGTGGACTTGTGGTGTCAGCCCTGCCTACTGTCTTTTGGCAAACTACTTAACCACTCCTGCTCTCAGATCTCTACATCTTAAAAGCTAATAATTTCATAGTCCAAGATAGGGCAGCACCATAGGCGTGCCCACGGGGTGTGCCGGGTGTGCCTGGGCACACCCTAATCCCCCCAGCAGTGTTTAGCCCCATGCCGTCTGTATCCCGAGATCTGCCTGGGCTGATGTGCAATATGTACCCTGCACTGCCTGTGAGGCAGTATAACATTGTTGTAGGCTTGTAAGATCCTCTCAGTGAGTGAGTGTGACATTGTCCTGTCCTGTATGGTAACAGCATGCAGAGAGAGAGAGGAGCTGTCAGGATTCGTGTATGATGTCGGGGGTGGGCGGACCGAGCAGGTATCGAACACCAGCCAATGGGATGGGTCTGGCGGGGACGCTACGTGTATGTAGCCCCGCCCCCTTTTCTCAAGCTGCTTAATTATTGGCTGATGTTCAATAGCTGCTCGGTCCTGCTCGAATGTCACACAGGCACAACGAGCAGAGTGAAGCCGCCTCCCCCTCCAGTGTTTATGTGTACACAGGGGGAGGGGACCTGCTGTGCCTGTGCCATGCTGATCTGAGGTAGTGAATGGGATGGGGGGGGGGGTAAGTCTGTGCTGAAGGGGGGGGGGTCTGTGCTAAAGGGGGGATGTGCTGAAGGGGGGTCTGTGCTGAAGGGGGTGTCTGTGCTGAATGGGTGGGTCTGTGCTGAAGGGGGGGGGTCCATCTGTGCTGAAGGGGGGGTCTGTGCTGAAGAGGGGTCTGTGCTGAATGGGTGGGTCTGTGCTGAAGGGGGGTCCATCTGTGCTGAAAGGGGGGTCTGCGCTGAAGGGTGGGTCCGTCTGGGCTGAATGGGGGGTCTGGGCTGAATGGGGGGTCTGGGCTGAAGGGGGAGTCTGTGCTGAAGGGGGGGTCTGTGCTGAAGGGAGGGTCTATGCTGAATGGGGGGTTTGCGCTGAATTAGGGGGTCTGTGCTGAAGGGGGAGTTCATCTGTGCTGAAGGGGGGGTCTGCGCTGAAGGGGGGATCTGCGCTGAAGGGGGGGTCTGTGCTGAAGGGGGGTACGTCTGTGCTGAAGGGGGGACTGTGCTGAATGAGGGGTCTGCGCTGAATGGGGGGTTTCTCTGCTGAGGGGGCCTGTATAATGTAAAGGGATCCAGAGTGCTGTCTAATGTAAAGGGGTCCAGTGGTGCAGGGTGCTGTGTAATGTAAAGGGGTCCAGTGGTGCAGGGTGCTGTGTAATGTAAAAGGGTCCAGTGGTGCAGGGTGCTGTGTGATGTAAAGCGGTCCAGTGGTGCAGGGTGCTGTGTAATGTTAAGGGGTCCAGAGATGCAGGGTGCTGTGTAATGTAAAGGGGTCCAGAGGTGCAGTTGTGGAGACGGGGTACACAGTATAGAGATATTAAAGGATGCAGAGGTATGCAGGGGGCACAGTGGGGTGTTTTTACATTTTAACGTGGGGTGGGGGGTGCCAGATATAGGATCCGCCTGGGTGCCAAATGCTCTAGGTACTCCCCTGGAAACCCCCCTCTCCTCTGTCAGTGCTTCCAACTAATGCCACCTGTCTATGCCAGTCAGTGCCAATCAGTGCCACCTGTCAGTTTGTCAGTGCCAATTAGTGCTTCCAATCAGTACCACCTGTCAGTGCCACCTATCAGTGCCAATCAGTGCTTCCAATCAGTGCCACCTGTTAGTGCCAATGATTGCCAGCGCCGCCTGTATGAGCCACCTGTCAGTGCCAATCAGTGCCAGCGCTGCCTGTCAGTGCCAATCAGTGCTGTTAATCAGTACACTGAGTGCAGGGATGGGGGTGATGAACTCAGCCGTCAGGCACATTGTCCAAGGGGGTGCCGGCCCAGGGCTAGACTGGGACAAAAATGTGGCCCTGGACTTCATCTAGACTGGCCCAGGGCACAACACATCAGGGTACGGTACATCAGGGCACATCAGGGTACAGAGCCCAGTACATCAGGGCACAAGGCACATCAGGGTACAGAGCTCAGCACATCAGGGTACAACACACCAGGCCACATCAGGGTACAGGGTACAGAGCCCAGCACATTAGCGTACAGGGCATCAGGGCACAACACATCAGGGTACAGAGCCCAGCACATCAGGGTACAGGGCACAGGACATCAGAGTATACAGAGCCCAGCACATCAGGGTACAGGACATCAGGGTACAGAGCCCAGCACATCAGGGTACAGGATACAGCACATTAGGGTACAGGACATCAGGGCACAGGTCACAGTATATCAGGGCACAACACATCATGGCACGGGACATTGGGGCCCATCAGGGCACAAGGCACATCAGGTCACAGGGAACATCAGGGCATAGGACATCGGGGCACAGCACATCAGGGCACGGGGAACATCAGGGCATAGGACATCGGGCCACAGCACATCAGGGCATAGGACATCGGGGCACAGCACATCAGGGCACGGGGAACATCAGGGCATAGGACATCGGGCACAGCACATCAGGGCACGGGGCAAATCAGGGCATAGGACATCGGGGCACATCAGGGCATGGGGCACATGGCAAATCGGGGCACATCAGGGCACATTATGGCACATCAGGGCACATGGCACATCATGGGGCACATAGCACATCAGGGCATGGGGCACATCAGGCCACATGGCACATCAGGGCACAGAGCACATGGCACTTCAGGGCACATCGGGGCACATGGCACATAGCACATCAGGGCACAGGACACATCAGGACACATCAGGGCTCAGGGCACATCAGGGCACATTATGGCACATTATGGGGCACATCAGGGCACATTATCGGGCACATTGGGGCACATAGCACATCAGGGCACATTTTGGGGCACATAGCACATTATAGGGCACATCAGGGGGCAGATCATGGGATCTTACTAGCCAGTATGCAGAGTAGCGCAGTAGTGCAGGAAGCGTCTGTCTGTAGTAAGTTCTCTCTCATGTCACGCAGCGCTGCTCGCTCCCCGACGGCCCCTCCTCTCTTTTCTCGTCTATCCCAGATGTCACAAGCCAATGAGGATAGACGAGAAGAGAGGAGGGGCCGCCGGGGAGCGAGCAGCGCTGCGTGACATGAGAGAGAACTTACTACAGACAGACGCTTCCTGCACTACTCTGCATACTGGCTAAATCTAGATATACCCGTCAGGCGCCAGCTGTCAGGGTTTGACGGGTAGATCGCTGAGCACCGCAGATGCGGCTGAAACTGGCCCACTCTGAGCCATCGGCCCACCGGGAATCTCCCGGTAGTCCCGATGGCCAGTCCATCCCTGTGCCGGCCTGGTGGGGCACAACTGAAATCTGTTGTTTATTAATGCCACATGCCAATTTTAGTAAAACAGGTAATCACCACACTACTATTTACAAAAAAAAAATACTGGAGGTAAAATAAAAAAGTGTAATTGAAAGGCCTGCCGCTAAGCACTGTTACGTGCTCCCACACCACAAAAAAAAAAGAAAAAGTGCAGCCCTAACTTACTAATCAATAACTTAACAATAATGGTGGAACCCTCAAACGTATGGAAATCTTAAACTTCGTCATCATCACAATACCGGTCTCTGTGATATGCAACTTCACATATAATACACATCAAGCTGAAAATAAGACATACTGTATAAAAATAAACTTAGCAGGGATGGTGGAAACCCCTCCTATAGATATTTACCATACAGGTTAATCTCAAGTGAAACAACCTTTTAGTTGGGAGGTTTCCACCATTATAGCACGTTGGAGTTTTTATTTTTTAGATTGTCACACTACATTTTAGATGTTTTAGTTACTATTATGTGAATTTTTACACTTGAAGGTAATTTTCCACCACCCTTGCTCATCCATGTCTTTATGGACCTTGCTTTGTGCACTGGTGCGCAGTCATGTTGGAACAGGAAGGGGCCATCCCCAAACTGTTCCCACAAAGTTGCAAGCATGAAATTGTCCAAAATGTCTTTGTATGCTGACCCCTTAAGAGTTCCCTTTACGAAAACTAAGGGGCCAAGCCCAACCCCTGAAAAACAACCCCACACCATAATCCCCCCTCCACCAAAGGATTTGGACCAGTGCCCAAAGCAAGGTTCATAAAGACATGGATGAATGAGTTTGGGGTGAGTTTGGGGTGGAGGAACTTGACTGGCCTGCACAGAGTCCTGACCTCAACCCGATTAGGAGCACCTTTGGGATGAATTAGAGCGGAGACCGCGAGCCAGGCCTTCTCTCCAACATCAATGCCTGACCTGACAAATGCGCTTCTGGAAGAATGGTCAAGCATTCCCATAGACACACTCCTAAACCTTGTGGGCAGCCTTTCCAGAAGAGTTGAAGCTGTTATAGCTGCAAAGGGTGGGCCAACTCAATATTGAACCCTACAGACTAAGACAGGGATGCCATTAAAGTTTATGTGCGTGTAAAGGCAGGCGTCACAATACTTTTGGTAATTTAGTGTATGTTCTAATGCTTCTTTTTTTGGGTGGTAGACAATAATAGCTTACAGCTGTAGAACAACAATGCTAGATGGACCTGTAAAACAAAAGTAGCTTAACTGGTGATTTGCTGTGGCGCATGCAGGGGCATTGCTAGGTGGGAAAAAGACCAGGGGCTTCAGCCCGGAGTCCAAGCCCGACGCCGGGGGGGTTGTTGTGTGGCGGGGGGGTGTAAGCTCACCTGCTGGTTGTTGGCTGGCTTACCAGTGACCTACCTGTCCATTACACTGACCTACCTGACACACACTGACCTACCTGACCCACACTGACACACACTGACCATCTGACCTACCTGTCCCACACTGACCTACCTGACCATGGACCATTACACTGACCTACCTGACCCACTCTGACCATTACACTGACCTACCTGACCATTACACTGACCTACCTGACCCACACTGACCTACCTGACCATTACACTGACCTACCTGACCCACACTGACCTACCTGACCATTACACTGACCTACCTGACCCACACTGACCTGACACCCACTGACCTACCTGATCCACGCTGACCTACCTGACACACACTGACCCACACTGACCTACCTGACCATTACACTGACCTACCTGACCCACACTGAACTACCCAACACACACTGACCATTACACTGACCCACACTGACCTACCTGGTGCACACTGACCTACCTGACACACACTGACCTACCTGACATACACTGACCATTACACTGACCAAGACCCACGCTGACCTACCTGACCCACACTGACCTACCTGACACACTGACATGCACTGACCTACCTGACCATTACACGTAACGTTAGACTTCAGGTGTCCGTGGCCTCCAGCTCCTCCTGCAGCTCAGCCATGTGTGTTGTGCTGGCGCGCCCATCCCAGTAGACAGCAGGCAGCCAGAGACAGGAGAGGAGAGGACAGGAGAGGAGAGCCGCCCACCAAAGTACCGATTGGGGATCTCATAGTGATGCGGCCGCATTGTAATTCCCGCCTTCTGGATCCTGCAGCACCTATGATGGACGTCACACGTCCCTCAATCCTGGCATTGGACCAGTGGGACATCCATCATAGGCGTTGCAGGCTCCAGAAGGAGGGATCTGCTATGTCACTCGGCCGCGCTCCGAGTCAGGTCGATCCTCGCTCGACCTCGGGGCTAAAAATAGATTTGTGAATGCCCGAGACACGGGGCTTTTTGGGGCCCACTCGGGGCTCCAGCCCCCCTTAGCCCCCCCTGCTGATGCCACTGGGCGCATGGAACAGAGGAATTGAGTGGCTAACACAGGCTGTGGTGTGGAAGACAGTGATGGTGTCATGAGAGGGTTTACCCGTTGGTGGCGCTATCGGTCTCATGGATCGCAGTACCAGTGTCCACCAGTGGGTGTCTTCCAACACCTGGGTCCTGCAGTAAGAAGTCTCTCCTGCTGGTTGCACTGTTGCATCCCTGGGCCGTAGTACCGGTGTCTACCAGCGGGTGCACTCCGGCAGTGTGGAGCAAACAGCACACACTGCGCTCAGCTGTGACATGAGTTCAATGAGTTCAATTACCACAGCCTTATAAATACCCAGCAAGCCCTCATAGGCTTGCCTTGGTATCTCTCTCCCTGCATTCTGACCTTGCTGCCTGTTATTTTGACCTTGAGCCTGCATCTGCCGTGTCCTGACCTGATCTGATCCAATCCCTATCCTGAGCCCTGCCTGGTCCTGTCCCTTCTGTTCCTGGTTACCTTGGATCCCTGCCCTGTATCCCATCCATCCATCCTCTCCCTGTCCTGTTTGGTTTCCGTTCTTGCCCATCTGCTGACCTCCCTGTGTATGACCTTGGCCTGGCTTTGTTTACGATTCCGGTATCTCCATTTACTTGTTGTTTGTAGTGGGTTTGTTGTGTTGGTTTTGCACTGTTTATATTCCTTTTTTTACTTGTCACTTATTTAATAAACACCATTATTTCACTTACATGTGTTTCTGGTCTCCTCTGTGCAGTCCACACGGTCTGGTCAATTAGATCCTCTGACAGATGGTCTTGTCTGTTTCAGTTCTGTGGCATCATGAATGGGCAGCAAAATGGTACAGGTTATCCAGGTCTCATTAATTTTTAAGAGCATCAGGCTTTTGATGCACCAGAATGTGTGCATCTGTGTCTCTGCTCCATCTCTCTCTGTCATCCATATTGCTTTCTGCTCATCATCATTCTACAGTCTCTCCTGCTCTTTGATCTGTTTTAAATGCTGATGTATTGTTTGCTGATTTACAATGAAATACTATGTTATTTTATGTAAAATGTTCAGTGAACTGCCTTACCTACATGCACCTGTGCATAGGTGTGCACAGCCTATAGCATTAGGGTGTGCACCCCAAAGCTCAAACACACATGCATGCGTGTGAGTCTACATGTATATGGCTCGGTAGATTAATCTCTTATGGAAGAGCAGGTAAGAAGAAGATCTTTCCCATCTCCCTGTCACCACACAGAACGATAATGCTAATGTGCACTAGGTGATTAGGGTGTTCCCAGGCACGCCCGGCACACCCCGTGCACACACCTTTGCCAAAAACCCAATGGTCACTCTGACAAAGCTCCAGCATTTCTCTGTGGAGAGAGGAGAAACTTCCAGAAGAACAACAATCTCTGCAGCACTCCAGGCCTGTAAGGTAGAGTGGCCAGATGGAAGCCACTCCTCAGTAAAAGGCACATGACAGCCTGCCTGGAGTTTGCCGAAGGTACCTGAAGGACTTTCAGACCATTAGAAACAAAAATTCTCTGGTCTTATGAATGACAAGCATGGTGATGGCGGCATTATACTGTTGAGATGTTTTTCAGCAGCAGGAACTGGGAGACTAGTCAGGATCGAGGGAAAGATGAATGCAGCAATGTATTCCCTAAGCACACAGCCAAAATAACAGAGTGGCTTTGGGACAACTCTGCGAATGTCCTTGAGTGGCCAAGCCAGAGCCCAGACTTCAACCCGATTGAACATCTCTGGAGAGATCTAAAAATGGCTGTGCACCAATGCTTCCCATCCACCCTTATCTAGCTTGAGAGATCCTGCAAAGAAGAATGGGAGAAACTGCCCAGAAATAGGTGTGTCAAGCTTGTAGCATCATACTCAAAGACTTGTAGCTGTAATTGGTGCCAAAGGTGCTTCAACAAAGTATTGAGCAAAGACTGTGAATACTTATGTACATGTGATTTCTTTTTAAAAAAATGAATTAAATCCATTATGGAGTAAGGCTGTAACATAATAAAATGTGGAAAAAGTGTACGATGTGAATACTTTCCGGATGCACTGTACCTTGCTCTGCTCTGTGTTTCTTTGTGGAGCAGGGCTTTGCTTCCTCATATGAGAGCCGATTCCCCCTCTCTCCCAATAACCAGAGGAGTAATGATCAAGAAGCAGCAGGAGAGGCAGAACAAGCACAGACAGTTCCACAGAATGGATGAAGCAGGGAGATGCCTGCTGTACAGGTCCTCAGATACAGATTCTTCTCTAGGGAACAGCACATTAGTGACATCACCAAATTTCACTCCAAACCTCGTAAGACTAGGAATTAGAAGGTCCACTACAACCTGTTCAAACATATGCTTGTATTCTGTATTACAAAGTAAAACTATCCCTCTAGTTCCTCTTTGTAACTTCCAGCTCAGAAGAGAAGGAAACCACTGACAACCAGGCCACATAAAACCTAACCTAATTGTGCAATGTTAAAACATGGTATAGAAAAAAAGAGTTGATACCATTTATGTACTGTATTGTAGATTGCAAAGCTTTATTTATGAACGGTTTCTGGTTTAATTAGTTATTTCTTGTCTCATTTCTTAAATCTGTTTTGATAGGTTAATGTAGCAACAAATGTGGCAAATTTTATAAAATCAAGTTTTGAGTTGCCATGTTCAACCAGGTCCTTCATAAACTTGTCATAATCCTCTTTTCCTTTCCCAGCCTAAAATAAAAATAAGATAGTTTGTAATTTAGTGGATAACATATACCCTTTAACATCCAGTAAAAAATTTTTTTTTATCTTTTTTTATCCTAAAAATATTTTTGTCTTTTAAAGTGGATGTAAACCCAATGTCATCCTTTCTAAACTACTGCCATAGGGGTTATCTATAAGGATATACATGCCTCCTGCATGTATCTTTACCTGTCAGATGTCTCCCCTCTGTCTGTTATGAGACCCGAAAAACTGCATATTCTGTGGGTGGGTCTGTTGTCTGGAGCTCGGTGGGTGGAGTCGTGATGTCAGTAGACTCCCCGCCCACCTCTACACTCCCCTTGTCAATATGCATTTTCTCCTGTGTATTTCTAACACTGAACTTCTGCTATGATCTCTAACATCCAGTGAAAAGACAGGAAAGTAACCACATGACTTCAGCATGCCAAATCATGGTGAGGTGTGGAACAGCCAATCCTTGCAGAGCTGCTGAAGAAATGAGTGGGAGGGAATTATTATTATAATGCATGTCTTAGGCTAGTGCACGAGATATGTAAATCACCTGTCACTCACAGCAAGGGGGAGGATTTGAAAAAGTTTTTCTCAGTTTGTCAAGATTTTTCTCACTGAACAATAAAAGAGGATTGCTCAGAGATGGATTAACTCTGTGTGGCAAGACTGCGCTTAAATGATAGGAAATCTTATACTCTACAGTATGATTAAAAAAAATTCGGGTTTACATCCACTTTAATTATTTTTGTACCTGATATTTACTGTAATTATGTGCTTACTTGGCACATGGCCTCTATTTATATATTTTTTTCACAGCAGATTCACACAACTAATCCATAATCCATAAAGGGGCCCCATAATTTGTAGAATTGCATAAAACAAAGCAGTTACCCTGCACTCAATTTTGCTGGTTAGCAAAGAGGATCCATAATTAAATAGAAACGGAATGGGTTTTTTTTTTTTCGTTTTTTAGCAATGTATGTATATGTGTTTTTCACACTATTTTACAAACGAATTTTATTATGTATTTTTTAGCCTTTTTACATTTTTAACAATTAAATATTTATTATAGGCTTTATCCATGATGCTCAGTTCTCAGAGTATGCTGGGTTTTTGAAAAATATAGCCCAGTAATGACTGCAGCTTTTTAGCAGCCTCGTCACTAATACATTCCCGTCTCTGAAAAAAGAAAGGGAAGGGCTTTTTTTAAAATCTGGGCTGTCATCAGTGGCACCTGCTCCATATGGGGCGCCGGGGCGCTACCCCCCTAATCCATGCGCTCGGCCCCTAATCTACATGCAGGGCGCCGGATGCATGGATTCCAATGGGTTTTATTTTAAGCAAGTGATTAGAGCCTGAGGCTCTAATTGGGTTCAAAAAAGGGCGGGCTCGGGGCGCAGAGCACAGGTCGGGTGGTTTGTTTGCCACCCCCCAGATGGAGCACCAGCTGCCACTGGTTGTCATAGTGCACTGGGGTTGCATGTAACTTGACATCTACTAGATGAGGAAAACATAAGAGAATTGCATAATAGCTCTGTAATTAGTGCATAAGGCTCCATTCACACTAATGCGTTTTTTGATGCATTTTGCAGAAATGTATGGGAATTTTTTAACATGGGTTCCTATGGAACATGTTGACATCAATGCATTTTTGTGCCTCTGCATTTTTGTAAAGGGTCAGGGACTTTTTTTCATGCAAAATGCAGTGTTCTGCATGTAATAGAATTCAATGGACCCGCATCCAAAACGCAAGAACCGCGTTTTTAATGCATTTTTGCAGCAATTTGCGTTTTTTTTTTCTTTTTTTTACACTGTATATAGCTGGTTGCTAAGCAAACACAGTGTAAAAAAAACACTGTAAAAAAAAACCGCAAAACGCGGCAAAAACGCATGTTCAAAAACGCGGCAAGCACCACAAAAAGCCCTGCAGAAATGCTCAAAAGCAACATGCATAGATGTGAATCGAGCCTAATAAAGGAAATAAAAAAACAGTTGTTCTAAAGTTATAGTAAAAGCTCCGGCTTAATTTCTATACATAAATTGTATTTAAAATGGGACCAAATAAAGTCTGTTGTGAACCACCATCCAAATGACTTTTTTTTTAGTCTGCAGAGAGTCTAAAATATCTTTATGGACTGCATTGGACATTGGGATTTTTAAGAAAAGCGCTGGTCCTGTTTATATATATCTTTACCTGCCCAGGGGGGCTTCGTTTTCTAGCTTAGAGGACTGTATTGACCTTTTCCTGTGCACTAATATAATCTTTGTAGTTCATTTTGATACAGTTTAAAATATGGAGATATGCAAATAGTCAGCAGCCAAGGGCTATATATCTCGAAAGCTGGAAATGCCAAAAGGGTCAGCAGAGCATTTATACAAGCCATGTACATTTTAGCGCTAAGGCTGGATTCACACCTATGCATTTTTAGTGCTTTTTGCATTTTGCAGATTTGCACTACAGAACGTGTTCCATAGGAAACCATGGTAAATAGACTGTAGTGAAAATCTGCAAATCTGCAAAATGCACTAAAAATGCATAGGTGTGAATCCAGCCTAAGGGCATAGTGAACATTTCCAAAAACCAGAAGCATTCATTATGATTTACTTGGTCCCCGATTGTGTACTGTGGTTCTATTCATTTGTCTCATGTCATTACAGGACTGTTGGATGGAACCACAGCCTTAGGCCCTTTTCACACTTATACGACTTCAAAGTCGCACGATTTTACCGCAATTTCGCGACGGCTATTTTGCCGCGATTTTGCCGTGATTTTACCGCAATTTGGGAGCAGTACTACTTAGTATGACTTTGCCACAACTTTGACATTAACAAATGAAAACATACAGTAGTTGGTATGAATCATGAGGGGTAACTCTGCGCCTAATTTTAAATAAAAAACGGGTGTGGGTTCCCTCCCCAGGGGTATACGAGGCCCTTAGGTATGGTATGGATTGTAAGGGGAAACCCCCTAAGCCGAAAAATCGGCGTGGGGGTCCCCCCAAAATCCATACCAGACCCTTATCCGAGCACGCAGCCCGGCCAGTCAGGAAAGTGGGGTGGGGACGAGCGAGCGCCCCCCCACCCCCCCCTGAACCGTACCAGGCCGCATGCCCTCAACATGGTAGTTCAGAGGCTGCGTTGGACTTGCTTTAAATTGTGTTGGGATTCTGTTAGGGCTGCCACCTCATCCCTTTAAACCCAAACACATATGAATTACACAGGTTCTGAAGCTAATTTAATGCAGATAAGGCACCAAGTGAGTTTAATTACCACCTTAATCAGCCACAGAACCTGTGTAATTATTATTATTATTATTATACATGATTTATATAGCGCTAACAGTTTACGCAGAGCTTTACAATGTAGAGGGGGGACAGCACAATTACAGTACAGTTCAATACAGAAGGGACAGGAGGGCCCTGCTCATAGAACTTATATTCTAAAGGGAGGGGGTAGTGGTACAAAAGGTAATAGATGCAGGGAATGATATGGTGGGGGGTGGCTTGGGGACAATTGTTAGGTGGGTGTGGGATAGGTTTCCCTGAATAAGTGAGTTTTCAGGGATCTCCTAAAGGTGGACAGGTTAGGGGCTGATCGGATATATCCGGGCAGGGAGTTCCAAAGGATGGGAGAGGCTCTGGAGAAGTCCTGAAGGCGAGCATGAGAGGAGGTAACAAGGGAGCTAGAGAGCAGGAGGTCCTGGGAGGAGCGGAGGGGACAATTTGGGCGATATCTGCAGATGAGGTTGGTGATGTAGCTGGGGGCGATGTTGTGAATGGCCTTGTATGTTGTGGTTAGCATTTTGAATTTTATACGGTGGGGTAGGGGAAGCCAGTGAAGGGATTGGCAGAGAGGGGCAGCAGTCACAGATCGATTAGTGAGGTGTATTAGTCTAGCAGCAGCATTCGTAATAGACTGAAAGGGGGATAGCCTGCGTAAGGGTAGGCCATTAATGAGAGAGTTGCAATAGTCAAGGCGGGAAATAATCAAGGAGTGAATAAGTTGCTTTGTGGTGTCATTAGTCAGGAAGGGTCAAATTCTGGAGATGTTGCGGAGGTTAGGGCGGCAGGATTTTTTATTTTTTTTTATAATTCATTCTTTATTAAACATTTTTCTCTTATTACAATAAACATTTACATGGCTCATCTCCCCAAAACAGAGGACAATATTCAATATCCTGGTTTATATATACACGCCAACAACAGGGATGGCTTCCTCTACACCCCCTCCCCCATACCCTAAAAAAAGAGAAGAAAGGAGAAAAAGAAAAAAAAAACAGTTTTATAAGAGTGCTATAAAAATAATTTAAGATCTTCCAATATTATACTCTGTATACATTGTTGACTTAATACGTGTTAAAGGAGAGGGAAAAAAAAATCTGAAAGAAAGGGAAAAGACCTTCTTTCAAGAGCTGTGCTCTATATAATAGAAAAAAAAAGGGGGGGGATAGGGGGGATAAATCCTCCCCTCATTTATGAATATATTATGATAATTCAAAAATTTTCAAGTGCTTGTGCTTGTATATTATTAACTTATTACGTGAGAAAAAAGAAAAAACCCAAAAAAGGGAGGGGTAAGGGAAGGGGGAGAAGGGGGAGAGTGGAAGAGGTAAGCAAATACCTCAGAGGAAGCCATCCCATACAATCAGCATACGCCACACAATCACAAATTTAATTTAATAGTCTTATCAACAAACAAATACAGAAAAAAAAGAACTAAAAGAAATGTGGATCATTCCCTACTTTTTTCCCCCATTATCAAATTCCCCTTTAGAATTTGTCTTGACTTCCAGCAATGTCTTCTAATTAATTTTGTCTAACACCTTATCAGTTTTCCCATTTTGCCCATATTTTTTCAAATCTGTCCTGTTTATTTCTGGTCTTATAAACCCACCTTTCCTGACAGACTCCATGGCAGCCTACGTGTGGGTTAACCCCGCCTCCTCTCCAATGCTATAGGACCCCATTCCCATAAATGAGTGCTCACCACTAGCTACTGCGTTCCTTTTTTGTCCTCCTCTATGGACCTACACATGCTGTTCGCATCAAGATTGATTGAATCAAGATTGGCATACCTGTGCGGTGCAGCTCAAAAAGCCCAGCTATGAGCGGGCGAGTAGCTCAAAGAGGCTTGAATGTTCCCCCTTGGTGGATGGGTGGTCGCCTCTGTATGCCCGGCGGACAGTTCTCATCAACGGCTGGCAAGGTCTGTGGCTGTGTTCTCATACTCCATGGCAGTATTTCTATGTGTTGTGTGTATTTTCCCTGATGGTCCAGTGTGTCCTATCCCCCTCATGGCAGCTGGTTCGCGTGCGTTCCAGCCCGTCACGGCACTTCCGGGTTGCGGCAGTCTCCGCCGCTGGCACCTGCGCTGTAGCCACCCTGAGAGCGGGGTTGGCTCGCGCATGCGCAGTACGGCGGCTCGTTCGTCGTCCACGCAGGCGCCGTACGGCGGTTCCCCTTTGCGCGTGCGCAGTAGGGGATAATGATGTCACGGGCGGGGAATTTAAATTCCGCCCTCCTGTCCTGTTGAGTTGGGATCTCCCTTGGTAGGGAAAGGAGGAGCGGATCCCTGCTGGTCTCCAGGTGAGTGGTGGAAACCTCTGCAAAAAAAAAAAAAAAAAAAAAAAAAAAAGGAGAGCATAATAATGGAAAATGTTCTTTTATTATTATATATGTTTATCTATATATATATGCTCATGTGGAAGGAAGTTGTTTTTTCCTTTGCCTTGAATATACATTGGTACATGCTTTGTGCATTTAAAAAAAAAAAAAAAAAAAAAATGAGGCAAGCAGAGTTTTTTCTTTTCTCTAAAACCTTTTCATGTTTGATGCCTAGGTTTTCTTAGACCATTATCCCTGCAGACTATTAAAGTGACATTTCGTGTCCTTGGTTATGGACAATTCACCGCCTTTAAGTGGCCAGCCCTCACGCACAAGGTATGTGCTCGTGAGGGGAGGGGATGAGATTTAATGCACATTATTGTCGTGCTGATACCATGTTCTGGCTTTCTTCTCTCCCCTTCCCCTATTTTTTCTCTTCCCAGCCCTTCTAGGTCGGACCCGCTAAATGCGGTCCAGAATGCCAATGACCTTGCCAAGCCACAATACAATTCATCTTCATCCAGACGAGACTCACAGTCCGGATCCCACCAGAGGAGACGCTCTCGTTCCTCCTCAAGACACCGCTCCCACCGCCATGACAGCCGCTCAGACCACAGAGCCTGCTGGGGATGTAGGACACGAGTTCCGGAGGGCAAGTCCTTATGTGACCGTTGTTTTGCCCGTGCGGTTGGGGAAAAAGAGACGGAAAACCAGCGTTTAGAGTCTCTCGTGAAACGAGTGGTACAGCAATCCCTAATGGAGAGGGAAGCACCTCGCACATTGAGCCAGTCTACCACCGCGTCTGGCCCACCGGCGGAAGAGGCCCGTGAGGATCCGGGTACTTCGCAGCCCTATATTACCTCTCCTGACTCCTCAGAGGATGAGTCTATTAATGAGGAGGTCATTGGAGGGTTCGACTTCGCAATGGTTTCCCCTTTAATCAAAGCAATCAAGGAAGCCTTGAAGTGGGAAGACCCTTCCACTCCCCCAGCCAAGCAGAAAAAATTCTTCAAGCACCTGGGGAGAGAACGCGCAAACTTTCCGCTCCTTCCAGAGCTAAAGGAAATCATTGAGGAAGAATGGAGTAAAACAGAGAAAAAATCCTCCATGTCTAATAAAACCTCCAGATTGTACCCCTTCAAGTCAGAAGAAGTAAAGAATCTGGAGAACACTCCCCTTGTGGACGCAGCTCTTATGCGTCTGGCCAAACATGTGACTCTTCCTCTAGAAGACGCAGTATCTTTTAAAGATGGGCTCGAGAGGAAGATAGACCTAGATCTAAAAAGAATCTATGGGCTCGCGGGTATGGCCTGTAAACCAGCCCTGGCATTAGCGGCCATGTCTAAGGCCATGGAGGCCTGGACGGAGAACGTGGAAGCCTTCCTTAAAGGCGTGTCAGAAGAACTGGCTGGAAGTTCAGCAGCCGCAGAGCTGAAGCTTGCAGCGGTCTTCCTGGGGGAGGCGTCTATTGACCTGATCCGCCTTCTGGCTCGTATTATGCTGTCCTCAGTTACGGCCAAGAGAGCCCTCTGGTTGCGTCCCTGGCTTGCGGACCCTGGTTCTAAGCAAGCGTGGTGTAAAATCCCGTTTGAGGGGTCCTCACTGTTTGGCAATAAGCTTGACGATGCCATTACGCGAGCCACAGGTGGCAAATCGGGTTTTCTTCCCCAGGACAGGCGCATGCTGGGTCGGAAGAAGCCCCAGTTCAGAAGACGAAGTCCGGAGCGCTCCAGAGAAGCACGCTCCTATAAGCCTGGCCGGGACTTTAGGAAGAATTGGAGCAGAGGGCAGTCATCCTTCCGCAAACCCGTTAAAAATCAAACGTCCAGTGCTCGTGATCAGGCTAAATCTTTTTGAGATTACGCCCGCCCAGGCGGGCCGGGTAGGGGCTCGTCTGCTCCTCTTCCGGCACGTCTGGGTGGCCTCGATCTCAGACTTCTGGGTCATAAGGACGGTCTCGTCAGGCCACAGATGGGCCTTTTCCAGGACTCCGCACCCAAGGTTCGTCTCCACTCTTCTCCCTCGGGCAGAGGATCAGAAACAAATTTTGCTGTCCTATGTGGACCTCCTGAAAATTCAAGGAGCAGTAGTACATGTACCACAGGACGAATGGTTTCAGGGGATATACTCCCCTCTCTTCCTAGTTCAAAAAAAGGGGGGCTCTTGGCGCCCAGTCATAGACCTCACATATCTCAACGGATTCATAGAGAATGGAAGGTTCAAGATGGAAACCTTGGTGACCATTCAGAGAGCTATACAACCAGGCGACTGGATGATATCAATCGACCTGAAGGACGCTTATTTCCACGTTCCAGTGGAAAAAGAATTTCACAAATACCTCCGCTTTCACATTGGGTCAGATCATCTTCAATTTATTTGCCTCCCCTTCGGGCTGACAACGTCCCCCCGGGTCTTTTCAAAGGTCCTCCTAGCTACGGTGGCACTAATAAGATCCAAAGGGGTACGTCTTTACCACTACCTGGACGACCTGCTGGTGCTGTCCCAGAGCAGGGAGCAGTTGCTGGTACACCGGGATCAAGTAATCTCCACTCTGTCCAACTTCGGGTGGCTCCTAAACATAGAAAAGAGTCAACTGAGCCCAACTCAGCGTCTAATATATCTTGGAGCCCAGTTCGATACAGTGGCAAACACTATCTCCCTTCCACTACAGAAAATTCCTACAGTTCGAGACAGAGTTTCCCGGGCTCTACATGCACGGCAAATGAAAGCCTCTCAGTGCCTGAAAGTCGTTGGCACGATGGTTTCTACGACTCCCATGGTCAAATGGGCCTTATGGAGATTGCGTCCCTTCCAGTCAGGCCTCCTACGGCAATGGAAGTCACGGGACAAGAATCAGGTCATCCGCATAACGTCTACAATGAGAAACAGCCTCTTCTGGTGGCTTCAGCGCAAGAACCTCCTGACTTGCCACTCCATCGCTCCCATCTCCTGGGTGACGGTCACGACCGATGCCAGCGGGACTGGTTGGGGAGCCCTTTGTGGGTCAAACCTGGCCCAAGGCAAGTGGGAAACATGTCTCCCCAACCCAGGGTCGAATGTCTTGGAACTTCGTGCGGCCTGGTGTGCCATACAGTTCTTCTCTCATCTCCTGAGGGGGGAGTCAGTGCTGTTGAGAATGGACAACACCACAGCAGTATCATATGTGAAGAGGCAAGGGAGTACTCGGAGTCCCACACTCCTTCGGGAAGTCGAGCCCATCCTATCGTGGGCGCAGAAATACCTCGCCAACATCTCGGCAGTCTTTGTCCCAGGCGTCCAAAACACTCAAGCAGACTTCCTGTCACGGACCGAGTTGGACAACAACGAGTGGTCTCTCCACATAGAGACGTTCGGGTGGATCTTGTCACTAAAGACGGATCCCGAAGTAGATCTGTTTGCTTCCCCCTGCAATCGCAAGCTGAAGAAGTTCTATACCCGGGGGCTCTGCAGTCAAGCAATCGGGACAGATGCCTTGACGGATCAGTGGAGGTTCAAACGGGCATACGCCTTTCCGCCACTGCCAGTTATGATGAGATTCCTGCAGAGGCTCCGAGCGGAGCCAGTGGAAGTGGTGACAGTAGCTCCCTACTGGCCGAACAGGCCCTGGTTCCCTCTCCTGGTCCAGCTCAGCTGTCGGGACCCAGTGCCTCTCCCTCTCAGACCGGACCTTCTTTCTCAAGGGTCAGTCCTGCACCCTTGTCCTGCGGTACTGAGACTGATGGTCTGGTTCTTGAGAGGGAGAGGCTGGAATCCCTAGGTTGTGCCTCAGAAGTAATATCCACTCTCATGAGCTCGAGAAGATCCAGTACAAATAAAGTCTATGGAAGGATCTGGTCCAAATTTGTGGAGTTCTGCTCTCCTCAGGGCAGGTCTTTTAGACATCCGGAAGTCCAGGACGTTCTCAGTTTCCTCCAAACGGGCCTAGATTTACATCTATCTGTCAGCTCTCTGAGGGTCCAAGTTTCGGCACTTTCGGCCTTCTCCGGCACTTCATGGGCAGTTCATCCTCTGGTTAGACAATTTTTCCGAGGCGCATCGAGACTCAAGCCCCAGAGAAAGCCTAGGTTCCCCAAATGGGACCTTCCATTAGTCCTTGACTCGATCTCTGGACTCAGTACTTCGGGGTCCTCCCCGCTCCCTATCAAGGTCTTTTCAGCAAAGGTGGCCTTCCTAGTGGCCATTACCTCAGCCAAAAGGGTCTCTGAAATTGCATCACTTGGTCACGAAGAACCCTTCCTAACGTTTTTCCCGGACCGGGTAGTCCTAATTCCTATGCTGGGTTCCAACCCAAAAGTGTCTTCAGTATTCCACGTCAATCAAGAGATCGTTTTACCTACATTTAGGACCTCAGGGTCCACTGAGAATCACCCTCTAGATGTGGGCGAAGCTATTAAAGAATATCTCAAAGTTACTTCTCCCTTTAGACGTTCCAGTCATCTCTTCGTGCTTCATTCAGGCAGCAATATAGGGAAGAAAGCCTCAACCAGGACTATCGCATCCTGGATCGTACAGACCATACAACAGGCATATAGGGCTAAGGGCTTGGCTCCTCCAAAGGCGGTGACAGCCCATTCCACCAGAGGAATGGCAGCCTCGTGGGCAGCGGCTCGACATGTGGCTCCAGATACCATCTGCAAGGCAGCTTCATGGGCTTCTATTAATACCTTCATGTTGCATTATTGTATAGAGCCTGCCTCTCTATCCTCTGTAAACTTTGGGTTACAAATCCTATCGACCGATAGGACAAATTAAAATTTATGTTTTGATCATGCATACCCACCCGTGTGGTTGGCTAGTTATTTCCCACACGTAGGCTGCCATGGAGTCTGTCAGGAAAAAGGAAAATTTATTATCAAATACTTACCGTAATTTTCCTTTCCTGATGGACTCCATGGCAGACGGAGTTCCCACCCATTTGTCAACGAGTAGGCTAGTTACGGAACGCAGTAGCTAGTGGTGAGCACTCATTTATGGGAATGGGGTCCTATAGCATTGGAGAGGAGGCGGGGTTAACCCACACGTAGGCTGCCATGGAGTCCATCAGGAAAGGAAAATTACGGTAAGTATTTGATAATAAATTTTCCTTTTTCTGCCTCCATCATCTCCTCCACCTCCCTTTTCCATTCTCCTAATGTGGGGCATGTAGCCTGTTTCCAGTACCTGGGTATTAACCTCTTTGCTGCGTTTAGTAAATGTGGTGTGAGACTATTTTTATAAGATCTTGTGGATCCAATAGTCCCATGGAACAGGAAATGTATTTGTGTTAATTCTATACATTTATTTGACATTCTTTTGAGCCATGGGGCTATTTCTTCCCAAAATACCTTGATCTTAGGACATGTCCACCAAATATGAAGATATGTACCCCTATCTTTACATCCCCTCCAGCAACGTTTACCTGCATTTGGATATATCTGTGGTAATCGCACCGGGGTTCTGTACCATCTAGTCAAAAATTTGTATGACATTTCCTGAATAGATGAGCTTACAGATGAGTGTGTTACTTCTATTAATTTTTTTCTTTGTGATGGAGTAAATGTACAGTTTAGTTCATTTTCCCACTCTTTAACCACTTCAGCCCCGGAAGGATTTACCCCCTTCCTGACCAGAGCACTTTTTACAATTTGGCACTGTGTCTCTTTAACTGCTAATTGCGCGGTCATGCAATGCTGTACCCAAACGAAATTTGTGTCCTTTTGTTTCCACAAATAGAGCTTTCTTTTGATGGTATTTGATCTCCTCTGCAGTTTTTATTTTTTGCGCTATAAACGGAAAAAGACCGAAAATTTTGAAAAAAAACAATATTTTCTACTTTTTGTTATAAAAAAAATCCAATAAACACAATTTTAGTCATACATTTAGTCCAAAATGTATTCAGCCACATGTCTTTGGTAAAAAAAATGTCAAAAAGCGTATATTTATTGGTTTGCGCAAAAGTTATAGCGTCTACAAACTAGGGTACATTTTCTGGAATTTACACAGCTTTTAGTTTATGACTGCCTATCTCATTTCTTGAGGTGCTAAAATGGCAGGGCAGTACAAAACCCCCCCAAATGACCCCATTTTGGAAAGTAGACACCCCAAGGAAATTGCTGAGAGGCATGTTGAGCCCATTGAATATGAAGTTTTTTTGTTCCAAGTGATTGAATAATGACAAAAAAAAAAAATGTACAAAAAGTTGTCACTAAATTATATATTGCTCACACAGGCCATGGGCATATGTGGAATTGCACCCCAAAATACATTTAGCTGATTCTCCTGAGTAAGGGGATACCACATGTGTGGGACTTTTTGGGAGCCTAGCCGCGCACGGAGCCCCGAAAACCAAGCACCGTCTTCAGGATTTCTAAGGGCGTAAATTTTTGATTTCACTCCTTACTACCTATCACAGTTTTGAAGGCCATAAAGTGCCAGGACAGTTCAACCCCCCCCCAAATGACCCCATTTTGGAAAGTAGACACCCCAAGCTATTTGCTGAGAGGCATGTTGAGTCCATGGAATATTTTATATTTTGACACAAGTTGCGTGAAAATGACAAACTTTTTTTTTTTTTTTGCACAAAGTTGTCACTAAATGATATATTGCTCAAACATGCCATGGGCATATGTGAAATTACATGCCAAAATACATTCTGCTGCTTCTCCCGAGTATGGGGATACCACATGTGTGGGACTTTTTGGGAGCTTAGCTGCGTACGAGGCCCCGAAAACCAAGCACCGCCTTCAGGATTTCTAAGGGCGTAAATTTTTGATTTCACTCCTCACTACCTATCACAGTTTCGAAGGCCATAAAATGCCAAGATGGCACAAAACCCCCCCAAATGACCCCATTTTGGAAAGTAGACACCCCAAGCTATTTGCTGAGAGGCATGGTGAGTATTTTGCAGCTCTCATTTGTTTTTGAAAATGAAGAAAGAAAAGAAAAATGTATTTTTTTTTTCTTTTTTCAATTTTCAAAACTTTGTGACAAAAAGCGAGGTCTGCAAAATACTCACCATACCTCTCAGCAAATACATTGGGGTGTCTACTTTCCAAAATAGGGTCATTTGGGGGGTTTGTGCCATCTGGGCATTCCATGGCCTCCGAAACTGTGATAAGCAGTGAGGAGTGAAATCAAATTAAATTTACACCCTTAGAAACCCTGAAGATGGTGCTTGGATTTTGGGGACCCGTACGCGGCTAGGCCCCCAAAAAGTCTCACACATGTGGTATCCCCATACTCAGGAGAAGCAACAGAATGTATTTTGGGGTGTAATTTCACATATGCCCATGGCATGTGTGAGCAATATATTATTTAGTGACAACTTTGTGCAAAAAAAAACAAAAAACGTATTTTTCCCGCAACTTGTGTCACAATATAAAATATTCTATGGACTCAACATGCCTCTCAGCAAATAGCTTGAGTTGTCTACTTTCCAAAATGGGGTCATTGGGGGGGGGGGGGGTTGAACTGTCCTGGCATTTTATGCACAACATTTAGAAGCTTATGTCACACATCACCCACTCTTCTAACCACTTGAAGACAAAGACCTTTCTGACACTATTTGTTTACATGAAAATTATTTTGAACCCCCAAACATTATATATTTTTTTAAATTAAAGGCCCTACAGATTAAAATGGTGGGTGTTTAATTTTTTTTTTTTCACACAGTATTTGCGCAGCGATTTTTCAATCACATTTTTTGGGGAAAAAACACACTTTTTTTAATTTTAATGTACTAAAACACACTATATTGCCAAAATGTTTGATGAAATAAAAAAGATGATCTTAGGCCGAGTACATGGATACCAAAGTAGATAATGAATCGAAGAGCTCTGGATGGCCGCACTACCGTGAAAAAAAGCACCTTTATTTCATTAAAATGTTGCAGGTCACAGCTTACTCATATGAGTAAGCATCCATTGATGTGAAACACGTTAGCTGCTTTTTGTCCTATATGTCCACCTCGATGTGACCTGCAACATTTTAATGAAATAAAGGTGCTTTTTTTCACGGTAGTGCAGCCATCCAGAGCTCTTCGATTCATTATCTACTTACCGTGCAGAGCCGGCACCTGTGTGGCTGTGGGAGTATCATCTTATATTGGTTTAGTGTTTGGTATCCTGTGAGCGGTTTTTGCTGTCTTCTGTGTACTTGGATACCAAACATGACATGCTTTAAAATTCCGCACAAACTGGCAGTGGCGACAAACTACATACATTTTTAAAAGCATTTAAAAGCCTTTACAGGTTACCACTTTAGATTTACAGAGGAGGTCTACTGCTAAAATTACTGCCCTCGATCTGACCTTCGCGTAGATACCTCACATGCATGGTGCAATTGCTGTTTACATTTGACGCCAGACCAACGCTTGTGTTCGCCTTTGCGCGAGAGCAGGGGGGGACAGGGGTGCTTTTTATTTTTTTATTATTTGCTTTTTTATCTTATTTTTAAACTGTTCCTTTCATATTTTTTTAAATCATTTTTATTGTTATGTCAGGGAATGTAAATATCCCCTATGATAGCAATAGGTAGTGACAGGTACTCTTTTTTTGAAAAAAATGGGGTCTATTAGACCCTAGATCTCTCCTCTCCCCTTAAAGCATCTGACCACACCAAGATAAGTGTGATAAAATGCTTTACCAATTTCCCAATGGCGCTGTTTACATCTGGCGAAATCTAAGTCATAAAATGCTCGTAGCTTCCGGTTTCTTAGGCCATAGAGATGATTGGAGCCATTCTGGTCTCTGATCAGCTCTATGGTCAGCTGGCCGACTCACTGGCTGCATTCTCAGGTTCCTTGTTGGGACAGGAGAGCCAGAGAAAAACATGGAAGACGGTGGGAGGGGGGACATTCCCTCCCACTGCTTGTAAAAGCAGTCTAGAGGCTAATTAGCCGCTAGGATTGCTTTTACATGAAAGCTGACCGCTGGCTGAAAAGAATGATACCAAGATGATACCTAAACCTGCAGGCATCATTCTGGTATAACCACTCAAAGTCCAGCAACATACCAGTACGTTGCTGGTCCTTGTTGGGCATATATTGCAATCTTTTTTTTTCATGCAGCCTGTGGGCTGAACGAAAAAAAGAGATTGATTGGTGGGTATGCCCACCATTAGAATACCTCCCTTCATCCACCCACTTCTAATGATGGGCATACATGCACCATTTATATATGCCGAAGTTAGGAGCAAATTGCTCCTCCGCCCCTGCTGCTCCCATGCTTCTGCATATATCACCTCCAACAGCGCTGGAGTCACGGCTTTATGTATCGTGGGAGCAAACACTGTTGCTGTCAAGATAAATAAATCCGCGCTGCAGCTGAATGGCGTACCTGAAAACAAAAAAATGGTTAACAATAAAACACAGTAAACAGTAAAGTATAAAAAATTGCATACCTGAAATGCAAACATTATAAAACATAACAATAAAACATTTCAGAATAGAATACAGTGAAAAAGAGCAGAACAATAGAGAGAGAATAGAGAGAGAGAGAACAATAAAACGACAACTATTTTTGTTTTTTTTATTTTATATTTTTTAATATTTTTTGTGTTTTTTTTTTTTGTTTTTTTTTACACTTTTTTTTGTAACTGTAACTTTTATAACTGTAACTGGTTCCAGGTTCGGGTCTCTCAAAATGTGATGGCATCTTGGGAGACCCTGTGAAAGTGTGCCTAGTCTGTGCAATGCTGTACCCTACGCTAATACTCAACTAGTGTATGGTAGTGTTCAAAACATTCACCAATGCAAAGACCAGGATTGTCAGGACAGGAGGGACAATAATAGCGGGTGTCACGCCTATATCCGCGCTTGCTGCAGACACGTTGTCTTTTTTTGGGGGGGTTCGTTGGGTAGGGGTACTCGTGAGGACATAAAGAAAATGCCTCCTGCAGCCGACTGCATTTGGTTGGGGATGTGAATGGGGGAAGTATGGGTGCTGCAGAAGTGGTGGGTTCCCAGTTAGGATTGGCGAATGCAGCAGTAAGAGCACTATGGGCACGACGGGCCTGTGTTTGTCTTCTTGGTGGCAGTGGGACACTACTTGTGCTTGCCACCTCACCAGCTTGAACTGCACTTATGGGACTCGCCACGTCACCAAGTGTTACTGCAGTGCTGGTTTGACTATGACCGGGGTGTACCAGGCCGCTGGTGCTTGCCAGTTCACCAAAACGGTACCAAAAAAACTGTTAGCGATCGCAGGGATCAGGCCTGACTCTGCGAACGCTGCAGTTACGTGTTTAGTGTTTTGGAAGTGACAGTGATCGATCGATACTGCACTTGGGTGGGCTGGGCAGAGGGGCAAAACGCAGGTGCTAGCAGGTATCTTGGCTGATCCCGCTAACACTGCATTTTTGGGAACACTAAACTGCTGGGGACGCTAGTATATATCTGATCGGATCAGATATTGATCCGTTCAGATACTATACCACTAAGGGATGTGTATGGTGCGTGTGTGGGTGTTAGCGCTACTGGCACTAACCTGACGCTGCCTGGGGTGACGCAGACTCTATCTGACCCTAAAACTTCACTTATATCACTGCCGAGCGATCAGGGGGTTAAACCTTTATTAGGTATTAAACGGTGGGTGCCCTGACACTATAAAAAATAAACTAACTAACCAGCGTCACCCGTAACAGTTATACGGTGATCACTGGTGAAAGGGTTAACCAGGGGGCAATCAAGGGGTTAAAACCTTTACTAGGTAGTATATAGGGGTCCCTGACGCTATAAAACGCTGACGGCGAACCTAAATACTTATCTTCCTAACTAGCGTCACCAGTGACACTAATACAGCGATCAGAAAAATGATCGCTTAGTGACACTGGCGACAGGGGGTGATCAAGGGGTTAAAACTTTATTGGGGCAGTTAGGGGGGTACCCTAGACCTAAAGGGGGCCTAACACTAACTGCCCTACAACTTATAACTGTCACAAACTGACACCAATGTAGTAATCAGAAAAAAAAAACTGCTATTGGTGTCACTCTGACAGGGGGCACAGGGGGGTGATAGGGGGGTGATGGGGGGAGAAATGTGTGCCTAGTGTGTTTTACTGTATGTGTAGTGTTGTGCACTTAGATGACTTCTCTCCTCGGCGGCGGAACGGAAAATACCGACGCGAGGAGAGGTGACATCACTTCCTCTGCCGCTGTTTACATTACAGCAGAGAAAGATTTTCATTTGTTGGGAGTGATCACAAGGGGGTGGCCACGAATGAGTGGTCTCCCCCTCAGCATGGATCGCTCCCCTAACGCGCCCGCGGGAAGCAGATCGCGTACCAGGTATGTGATTTTGCCTGCCCGTCCCATTCTGCCACAGTATATCTGCGTTAGGCGGTCGGCAAGTGGTTAATAAAATATGGTGTTGTGGTTTCTTGTTCACTAAGCATTAGTTTATACATCTGTGACAATAAATGATTGGGTTCTGATATCTTCATACACATCTTCTCAAATGTGGTTAACATATTTTGGGGCCTTATTTGGTGTTCTATTGTTTTTTTAAAGTTTCGCATTTGGTTATATCTCCATCCTGCCATCCTCATGTCTCCTTGTAATGATATCAGCTCTACTTGGGACATAAGAGTGCCTAGGGGGGCATATCTTAAGCACATTGTGTTCCCTCCTGATTCCCATGGACCTAGCGCTCCCTTTTCTTCTCCAGGGGGGAACCATGGATAACCCCCCAATGGGGCTAAAGGAGCTATTTTAGGAGCATATTTACCTGTTTTATTCATTCTATCCCATACTGCCAGTGTGTTTTGAGTTAATGGAGATGTCCATTTAGATAGTCCCCTGTCCTTGGCTGGTATCCATGGTGCCTCCGCTAAATCATTTTCTGCTATGTTTTTTTCAATCAACACCCATGCTTTGTTTTCAGAGTCATGACACCAGTTTAGTATGCGTACCAGAATCATTGCTTTGTAATACATTGCAATGTCTGGCAACCCTACTCCTCCCTCCTCTTTCCTTCTGCGTAAGATGTTATATGCTATTCTAGCTTTTCCATTCTTCCATATGAAGGATAGGAAATCTTTACGTACCTTTTTAAAAAATACTTGGGGGAGTGGTATGGTTACTGTGTACAGTATATATAATAATCTAGGTATTATGTTCATTTTAAGGGTGTTGATCCTCCCAAACATTGTTAACATATGTCTTTTCCAGCTATGCAAATCCTCTATTATTTTGGCAAGTAAGGGACTATAATTTTGCTCATATAGTAGTTTTACATCCGCAGATATATGTACTCCCAAATAAAACAAAGATTTCCTGTTCCAGATAAGCGGGTATTTGTTTTGCAGAGATGTAGTTAATGGTGATGGCATATGACAGGGTAGTAATACCGATTTCTCCAAATTTATTTTAAAGTTTGATAATATGCCATATTTTGTCACCTCCTGCATCACTTCTTTAATGGATTCTTGGGGTTTTGAAAGGAAAAATAACAAATCGCCAGCGTAAGCTGATACTTTGTGCTCTCTAGGTCCTATTTCTACTCCCCTTATTCCTTTGTTTTCCTTATTTTGCATAGGAAAGGTTCTAACATGAGGGCAAATTATATTGGGGACAGTGGACACTCTTGCCTTGTACCGTTTTGTATATCCAGACCTCCTGATAGGGTCCCATTAACTTTTACCCTTGCCCTTGGTCCAGCATATAGTGCTGATACCCACCCCATCATCCGTTCCCCCAGCCCTATTCCTCTTAGTTCTTCCATCATAAATATCCAGTTCACTCTATCAAAAGCTTTTTCGGCATCCATTGATAGCACTACCCTTGGTGTTTTATTAGGTCCATTCTGTATCCAATGGAAAACAGGAATGGCCCGGATGGTGTTATCCTTAGTTTCTTGTCCCATCATAAACCCCATTTGATCAGAGTGTACCAACTGTATTACTTTATCCTGTAATCTAGTTGCTAGAATTTTTGCTAGTAATTTGGTATCTGAATTAGAAAGGGAGATAGGTCTATAGTTTGCGCAGTATTGTGGGTCTTTCCCAGATTTTGGTATTACTGTCACAAAAGCCGGAAAAGCTTCTGGGGGTAACGGGTTGGTAGCTGTAAGCTGGTTAAAATAATTGCAAATTGGTATAGTCAAGATATTAATACATTTTTTATAATATGCATTTGTTAGACCATCCGGCCCTGGACTCTTCCTCATTGGTAAATTTTTGATTGCATGTTTTATTTCCTCTACTGTAATCTGCTCCTCTAACCTCTCCACCACTTTCAAAGTGAGGGGTGATAATGCAGATTCTTTAATATAATTTCTAATTTCCTCCACTTGAATTCCTTCTTCCAATCCTGACGAATTTGGTTGGATATTATATAGGCCCTTGTAGAACTGCTCAAATTCCGTAGCTATGGATTTTGTGTCTATTATCTGTTTATTACCTATTCATATTATGAACGTTGGAAATTTCTTGTTGTTTTTTTAATTGTCTGGCTAATAGTTTACCACATTTGTTCCCATGTTTATAAAATCTATGTGCGAAGAATCTATATTTATCCTTATCACTTCTATCAAGATATGTGGAGAGTTTTCAGCTGTTTAGCTTCCTCAGGGTCAAGACTGTTTTTATGTTTGATCTCTAACTCATGTATATTTCTTAATAAATCCTCCATCTCCTTCCTTTTCTTTTTCTTAACTTGCGACCCATGAGCTATCAGCTCCCCCCTAATGATGGCCTTGTGAGCTTCCCATATAATTTGTTGTGATACCTCTCCTGCTGTATTTTCTTTGAAATAACTTATCATTTTCTTCCATATATCCTCCGCTATCTGCTCGTCTTCTAACAATGACTCATTTAATTGCCATATTCGCTCCCGTTGACTCACAGATACCGGAAGAAACTTCATCACCACTGGTGCATGATCGGAGATTGTTATTGGTTCTATTGTCACGGCTCTAACATATTCCAGATAATACTGGTTGACCGTGAATAGATCCAATCTAGAATATACTTTATGGGTCTTTGAGTAGTAGCTATAGTCTTTCATCCTCTCATTAAAGACCCCCCAACCGTCCACCAGGTGGAGACTTCGTAAATATTTTTTAAATTGTTTAAGTGCTTTATATGAGAAAACTGTTTTTCTTGATGTAGTATCTAATTCAGGGTCCAAAATAATATTAAAATCCCACTCCCCCCAAAAAAAAAAATTACGCATCCCTCCCTGAACTTCTCCAACTTTCTTAACGTTTTTAATAGGAAATCTACCGTGCCATTGTTTGGGGCATATAAGGAAACAAACGTATAATAAAACCCATACAAAGTTCCTTTAATAAATAAAAACCTCCCCTCTGGGTCTGTTTGTACTGCTGTGGAAATCAATGGACATGTTTTCCCAAAAGCTATAGATACGCCCCTTGCCCTTGCGATAGGAGATAGTGTATGCAGCCATTGGTTATAGTGAGATAATGGTAGCTTAGGAACCGATCCCGGCATGAAGTGCGTCTCCTGCATGTAGATTATATACACCGCCTGGTGACGCACCTCCTGCCATAGGCGGACCCTTTTTTGGGGTGAACTCAACCCCCTTACATTATATGTCATAATCTTCAATGAGTTATCTATCATTTATTTTCTCCAAAAATGTACAGAATCTACGCTTTTTTAACCCATTGCCAACTATTATCTTTTCCTTTTCTATTAGGGAATTTGTACTAAAATCTAAAAATCCACATCCACCACAACATAACACCCTGCTACTTAGGGTGTACAATCTACCAGGAGGTTAATCCCCTGCGGGCATTCCCAGCCCTACCTTCACCCTCCCACTCCTCTGCTTAATGCAGATTATTCAATCCCTCATCAGGACCTACCTATTTGTACTGAGGGTACCCTTTCCCTCATTTATACCCCGGACCATTCTTTCTAACTTATTTTTATATAGCTACCTCCTTTTCATTCTATTACAATTTTTCTATGCTCAGCACTGAGGAGGAAAGGGAGGAAAGAAATGGAAAAAAAAGGGGGGTGGGGGTAAAAAAAAGGGTAAAAATAAAAAAAATAAAAAAAAGGGGGAAAGGGGAAAAAAAAGATGCCCCCCCCCCCCCGTCTCCTCCTCAGCGCTTTGGAACATTTCTATTTAAATTCTTTATTTAAGTCTTTTGTCGGCTTTTCTCTGGAACTTGAGACCAAGGTTCAGGGCGTTGTATTGTGCTATTTATATTGTTTCTTCTCCAATCTGCAAAGTCAATTAGGGGGAGGTCCAATATCTCCACAAACTTTTTTAAATCATCTTTTGTATGGAGTGCCGCCGTTTTCCCATCTCGTGTGGCTATTAATCCAAAAGGAAATCTATATCTATTTTCAGCCTTCTGCATTGCTTCTAGTAATGGACGCACCATTTTGCGTTGCATTAAAGTTCTGCGTGTTATGTCAGGGAATAAAGCAATTTGTGTCTCTTCGAATTTAATGAAGGGTGTGTCCCGTACCGTCCTCATTATAATCTCCTTCACTGAGTATTTATGAATTTTACATATCACTTCCTTTGGCCTTTCTTTATTTTGCTTTACAAGAGGATTAATACAGTGGACTCTATCTATTTCCACTGGTTCCAACATGCTCGGCTCCAAAATCTGTGAGAAAAGTTTCTGTACTGTTGCTAGCAGATCTTTATTATTATATTTCTCATTTAGGTCCCGTATCCTTATGTTCTGCCGGCGGTCCCTGTTCTCGATATCATCTAATTGGTCTCTATATGTATTCAACATATCTTCTTGCTGTTTAATGATATCCTGAACTTCTCCCATAGCTTGTTTAATTTGATCTTGGCCTTCTTCCAGCACTTCCACTCTATTTCCCACTGCCACTATTTCTACCCTGAGGTCTTCCACTGCTTGCTTACATGACCTCTCCACTGTGGATATCAGTTCTTGTATGTCTGTTTTTGTGGGTAATGCTCTTATTAGTTCTCTCATATCTCTAAAGTCCTGTTCATTGCCACTCCTTACTGGTTCTGTCTCTGTCTTATTGTCCTCTGTGCGGAATATATACTCCTTAGCACCTTCCATCAGCTCAGCAGGGAATGCACGTGATGTTATTCCTTCTAATTTATGATCTGTCTCTAGGGGTCCCACCTCTACCTCCGTGTAGCCCTGGTCGTCTCCCTCTGGATATGCTAATGGAGTGTCAGTTATTAGTGGGTCACTTGAGCTTTCTTTTGGGGTGCTTCCCAATTTCTTTGCTACTTGTGTCTCTGTATCCTTAAGAAGCCTTGATATCTCCAACTTTTGTTCAGGGTGTCCCCCAGCTCATATTGTGCCTCCTTGCCTTTTTTAAGCCCATTCCCCCACCAAATTTCTTCCATACCTTTGGATGTCTGTGGGCTGCTCCTTTGTTCCAGTTTGGTGGGCGCTGTATGTCCGCTGCCGCTACCTCCAATCCGTTCCTCTCCCCCTCCAGACATCCGCCTGCCTCTCCCATTTGTTGGTGGGCTCCAATTCTGTGGGCTGTGGATATGTGCAGTACGTAGCATGGGTGAGCCGCGACCGGCTTTCCTCTGAGATCCTCCAGTATCAGGGCTTCCGTACCGGCGCATCCCTGCTCCTGCCGTACCTCCGATGTTCTCCCCTCTTTGCGGCGTCATGTACGCCCTCAGTCTGCCAGTCACACTCCTGCTTCCTCCCCCAGCTGGCTGGAGGGCTGCACGCCTACGAGTGTTCATCTCCTCCTCCTCCTCCGCAATGGTTCCTTCGCTTTCTTCTCTCCTTTCACCTTCTGTCTCTGTGTTCAAAACAACAGCTGAAGCTGTGACTGTCTGCTTCTAATCAAGCATGTCAGGTGCAGCTCTTTCTCTCTGGTTCGGGTGTGTGAGGGAGCTCTCACCTCACATGTCTGCTCCTCCCATCCCCTCGCCCCTAAGGCGACAGGATTTAGCCAGTGATTGGATGTGGGGTCTGAAGGAGAGGTCAGAGTCAAGGATTACACCCAGCACCCTGGCATGTGTGGAGGGACCAATGGTTGTGCTGTTGATCTTAATGGTAAAGTCATGGAGGGGGTACTGGGACGGAGGAAATATAACAAGCTCGGTTTTAGAAAGATTGGGTTTGAGAAAGTGGTGTGACATCCATACCGATATGCCATTCAGTAAGTTTGAGATCCGTGAGGAGATCGAGGGGGTGAGTTGAGGAGTGGAGAGATAGATCTGGGTGTCATCTGGATAGAGGTGGTATTGGAAGCCATGGGAGGTTATGAACTGGCCCAGGGAAGAGGTATAGAGCGAGAATAGGAGGGGCCCAAGGATGGAGCCTTGGGGTACCCCAACAGAGAGAGGAAGAGGAGCGGAGGAGATGGAGTTGTAAGTGACACTGAAAGTGCGCTGAGATAGGTAGGAGGAGAACCACAGAGGTCAAGGGAGTGTAGTTTGCTGAGGAGGAGCAGGTGGTCAACTGGTAATTAATATGTTTGGTTTTAAAGGGATGAGGTCGCAACCCTAGATTCTGTAGACACGGCATGTCCTAATAAGGTGCATTTGAACTGCAGGCAAAGCAGGTCAAACATAACTTTCATGTCAATTGCTATGTTTTCCCTTCCATTACAGCTGCATGCAATCAAATGGAAAACACAACGCTTAAATTAAACTCCCAGCTCGTTTGCATTCCATTACAGCTGTAGGCAATCGAATGGAAAACAGCATTTAAATTAAACGCCCAACATGAACTCTTAAACAGTTGTCATCAGAAACAGAGAGGGTGATACTCTTGTGGGAACACAGACAGAACCTCTGTCAGTTTATTATTGCTATCTCCTCCCTACTTTTTTAAAAACAAAAACTTTGTGGCTACAGATACACATTGCGGTCTGGAGGATGTATTCTTTATACAGTCTACTCATCTTTGGATAACTCCTCATGCATACATATAACCAGGGGAGGGCTGGCAGCCTTAGGCCTGGGGGGCAAGTCCAATCAAGTGGCCCATTGAACCACCAAATCAGCTCACCACATTCCCTGTACATAGAGAGGGCGAGAGACCGCTTCACACTGCCTGCACAGAGAGAGAGAGACCGCTTTGCACTGCCTGCACAGAGAGAGAGAGACCGCTTTGCACTGCCTGCACAGAGAGAGAGACCGCTTCGCACTGCCTGCACAGAGAGAGAGAGACCGCTTCGCACTGCCTGCACAGAGAGAGAGAGAGACCGCTTCGCACTGCCTGCACAGAGAGAGAGAGACCGCTTCGCACTGCCTGCACAGAGAGAGAGAGAGACCGCTTCGCACTGCCTGCACAGAGAGAGAGAGACTGCTTCGCACTGCCTGCACAGAGAGAGAGAGACCACTTCGCACTGCCTGCACAGAGAGAGAGAGAGACCGCTTCGCACTGCCTGCACAGAGAGAGAGAGACCGCTTCGCACTGCCTGCACAGAGAGAGAGAGACCGCTTCGCACTGCCTGCACAGAGAGAGAGAGACCGCTTCGCACTGCCTGCACAGAGAGAGAGAGACCGCTTCGCACTGCCTGCACAGAGAGAGAGACCGTGCAGTGAGAGAAGCACATGCAGGCGCATGCCAGAGCACCGGCCAGATTAAGGGCGTGGTGGGCCTGGTGCTGCAGTTGAGCAGGTTTAGGAGTGGCAGGGATATGAAGTAATGTCATATCCCAGCTCTCCTCTTACTGGCCACCCTCCTGTATTTCCAGGAGCCTGTGCCCAGACTTAGTCACAGCCCCACAGGTGTAATGCTAGGGAAGCCTGGCACTTGATTTACCAAGCTTCCATAAGAGCCATGTGTCGGTGTGTGTTCTGAGGTGAAAGTTTCCAAGCCATCAGAATACAGTGATCACTGCCGGCAGCTATAGCAGCCAGCAGTGATCGCCAAAAAAATAAATAAAGACGCTATTTGTACTGAAGTCAGTTGTGCCGAAGTCAGTTGATAGATCGAATTCTGTACAACCAGTCTGCACATAGATAGATTGAAATTCTGCCGGTTCAGCAGAAATTTCAATCTCTCTATGGTGGCCTAAGTCCACCAGTCTCTGGGTTTAATAATATCCTCAAATCTTCTAAAAGGGGTGCTCCACTTAGGTGTAGAAATTCACTTTGAACTCCACCTTATTTCCAGAACTCTCTTTAGGGTACTTTCACACTGAAGGCGCTTTACAGGCGTTTTAGTGCTAAAAATAGCGCCTGTAAACTGCCTCTCATGCCACCCCAGTGTGAAAGCCCCGAGTGCTCTCACACTGGGGCGATGCACTTGCGGGACATTCTGAAAAGTCCTGCAAGCAGCATTATTGGGGCGGTTTGGGAGAGGTGCCCTGCCCATTGAAATGAATGCAACACGGGCAGTTTTAACCCTTTCTTCGGCCCCTAGCGGGGGTAAAACTAAAACAACGGTAAAAGCGACACTAAAACGAGCAGCACTTTACCACTACCGCCCACACCACTCCAGTGTGAAAGTACCCTTAGGTATTAGATGTGCAAACAATAAGGTGAGAGCCCATCTAATACCTACAAAGAGTAATGGAAATAAGGTGGAGTTCAAAGTGAACTGTGCCATTACATGCAGGGATTGGCATTTAGGGGGTTAAAACAGGCAGGGATGGAATGTAATATCAACTCATCACTGCCTGTCAAATGCCTCTGAAAAGTGACCTGAGCATGGATCACTTTTCAGAGGAGTGGCAGTGCCTGCTGCAAGTGAATACAAGCATTTGGGCTCACACTGGTGTGCTGTGTTTGGCTGCAGTGCGGGTGTACTGGTGGGTTTCCTTAGCCGCAGTCCCTCAGACTTCTTTTAGGTTGCACTTTGCATTTTGCAGCATTTTCTGAAAGTGCACCAAACATGCAGCATGCAGGACGTTTTGTGCACTTTCAGAACATGCAGTAAATGTGCAACCTCTATGGGACCAGGGGCAACATGCAGGAAGACTGCCAGCATTGCAGCCAAACTGCAGCATGCCAGTGAGAGCCCACATCATAACACCTAGGAGGGCGAGGTACTGTCACAGGCTGCTAGAGAAAAAACTTTTGGCTGCAGAGAGAGAGAGGAGCTCACTTACTTGTACGGTCCCAGCCTGAGGAGACTCGCTGGATTCCAGCCGACTGCTCAGATTTAATTTTTACCGCCCACACATCCTCTTCACAGACAGCACACGGGCTGCCCGGAGTGTGGGCGGGGAAAGAGAGAGCAGGTCCAGCCTCTGCCAGCCATTCGTGTGGAGGAGGGAGGGGCTGGGCGGGGCTGTGCTGTGCTCTGTAACACAGACTGTCAGCCCTGAGACATTACTACTCACAGTACTAGACTCGGCCAGCTCAAGAACTGCGCATGTGCGGTTTTGAGCTGACGACACAGCAGCCTTTGCACAGCATATAAGAGCGGCCCAGGGGGCAATTGCATCCCTGCCCCCCGGCCCAGCCCGCCCTGATATAACCCATCATATACTTTAGCAAATTCATACCTTAAGGAATCCAGGCAACTCTTTTTCCATCATTTTTTTCAACTGCTCAATGGTTAAAGTTCCTTTTTTGCCTTCTGTGGTATATTCGTCAAAGACTTCTATGAGCAGACCAATCGCGATCTCCAGTTGTGTCATCCTTGCAAACAGTCACCTGGGCAGCGGCAGAGTTTGGTCAGAGGTTGTAGGCAGAGTGAAGCTTCTGAGGTTTGCTGCGGCTTTTATAGGAAATCTTTATCTCTAAGTAAATACCCTGGTGGAATTGCCATGGCTGGGTGTAACAGTCTTACTAATAACTAAGATAAATAGACTTTATTTATATTAATTATTATCTGTGTTTGCCAAATGTTGACTCAGAGATTTGGTGTATCCATAGCTGGCTTAGTTCAGGTTGAGTTTTAATAAGAAACATCAGACACACCTTACTACAGAGTACAGTTTTTGTCTCCTAAACCAGATTATAGGTGTATTTATGCTAGATTGTATTGTTGTAGTAATTTGTATAGAAGAAAAGGGCAATATACTGTATGGCATGTCACTCTTCCACCAATAACTATTGGTATCTGATATTTTGCAGGCTTAACTCCCTTTTTTAGATTTCTTCTTGCCAGTCACGTAAAACACAGAGTCCTTCTTCTTTGCCTCTTCTATGGTGCTAGGTGGTCATGTATGAGTCAGGGAGTGTCGCTGATATCATCACCCCAACATTGTGCCTTTTGTGACTCCCTGCTCTCACAGAAAGATGACCTCAGAGCGGTAAATGTAATGACAGAGGTAGCATATCCTAAAAGACCGGCACAGAGAACTCCACTTTTAGTTCAGGTGGATTGAAAAAGGGTTGGACCTGACCACAAACATACCAATGTGTCAATCTGACTCCTCAGAAAAGAAAGGATTTGTGTTGCGTTTGATACAATATGATTTTTTTTATTAATCAGACTTAAGATACATGGGACATAACATTACACAATAGTGGTTGGTCATAGAGATATTGTCAGTTTTTGGCTTGAGTAGATTTCTCAAACAAATGCTGTTTTATACAATGGGGGTAAATATCATTGTTGTATTCAATGATATTTCAATTAACAGGCTATTGTCTCTATAGCTACAGTAAACAAGTAAGAAATGTACTTGTTTGAGGTCCTTTCAGCTCTCAAACTGAAAGAATGACTGTTAGATTACTGTCAGGTGTTGGCCTGATTAGACAATGGGTACGTAGATGCAGTTTTCAACAGTCCATTGTCTCTACAGCTACAGTAAACAGACATGTTTTCTGTTGTTTGGTAGCTATGGCAAACAGCCTGACACATAAAAAAGGGTGAGTAGGGACACACACACACACCATCATGCTTTGAAGATCAGAAGCTGCCACTCATGATATAAGAACACTGCCTGGTGTCCAAGAAGCATTGTTGCCAATGGAGATCACGAACATACAGTAACAGAAGATAAGTAACTTTTAAGTGTATTTGTACTGATATAGACTATAGGCTGTTCATTTGATAGGCATTTTGCTTGCTATAGAGATCTGTCAGTCTTGTATTGTATTCCTAATATTGTAATAGTTTTGTATGTACAGCATCTTTGTATATTAAAAGCACAATTTAAACACTGCAGAAATCTCAGCTTCCTTGCTTATCCCTTTCATGACTAAGCCTATTTTTGAAATTTGGTGTTTACAAGTTAAAATCCATATTTTTTGCTAGAAAATTACTTAGAGCCCCCAAACATTATATATATTTTTTTTAGCAGAGAATCTAGAGAATAAAATGGCGATTGTTGCAATATTTTTTATCACACGGTATTTGTGCAGCGATGTTTTAAACGCAAATTTTTGGAAAAGGGACACTTTCATGAATTTTAAAAAATCCAAACAGTAAAGTTACCCCAATTTTTTTGTATATTGTGAAAGATGATGTTACGCCGAGTAAATAGATACCAAACATGTCACCCTTTATAATTGCACGCACTCGTGGAATGGCGACAAACTACGGTACCTATGAATTTCCATAGGCGACGCTTTAAATTTTTTTTACGGTTACCAGGTTAGAGTTACAGAGGAGGTCTAGGGCTAGAATTATTGCACTCGCTCTGACGATCGTGGCGATACCTCACATGTGTGATTTGAACACCGTTTACATATGCGGGCGCGACTTCCGTATGCGTTTTCTTCACTGCACGAGCTCGCGGGGACAGGGGCACTTTAAATTTTTTTATTTATTTATTTATTTATTTATTTATTTTACTTTCTAAATCGTGTTTTAAAATCTTTTTTTTTTTTTTTTTTACTTTTATTGCTGTCACAAGGAATGTAAACATCCTTTGTGACAGTAATAGGTGGTGACAGGTCCTCTTTATGGAGAGATCGGGGGTCTAAAAGACCCCCCATCCCTCCTTTACACTTCAAAGTATTCAGATCGCCGAAAACGACGATTCTGAATACTGTGTACTTTTTTCAATTTTCAAACGTCGCTTCCGCGTTTACAACAAGAAGGCTGGAACGAAGCCGCTCACAGCTTCGTTCCAGCCCGCCCCCAGCCGCCGAAAGTACCCGATTGGACACCGGGCTTCCCGATCGCACGGGAGGCCCGGTAACAGCGGCGGGAGGCGGCAGGAGGGGGGGGATGTCCCCTCCCGCTCCTCCGGTATAACAACCGAGCAGCTTTTAGCCGCATCGGTTGTTATACACGGGTAGCCGATCGCCCGCTGTAAATAACGGTACCGGGATGATGCCTGCAGCTGCGGGCATCATCCCGGTATAACCCCGGAAAGCCGAGTACGCATAAGTGCGTACGGTCGGCGGGAAGGGGTTAAACCACAGAGTAACCTTGCTAGATAGACGCAAGCAAAACAGATTTCAGTCACTTTACTTTTGATCCTGTTGGTTTGAGTCAGTATTTTTCAAGTATAGATATAGTGTAGGAAAAAGCCTGATATGAAAATATCCATAGGGGTTTATTTAGTAAAGCTGGAGAGTGCAATATCAGGCTCACTTCTGCATAGAAACCAATCAGCTTCCAGGTTTTATTGCCAAAGCTTAATTGAACAATCTGAGGTTAGAAGCTGATTGGTTTCTTTGCAGAAGTGAGTCTGATATTGCACTAACCAGCTTTAGTAAATAAACCCCATAGTTATTAGTTTGTTAGGTTTTGTGTAAACAGGGCCCATTGGGGGGGGGGGGGCAGCCGATACACATTTAGGGGGCCAAGGTGTCCCAAGGGGCCTGGCTACCCAGGCCCAAATGAAAAAGAGCCGATGCACTCAAAGGGATGTCTCTGTGCTGAATATACGGAGCTGTTGTTTTGCTGAATATATGGGGCTGTCTCTTTGCTGAATATATGGGGCTCTCTCTTTGCTGGATTGGGATGTCTGTTTGCTGCATTGAGATGTCTCTTTGCTGAATATATGGGGCCAGCCCTTTGCTGGAGTGAGTTTATTTTCATATATGAAGTTGTAAGAGTGTTAAAATAAAAGTGGGTGCACCAAAGAACTCAGTGGGATGGCCAGTGGGCGGATTTGAAGGAGCGGCCAATGGGCGGGCCCTGGGGAATGTTGGTGGTCAGGCCAGGAAGCCCAGGCTTAAAACTGTGTAAGGGGCCCCAAAATTTCTGATGGCTGACCTGTTTGTAAATGTTGAATCCAGAGAGTCAAACAACAGATCTTTATCATGAAGTATGCTGGTTAGTTTTGAATAAAGTATGTGCTAATTGTTTTTGGTGAGACCTAAGGAGAAAGTTTAGTTGTATGTGCTAAACTGTTTAAAAGTGTTTAAATAACTGTACCTGCATCCTATAGATCAGAAATTCGAAATCTGGAAAAAAATAAATCACTCAGGACTTTCATGGTACAGTACAACTAAACTCACAACTCTAAATTCTTATTAAAATTAAAATATATATTGCACCAATCTTAGGTTAAAAGAATCCTTTCACATACATTTGTCAACAACAATTGACAAAACGCAAGAAACATAAAAAGATATATATTCCCCTTCAGACACTGAATATTGTAGTATAGTATCCTCCCAACTATAGGAGATCTATATTAATAATGATCCAGTCTTTCACTCGACATGTTTTGTGAGGAACCTGCTTCCTCAGGAGTTTGAATAGAAAGAGTGTTGATCTGTAGAAAAATAAACATAATAATAATATACAGAAAGAGTGTAAACCTTTATACATATATAAGCAGGCATGAGTGCCTGGAGTAAAAGGAACTGCAGCACACATGCCCTCAAGCGATAAAGTGGATAATAAGACATCATACCCAATACATAAAACAAACAACAAACAATGGACTGTGACATTCCCTGAATTCTGCGGATTGATCAAAAGGCTGATAAAGATGGGGCTGTATTCACCCACTCACTCTGTGAGTACGGCCCCATCTTTATCAGCCTTTTATTTTTCTACAGATCAACACTCCTTCTATTAAAACTCCTGAGGAAGCAGGTTTCTCGCTACTGTTTACTTGCTCTTTTTTTTTCCCTTATTAATTTTATGGACATAATCCTTAGTTTTTCATCCCCAGGTGACTGAAATTGTTGCAGTGTCCTCTGGTTCTGTCTCTCTCCTGGGAGCCGTGACGCGCTTCGCGGGCCTCCGCCAACCCCCGCCTCCTTGAGTCCTGGGTGAGGTGGATGCGTTGTCACTGCGCGGCAGCGCCACGTACTCCACGCCATACGTGCGACGCCTTCAAGGTTATGGCTCGCTGGGTTCCATACTCGTGGGCGAATGGGAGAGACGCACGGGTGCCGTCTAGCCGGAGATGTCTGTTCTGACTGACGCGCTGGCTCTCCACCCCCTGCCTCATGGCGTGACGTTGGTGGGCGTTCCCGCAGTTTCCTTGTATAGGCGTCTCCTGGGGCGGCTCTGTCACTCGAGGCTCTCTGTACACTGGCTGCACATAGTCCGGATCACCCCTCCATATGTTCTTATCCCTCTTCTCTCTGAGGTAACCCGACACACTACCCCTCCTTCTCCTCTGTTCATCTGCTGCACTCACCTTTACCCCCCTTGGTACCACTTTTCACTCCTTCCTACTCCTCATCTGTTGGTCACTATTTTTCTACTGGCAACGGTGGTTGCCAGTTCTCATTTCAGCACTCATTTTCACCCACTAGCACTCGCTCTCTGTCTTCAGCCTCACCCCTTTCCACTGTTGTCACTTGGTTTGTCAATCATTTTTCACTTTACCCCAGAGATGCCTCGAGTTTTCATGCCTACCCTGGCTGGTTGCCTGTGTGTTTCGTCTCCGCTGAGATGCCCACCTTGGCTCCCGGAGAGAGATTGTTCCTGGAGGCCTGCGACACCCCATCACCATATTACATGCCAATTGCAACCCTAACCAGTAAGTACATACTGGTGTTGGGGTTCTCTATCTTATTATGTCTATGCTTTTGTAGATACTTATTGACTTTTTATACTCCCATTGTAGGAATATCACGTGCATGCTCCTGACGAGTGGCGCACTGCCACAAAACGCATAGAGATTTTTGGTGCTGTGTCCTTGCCCATTTATATCTTGATTATCAAGTTCTCCTTCTACCCACACCTGTACAGGTTCAGTGAAGCCATAGGTCCTGCAGGCAGTACCTTGATTTTTTTTACACCGATACTATCTAATTGTCTATGATGAACTACGGAACTTTATTTTTACTCTATAATGAGACAAGAATGATACTATGTTCATTATTATGTTTATCAATTGTATTATTGCTATCAGTGGCTACATCATGAGACATTTTGCCAGCAATATTTGTATTGTCATTATCATGCATATCAATCATTTGATTCTAGTATGGTTTGTTGTATTCTGTCATACCAATAAAGATCTGTTGCTCACCAAATACTCTTTTGCTGCCGTATAGTTCATTTAAAGCCCCATTCCTTCCTTTTTTTTTTTTCCTTAGATATTACAGAGATTGGTATTGTGGTAATATTGAAGTTTATTGAGATTCCCATACATTGGAGGGTTCCACCATTATTGTTAAGTTACTGCTGTACTTTTTTTTTTTCTGGTGTGGGAACACATAATAGTGCTTAGCAGCAAGCCTTTTACTGACACTTTTTTATTTTACCTCCAGTAGTAAATAGTATTGTAAATAGTAGTGTGGTGATTACCTATTATACTTAAGATCGGCATGTGGCATTAATAAACATCAACGGATTTCAGTTGTGGCCGCCCCCCAATGGATAATGTGCCTGGCTGCTGAGTTCATCTCCCATTCCCTGCACTTAGTACACTGAGTAGCTGCACTGATAGGTGGCACTGATTGGCAGCACTGATGGGCAATGATTGGCAGCACTGATGTCCACTGACAGGCAGCACTGATGGGCACTTATAGGCACAGATTGTGGCACTGTTAGGCTCGATTTACACTAATGCATTTTTTGATGCATTTTGCAGAAATGCAGGGAAATTTTTTAACATGGGTTCCTATGGAACATGTTCACATCAATGCATTTTTGTGCCTCTGCGTTTTTGAAAAGGGTCGGGGAAAATGCAGCGTTTTGCATGTAATAGAGTTCAATGGACCCGCATCCAAAACGCAAGTATCGCGTTTTTCCCGCAATTTACGTTTTTTTTCCTTTCTTTTTTTTTACACTGTATATAGTTGGTTGCTAAGGAGGGGGCCCCGCTCAATGTAAAATGTAAAAAAAAAAAATGCTGGCCAAAAAAGAAATCGTGAAAAAAAACAGCGTGGGGCCCCCCCCCATGTCCATACCAGGCCCTTGGGTCTAGTATGGATTCGAAGAAGAACACCGGACAAAGAAGACAGAAGAAGAGCGGAAGAAGAAGCAGGGGGAGAAGGAGAAGACCAAAGGATGAAGGTGCAGAAAAAGATGGAGGAAGACCGGAGGAAGAAGCGGAGAAGAAGATTTTTAATAAAAGACTCGTCAAAAACTGTCTACTGTATTTTTGAACACTACACTATTTTTTTTTTAGTGAATGGGTAGGGGTACAATGTACCTTATACTCATTCACATAGGGGGGCAGGGATCCAGGGGCACCCTTGTTAAAGGGGGCTCCCAGATTCCGTTAAGCCCCCCGTCCGCAGACCCCGACAACCACCGGGCAAGGGTTGTCGGGAAGAGGCCCTTGTCCGCATCAACATGGGGGCAAGGTGCTCTGGGGTGGGGGGCGCAGAGCCCCCCCGCCCCAAAGCACACATCCCCCCCATGTTGAGGGCATGCGGCCTGGTATGTTTCAGGAGGGGGGGTGCTTGCTCATCCCCCTTTCTTTCCTGACCTGCCAGGCTGCATGTTTGGATAAGGATCTGGTATGGATTGTGGGGGGACCCCCACGCCATTTTTTAAAAATTTTGGTGTGTGGGGGTCCCCTCCGAATCCATACTAGACCCAAGGGCCTGGTATGGACCTAGGGGGTGGGGGGGACCCCACGCTGTTTTTTCTCTCGATGTTTTTTTTTTCCGGCAATTCTTTTTTTTTTTTACATTCAGCGGGAAGCCCGCTGACAACTGATAACTCATTGGTTGTTAAGGACGCGGCAGCCGGCTTCCCGGCCCCCTCCTTAGCAACCAGCTATATACAGTGTAAAAAAAAATGCAAATCACGGCAAAATCGCAATAAAATCGCTGTAAAAACGTGTGTCCAAAAACGCAGCAAGCACCGCAAAAAGCACTGCAGAAACGCTCAAAAGCAACATGCATAGATGTGCATCGAGCCTTAGGCAGCACTGATTGCCAATGATTGGCACTGATGGACACTGATTGGCAGAACTGATAGGCCGCACTGTTGGGCACTGATAGGTGGCACTGATTGGCAGCACTAATGGGCACTAATAGGATGCACTGATTGGCAGCGCTAATGGTCACTAATTGGTAGCACTGATAGGCAGCACTGATTGGCAGCACGGGCACTGATTGGCAGCACTGATGGGCACTGATAGGTAGCATTGATTGGCACTAATTGGAAGCTTTGATTGGCACTGATTGGCAGCGTTGATTGGCACTGATAGGTAGCACTGATTGTCACTGATAGGTAGCATTAATTGGCACTTATAGTTAGCATTGATTGGCACTGGCAGGGGAGAGGGGGAATTTCACACACAGCAGACATTGAGGCTTGTCAGAGCTGCTCTGTGTGTAAAACTGTCTGCAGATAATGTAACTACTTGCAGGGAGAGATCACAACTCAGCCGTGATGTCGGGGATGGGCGGGACTAAGCAGCTATCAACACCAGCCAATGATTGGGCTGCTTGAGAAAGGGGGCAGAGCCACAAAAATGGAGTGGCCCGCCCAGACTCTATCCCTTTGGCTAGTGTTTGAAAGCTGTTTGGTCCCGCCCACCCCCGACATCACCGCTGAATTTTGACAGCTGATCTTTCTCTCTACAAGCAGTGACATTATCTGACAGATCACACACTCAGCGGCTCTGACAAGACTTACCATCTGCTGCCTGTGAAAACTGTTTCATAGACAGCCAGCAGGGGTTACACACAACATTTCGGGCAGATCTCGGGAGACAGCACGGGTGATTAGGGTGTGCTCAGGCACAACTGGCACACCCCCTGTGCACTCCTATAGAGTCTTCCCTCAGACAAGAAAGGAGGAGAGATCATTACACAAGCCGGGTCCGGCTCTCTATTGTTCCCCCCCCACACATACCCACACTGGACCCACCTCACTGCTAAGGTGACATCACTGCTAATGACACTTACTATCTCTCCGATAGATGTACTATAAAAAAGCTGTGGGTGTAGTCTCCAATTAATCCACTGTAGGGCGCTGTGCCGGTTCTGTCAAAAGAGCCGTGAGAAGACACGCCCTCTCCCTGGCAGAGTACAGAGTCAAAATGGCACTGCTAAGCCGCCGCATACTTTCTATGACGTCATCCACCCGCCCCCTCCGCCAATCAGAGAAAGCGCGAGTCCTCCCACCACCCCCCGCACAGGGCGCGCTAGCTGTGAGGCCGCTCAGCCCCAATGTACAGAGACAGGAGAGGAGTACAGACAGAAAGCTGAAGAGAGGATTCGGGTTACTCCTCCCTCCAGCCTGCAGGTGACAATAGAGAGCTGTGCAGTGAGAGAAGGCTGCCGTTCTTCCTCAGTCTCTATCCCCTTGTCACATGACTGGAGGAAGAAGATGTTTCACAGTGTCTGTAAGTATAAGTGGGGGGAGGGGAGACAATTTACCCCACACCTTCCCTCTCTACTCCTCCAATAACCCCCTCTAATCCTTATACCCCTCCCCAGACACCTCCTCTCTTCCTCACCTAACCCCCCTCTCTTCCCCACCCCCCTCTATTTTTTAGACACCCCCCAGACAGCCCCTCTCTTCCTCACCCCCCCTCTCTCTTCCTCATCTTCCCCTTTCTTCTTTAGACCCCCCCTCTCTTCCTCACTCCACCTGTTGAATGTTGTCATAAATGTTGTCATGCATTTGGAAACATGGGACACATTGCTCCAGTCTATGACCAGCAAGCTACAAGGCTGATAGTAAGCCAAATTGAAGTACCGTATATACTCGAGTATAATTCGTTCCGAGTATAAGTCGAGGCCCTAATTTACCACAAAAAAAATGGGAAAAACTTATTGACCCGAGTATAAGACGAGGGTGAGAAATGCACAGCTACTTTAAGTGGAAAAGAGGGTCAACAATGCCCATTTGCAGCATCACTGTGCCCATTTGAATGCCTCACTGTGCCCATTTGCAGCCATAGGTCCCCTGAACTTCAAACTCGGTAGTTAAGGGTTCCTAGATGCCCCCTAGCTGCAGCCAAAATTTGGGGTCTCTGAACCCAAAGGGTCCTGAAATGACATTGCTGCAGATAGACACAGTTGACCGAATTTGGGGCCCCGTATCTCGGGGCCACTTAGTGCTAAGAACACCAAATTTGGTGTGCAAACCCAGTGGAACTAGCGCCATAAAATTTCCAAAGCTGGGGTTTCTAGCACCAGGTGGCCCAGAGATACAGGGCCCCAAATATCAGTTCAGAAAATGTCAAGCACTTTTCTGCAGCAGAGAATGACATTTTCCGAACCAGTTTTGGGGCCCCGTATCTCAGGGCCACTTGGTGCTAGGAACCCCAGCTTTGGATATGTTATGGTACCTGTTCCACTGGGTTTGCATACTAAATTTGGGGTTTCTAGCACCAAGTGGCCCTGAGATATGGGGCCCCAAAATCGGTTCGGAAAATGAAATTTTTTGCTGCAGAAAAGTGCTTGACTCGAGTATAAGTCGAGGGGGGCACTTTCAGCACAAAAAAATGTGCTGAAAAATTCGACTTATACTCGAGTATATACGGTACTTACAGCAGTTGCCTTTTAACCACTTGCCACAAAATCACATACCTGTACGTCATTCTTCTATGAGTGTACCAGAGTGATGCCTCACCCCGGTACCATTTTATTTAGAGCCGACGGTCGGCTAAGGAGCCGCTCGATTGTTATCACAAGCAGCGGGAGTGTGTCCCCCCCCCCCCAATTTAAGTACTAAGTACCGTAGTTTGTCATCATTCCATGAGTGTGTGCAATTTCAAAGCATGACATGTTAGGAATCTATGTACTTGGCGTAACATCATCTTTCATATTATCCAAAAAAATTGGGCTAACATTACTGTTTCATTTTTTTTATTCATTGAAATGTATTTTTCCCCCAAAAATTGTGTTTGAAAGACTGCTGCGCAAATACAGTGTGACATAAAATATTGCAACATCCACCATTTTATTCTCTAGGGTCTCTGCTAAAATATATATGTGTAGCGCTGGTAGATTTTTCAATCTACTGCTTATAGGTAAATTTAGTGGGTTATCTGTTCATACATAGTCAGATTTGCCTCTGTTCCAGCTTGGCTGAGTTACATGTAGTTTTTTCCAAGCATCAACTACCCTTTCAGTAAAATAATAGTTTCTAAGATTAGTTTTGAACTTTCCTCCAGATAGTTTAAGGTCATGTCCCCGTGTTCTTGATTTTGGTTTTAGATTGAAAAAAACTGCCCTTCTGAACCTTGTTCACCCCCTTGATGTATTTCAGTGGTTCTCAACCCTGTCCTCAAGTACCCCCAACAGGCCATGTTTGCAGGTTTTCGTTTATCTTGCACAGGTGCTTTAAATCAGAGCCAATGACTTGGTATTTTGGACAGCTATTTTATCTAAGAAATTTCCAAAACATGGCCTCTTGGGGGTACTTGAGGACAGGGTTGAGAACCACTGATGTATTTAATAGTTTAAGGCCGGCTTCACATATGTGCGGGTTTTCCCACATCCAATTTGCATGCCATGCGAGCGTGACCGGTTCACACAGGTCCAGGGCGGCTTTGTGCATGTTTGGGTCCGGTTCAGGTGCAAATTCAAGCAAAAATTTGCACCTAAATCGGTGAACAGGCACGAACCCGCAGCCGCACATATGTGAATCCGTCCTCAATCAGGTCTCTCCTTTCCTCCAGACTGTACATATTAGGTTCCTGAATTTGCTGTCGATATGTTTTATCCCCCAGACCTTTCACTGTTTTTGTTACCCGTCTCTCTACTCGTTCTATCTTATCGATAGCTTACAGACGGCATGTTTGCCAGGAGGAGGAGCAGGAGTCAGACTGCCCAGGATTTAGGATGGAGATGGAGTCTCAGATTGCCAGATGGTCCACAGTGACCTCCTGAGTGCCTTGTGAAGTCACCTGAGGGATGGGGGGGGGGCATTTCACTGTTTCATTATGACAATGAAGCCTCTTGTATTCACAATAAACCAAACTGATCATCTCTGCTAAAGACCAATTTATTCAGTTGAACTTTCTATCTAGGATTAACTATACCCCCAGCGTTTGCATCACATTAACCCTACCGTCCACAGCAGCAGATATCAGATTGAGATGAGCACCTTTTTATCACATGGTGTGGAGTTGTCTTTAAAGCGGAGTTCCAGTCATTTGTGTGTTTATTAAAAGGCAGCAGCTACAAAAAGCGTAGCTGCTGACTTTTAATAAACAAGCACTTACCTGTCCCACGATCCAGTGGTGCACTCACCCCAGCAGTATTCTTCCTCTCTCAGCAGCGTCGGCATCACTACTGTGGGCACTCGGCTGTGACAGCTTGCGGCTTCACAACCAGGTGCCCACTGCGCGAGTGGTGCTGCGCTCTGTGGTTGGTCCTGAAGTCTTCTAGAACTTGTCTTGTGTCCCAGAAGACTTTGGGAGGGAGGGGGGAAGGATAACTTCCACTTCCGATCGCCTAAGGCAAATGGAACGGAAGTGGCTGCGTGTACCTGTCAAAATCCAGGTACCCCTCCTCCCCAAAAGCTCAGTTTCACCATCAGGAGCTGGGGAGGAGGTCTTAAAGTGGAATTTCCACTTTTGAGTGGAACTCCACTTTAAATCCCAAATTGGGGAACGGCACTGGTCACCTTTTGAGCTACAGAAAGCAGGTCCAAGCAACAGAATCCATTGATCTGCTTCTTACCTGTAGCTTCCCTCATAGGTGTGCACAGCCTATAGCATTAGGGTGTGCACCCCAAAGCTCAAACACACATGCATGCGTGTGAGTCTACATGTATATGGCCCAGTAGATTAATCTCTTATGGAAGAGCAGGTAAGAAGATCTTTCCCATCTCCCCGCCACCACACAGAACGATAATGCTAATGTGCACTAGGTGATTAGGGTGTTCCCAGGCACACCCGGCACACCCCGTGCGCACACCTTTACCAAAAACCCAATGGTCACTCTGACAGAGCTCCAGCATTTCTCTGTGGAGAGAGGAGAAACTTCCAGAAGAACAACCATCTCTGCAGCACTCCAGAAAGTAATATAAAAAAGTGCACTTACAATCTATACAAACATGTAATGTTACAAATCAATAAATCTGCAAACCACAAAGTATATTGAAATGTAACAAACACATACATAAATAAAAATGCAGCAAACAATTGCATAAACAAAAACGTATGTGAGGTGAAAATTTCTCTAGTCATATATGATACAACCTGTGAAATATGTGCAAACGTGATTCAAAAATTTTGTATATTATTAAAAAGAGTGAATCTAAAAATTATGTGAAAATTATAACTCCAGTACTTGAAGTGAAAAAAAGTTCATCAGTGTGAGGAACCATCATCCGCCTTCCATAGACTCATCATCCATATGAATAGACAAAAGGAGAGAGGGATACAAGCAATGATATGACTCCACTTGCGGTGACTCCAAAGAGTAAAAGTTAAAGATGGACCCTTACCCTCAGTGATGGACCCCCTATTAGCGAGGTCAAACGAGCATGCAGACTTCGCCCTCTGCAGGGACCATGTAGAGAAGATATCTGCAGCAGCTGACAGATCCGGCGTCTCCGGTCCAGGCTGGTCCAAGTCTTGGACCTGGAGGGGGGAGAAGGGCTCACTTGCTTCCAGAATGGTAGGAGGGAAGAAGCGAAAACAGGGCTTCAATAGTGTAAATAAGTTTCAGATTTATTGTAAAAATAAATGCAACAAAAACAGAGAGTGCACACTCCGTAAAAATACTGTTAAAACAATAAAATTATGCCGGCATTAAAACAAATGGACACCCGTGCAGTACATGGGGCAATCAACGTGACGGCTTACAACACGTAGACACGCCCTACATGTTTCGTCACAAGCTGACGTCTTCAAAGGGGCACGGGCGACGTATTGAGCCATCACCTAAATAGTCTAAAGCGTGCACCAAGCCTCGTTTCCACCTCCGCTCCAATACAGCAAAAGCCTTATTAGGAAAAGAGAGTGGGGAAACCAAGCCTCTACCTGGTGCTCTCCGCTGAATGGATGTTGCCATAGTGACTCACTGATATACATAGTGAAGTGAGAATAATTAACCCCTCAGAGAGTCACAACGCAGTCACCTCTCAGAGGGATTCGCTAGTATTACTAGGCAATTATTAACTCCTCCGAATGGCAATCTAAAAAGTTTATTTGAAAGATTAAAAAGGAACTTTACTTGTTACTAGGAAACAGTGTAATCCAATTATATAATTTATAATGGAAGAAAAATAGAATATAATAATAGAAAAATTTAAATTAAATACAGTGAATATTCTATGCTGCAGAAAATAAAAAATATAAAAAATATTCAATGCAGCCAAAAATGATAAATAACAAAAATCAAGTCATATATAGGTTATATTCCATCATAATATAAACATGAGAGCCGATCCATTGGCATGAAGAGCACCCAGTATTACAAAATGCAACCTTATTTCATATTGCATCATACATATTAAGTTCAAACAATAAATTCTATTGGCATAACCAATCTCTCAAACAATTTAAAGAGCCAAATTAATGGATCATCAGCATATCTGAGAAACATATAAAGTTAAATATAAAATAAATAATAAATAAAAACAAACACAAAAAGTAAAATACTAAACCCAAAATCACATTATCCCTTATTCTCCGTCATTACTAGAGAAAATGTGAATGGATGAAATGGGGAATGGGGAGGCCGAGAAAAGACTTAGGAATTATCGATAAATGCATTTAACTCAATATCAATGTTTAAACCTAGAGGCCTGAGAGAGCGGATCTTTCGGTAAGCAGGAACCCCTACAGGTTCACATAAGCTAATTCTGGGTCACGCTGAGATATTAAGCCTTCAGCTGAGTGTGCGCACACTAGTTTGCCATCTGGTAAGCTGCTTCATATGTCTGTGCACTTTGGTGCGTTTTCTGAATTTTGGTGATAGTTGTATGCTCACCTATCTCTGATCTCTGGTAAGCAGATATACTTGGTGATTTACATTTGTATCCAAGGGCACTACTCATTGCATGTTGCATGTCACCAATTTCACATTCCTGTGCATGCTGTGCACACAGGATGTCTGTATGATATTCATGATTTTGTTTTTTTGAGGTTGCACTTTTCCTTTTTTGTTTTTTTGCCTATTACTATGTCAGTATCACGCTATGTTTTTTGCATATATTTTTTTTGGATAAACCCTATGCGGACCTGATTTGCTGCACGAGTGCGACTGATCTTGCCATATTGGAATCGCTCTCTAAAGGCCCGGGCTGGGTTTAAGCTACCTGTCTGAATTTGTCTTACGTTCTGGTAAGCATTTCACCACACAGATGTATTTCAAGTGAATCATCTTCTTTCAATATTATCACATTGCGGAGTCTATGATTATTTATTTTGGACTTTAATTGGACCTTTTTATTTTTATTATTGTTTAACACTTTTTTTGCGCAGTTTTTCTGTTTTATATTTGTATTGGTGTGCCCCACTTATAGCCGCAGCTTTATAGAAATATTTTTCATTACATAATTTTTCACTGTATATTTTTCTTCTTTAACAATAGTTATATTTATTTTTACCTACATTTTTAGTTTATTTCAAATTTTCTTCATTGTTATTTCTATTATACTCTAAGCGCAATTTTATTTCTTTTTCTTTTTCACAGAAAAAAAAAAGATATAAAAGAAATGTTGTGGATCATTCCCTACTTTTTTTCCCCATTATCAAATTCGACTTTAGAATTTGTCTTGACTTCCAGCAATGTCTTCTAATTAATTTTGTCTAACACCTTATAAGTTTTCCCATTTTGCCCATATTTTTTCAAATCTGTCCTGTTTATTTCTGGTTTTATAAACCCACCTTTCTGCCTCCATCATCTCCTCCACCTCCCTTTTCCATTCTCCTATTGTGGGGCATGTAGCCTGTTTCCAGTACCTGGGTATTAACCTCTTTGCTGCGTTTAGTAAATGTGGTGTGAGACTATTTTTATAAGATCTTGTGGATCCAATAGTCCCATGGAACAGGAAATGTATTGGTGTTAATTCTATACATTCATTTGACATTCTTTTGATCCATGGGGCTATTTCTTCCCAAAATACCTTGATCTTAGGACATGTCCACCAAATATGAAGATATGTACCCCTATCTTTACATCCCCTCCAGCAATGTTTACCTGCATTTGGATATATCTGTGCTAATCGCACCGGGGTTCTGTACCATCTAGTCAAAAATTTGTATGACATTTCCTGAATAGATGAGCTTACAGATGATGAGTGTGTTACTTCTATTAATTTTTTTCCTTACGATGGAGTAAATGTACAGTTTAGTTAATTTTCCCACTCTTTAACCACTTCAGTCCCTGAAGGATTTACCCCCTTCCTGACCAGAGCACTTTTTACAATTTGGCACTGCGTCTCTTTAACTGCTAATTGCGCAGTCATGCAATGCTGTACCCAAACGAAATTTGCATCCTTTTGTTTCCACAAATAGAGCTTTCTTTTGATGGTATTCGATCACCTCTGCGGTTTTTATTTTTTGCGCTATAAACGGAAAAAGACCGAAAATTTTGAAAAAAAAACAATATTTTCTACTTTTTGTTATAAAAAAAATCCAATAAACTCAATTTTAGTCATACATTTAGTCCAAAATGTATTCAGCCACATGTCTTTGGTAAAAAAATTGTCAAAAAGCGTATATTTATTGGTTTGCGCAAAAGTTATAGCGTCTACAAACTAGGGTACATTTTCTGGAATTTACACAGCTTTTAGTTTATCACTGCCTATCTCATTTCTTGAGGTGCTAAAATGGCAGGGCAGTACAAAACGCCCCCAAATTACCCCATTTTGTAAAGTAGACACCCCAAGGAAATTGCTGAGTGGCATGTTGAGCCCATTGAATATGAATTTTTTTGTCCCAAGTGATTGAATAATGACAAAAAGAAGAAAAATTACAAAAAGTTGTCACTAAATTATAAATTGCTCACACAGGCCATGGGCATATGTGGAATTGCACCCCAAAATACATTTAGCTGATTCTCCTGAGTAAGGGGATACCACATGTGAGGGAGCCTAGCCGCGTACGGAGCCCCGAAAACCAAGCACCGCCTTCAGGATTTCTAAGGGCGTAAATTTTTGATTTCACTCCTTACTACCTGGCACAGTTTTGAAGGCCATAAAATGCCAGGACAGTTCAACCCCCCCCCCCCCAAATGACCCCATTTTGGAAAGTAGACACCTCAAGCTATTTGCTGAGAGGCATGTTGAGTCCATGAAATATTTTATATTTTGACACAAGTTGTGGGAAAATGACAAACTTTTTTTTTTTTTGCACAAAGTTGTCACTAAATGATATATTGCTCAAACATGCCATGGGCATATGTGGAATTACACGTCAAAATACATTCTCTTGCTTCTCCTGAGTATGGGGATACCATATGTGTGGGACTTTTTGGGAGTCTAGCCGCGTACGGGGCCCCGAAAACCAAGCACCGCCTTCAGGATTTCTAAGAGCGTAAATTTTTGATTTCACTCCTCACTACCTATCACAGTTTCGAAGGCCATAAAATGCCAAGATGGCACAAACCCCCCCCAAATGACCCCATTTTGGAAAGTAGACACCCCAAGCAATTTGCTGAGAGGCATGGTGAGTATTTTGCAGCTCTCATTTGTTTTTGAAACTGAAGAAAGAAAAGAAAAATGTATTTTTTTTTCTTTTTTCAATTTTCAAAACTTTGTGACAAAAAGCGAGGTCTGCAAAATACTCACCATACCTCTCAGCAAATAGCTTGGGGTGTCTACTTTCCAAAATGGGGTCATTTGGGGGGTTTGTGCCATCTGGGCATTCCATGGCCTCCGAAACCGTGATAGGCAGTGAGGAGTGAAATCAAAAATTTACACCCTTAGAAACCCTGAAGGCGGTGCTTGGTTTTTGGGGTCCCGTACGCGGCTAGGCTCCCAAAAAGTCTTACACATGTGGTATTCCCATACTCAGGAGCAGCAACAGAATGTATTTTGGAGTGTAATTTCACATATGCCCATGGCATGTTTGAGCAATATATCATTTAGTGACAACTTTGTGCAAAAAAAAAAAATTTGTCTTTTTCCCGCAACTTGTGTCACAATATAAAATATTCCATGGACTCGACATGCCTCTCAGCAAATAGCTTGGGTTGTCTACTTTCCAAAATGGGGTCATTTGGGGGGAGGGTTTGAACTGTCCTGGCATTTTATGCACAACATTTAGAAGCTTATGTCACACATCATCCACTCTTGCAAGAAAATTACTTTGAACCCCCAAACATTATATATTTTTTTAAAGCAAAGGCCCTACAGATTAAAATGGTGGGTGTTTCATTTTTTTTTTCACACAGTATTTGCACAGCGATTTTTCAATCACATTTTTTGGGGAAAAAACACACTTTTTTTAATTTTTATGTACTAAAACACACTATATTGCCAAAATGTTTAATGAAATAAAAAATATGATCTTAGGCCGAGTACATGGATACCAAACATGACATGCTTTAAAATTCCACACAAACGTGCAGTGGCGACAAACTACATACATTTTTAAAAGCCTTTACAGGTTACCACTTTAGATTTACAGAGGAGGTCTACTGCTAAAATTACTGCCCTCTATCTGACCTTCGTGGTGATACCTCACATGCATGGTCCAATTGCTGTTTACATTTGACGCCAGACCAACGCTTGTGTTCGCCTTTGCGCGAGAGCAGGGGGGGACAGGGGTGCTTTTTATTTTTTTATTTTTTGCTTTTTTATCTTATTTTTAAACTGTTCCTTTCAAATTTTTTTAAAATCATTTTTATTGTTATGTCAGGGAATGTAAATATCCCCTATGATAGCAATAGGTAGTGACAAATAAAATATGGTGTTTGAAGCGCTTCACAATGTGTTAAAATAGATGAAAAATAGCCTTTTAACCTACTAATAATAAGATACTAAAATTAATCCATCAGTGAAAACAATTGCAATGTTAAAATCCTTAAAATAAATCCAGCAGTGAAAAAAATGTGTGCAATATATAAAAATATATAAATTGGTGACACCAAGTGTGTAAATAAAATACACATCAATAAATAAATAATAATGTGTCAAAATTAAGATAAATCCATAAAATATATAAGACAATCAGAAAGACATAGAACCTCGATCTAGTCCCACTAGCAAAGTTCTAAAATAGCACACATTTGCTTAATTGGGGTGCTCATTGATACTTTTCAACAACAATGTTTCTTTGCTTTGTTCACATCAGCTGTGACGATCACCATCAGACCTCACAAATAAAGCAGATAAGAAAAAAGAGATCATTGCGCAATGCTCTTCATACCAGGTACACAGGCAAACTTGTATCTAATCCACTCACATGTGCCTAATAGTAAAAAGGCATATGCAGGTTTCTATATAGCAGTCAGCTGCCTCAGACAGGAACAGAATCGCTGCAGTACACCGCTCGATACTGCCAGTCTGCACAGTGCGTCCTTGGCTCCTCCCAAGCATCTAAGTGGGCTATGGATTCATTTAGCCATCTCATTTCTAAACAGAAAAGATTTCTTCTCAGAAGCCTGGCCTTCAGTATTCAACATAACTACTTCTGGTATAATGATAATTATTTTCGACAATTAACGGGTATTGGAATGGGAGCTAAATATGCTCCGAGCATAGCCAACATATTCATGGCAAAATGGGAGGAGGATGCCATCTTTTCAAATACTCCAGAGGAACTGGTACTGTATAAAAGGTTCATAGACGATTGTATTTTCATCTGGAAGGGTGATGAACTGAGTCTAAAATCATTTTTCCAACATCTGAATATGAACCAAAAAAATATTAAACTTGAACATCAAATCAGCGAGATAAAAATCCAGTTCCTGGATTTAGAAATAGAATTAAGAGCCAATGCCATCAGTACAAAAACATTCTTCAAACCGGTGGAAAGGAACAGCTATATACCAGTAACAAGTTGCCACTATGAGCCATGGTTAATTAATATTCCCAAGGGCCAGTTTATTAGCTTACGCAGAAATTGTTCAGAAAATAATGACTATCTCAAACAAGCTTATTGGGTAGGGAAGAGGTTTGAAGAAAAAGGATATAGTAAATATTTTATAGAAGAAAAAATAACAGAAGTTAACCAAACCTCAAGAGAAGTGCTGATCCAAGACAAAATCAAGGTAAATGATAGAACAGATGACATACCTTTGATAATGGACTTTAGTGTACAACATAAGAGGATGGAGAGGATTATCAAAAAACATTGGTCTATTTTAAAAACTGATACTACTTTGGCAAATATACTCCCAGAGAAACCGAGATTTATCTATAGACGAGCCCCAACTTTAAGGGACATTATAGCTAAAAATGTACCAAACCCACCCAAAAGAATAACTGATTTATCCTTCTTCGAGGGTAAAGGATTTTATCCCTGCAAGAGGTGTTATGCCTGCAAAAATACTAATCAAAATGGGTACAAATGTCAGAAATTTTCATCAACAAGCACTGGACAAGAATTTGAAATAAGGGACTTTGTATCATGTAGAACAGAGGGGGTGGTATATGTTTTACAGTGCTCCTGTTCCCTCCAATACATTGGCAGAACGAAACAACCAATGTGGAAGCGAATAAGAGAACATATTCAGAACATTAAAAAAGGTTATCCAAAGCACAGTGTTTCAAAACATTTTGACAGTTGTCACAATAGAGACCCTAGGGGTCTACAATTCTGGGCTATTCAAAAGTATAAGCCTCCCTGGAGGGGTTCCAATAAAGTTAGGGAATTCAGCAAGATTTCTGATTTTTAGAGTATTTTATATTTTAGTCTAATACTCTTATAGGCATTTTTCCAATATTTGTTTCTTCCTTATGAGTATGATTTGGTTCAGTTCTCAATTTTAGCTAATACTGTAATAATATTTTATGAATTCAAGATAGTAATATATTATTTTGGATATTTTACTAACAATATTTTACATGTTTTATTATTTTTTAATTTTATTTTTACTATATATTGTTATTATTTTTGTATCTTTTGTATCTTTATCTATGTATACTATTATAACATGTGGATATACCATTTCTATGATACCTTACCTGATATACTGATTATTATTATGTATTTGTCATAGGTCAAGTATCAACACCTTTTTGGAGATTGCTTTGTATGTTTTTTTGAGATGGTATATCTATTTTAGACCACTGGAGGGAGTCTAATAATGAAACTAGATTATGGATGCCTAATTGTCTTTTATGTATATACAGCGTTTTTTTAAGAAATCAATTATCTCTATATTAATTATATGTTTAATTAAAAAGAAGTTTTAACAGTAATTAAGGATATGCAGGAAGCAGGATGATGAAAAAATCACGTTGTAGCCATGGCAACCGCTTTGCCATTGTGCTATAAATCTGAGACCGTGAGAGCTTGAGTTATCCTTGAAAAAGTCACGTGACCGTGACGCAACGCGTGGGAGGAGCCAAGGATGCACTGTGCAGACTGGCAGTATCGAGCGGTGTACTGCAGCGATACTGCTCCTGTCTGAGGCGGCTGACTGCTATATAGAAACCTGCATATGCCTTTTTACTATTAGGCGCATGTGAGTGGATTAGATACAAGTTTGCCTGTGTACCTGGTATGAAGAGCATTGCGCAATGATCTCTTTTTTCTTATCTGCTTTATTTGTGAGGTCTGATGGTGATCGTCACAGCTGATGTGAACAAAGCAAAGAAACATTGTTGTTGAAAAGTATCAATGAGCACCCCAATTAAGCAAGTGTGTGCTATTTTAGAACTTTGCTAGTGGGACTAGATCGAGGTTCTATGTCATTCTGATTGTCTTATATATTTTATGGATTTAACTTAATTTTGAACATATTATTATTTATTTATTAATGTGTATTTTATTTACACACTTGGTGTCACCAATTTATATATTTTTATATATTGCACACATTTTTTTCACTGCTGGATTTATTTTGAGGATTTTACCATTGCAATTGTTTTCACTGCTGGATTAATTTTAGTATCTTAATATTAGTAGGTTAAAAGGCTATTTTTCATCTATTTTAACACATTGTGAAGCGCTTCAAACACCATATTTTATTCTTTTTTAAGTGACCCTGAAACACTTTTTTTGATAGCAGCCTCACTTGGTTTATGTGTATTTATCAGTTATGAATCATCACAGCGCTTTGTGTTTTTTATACTTTTTTAATAGGTAGTGACAGGTACTCTTTTTTTGAAAAAAATGGGGTCTATTAGACATTAGATCTCTCCTCTGCCCTCAAAGCATCTGACCACACCAAGATCAGTGTGATAAAATGCTTTCCCAATTTCCCAATGGCGCTGTTTACATCCGGCGAAATTGAAGTCATGAAATGCTTGTAGCTTCCAGTTTCTTGGGCCATAGAGATGACTGGAGCCATTCTGGTCTCTGATCAGCTCTATGGTCAGCTGGCCGACTCACCGGCTGCATTCTCAGGTTCCCTGTTGGGACAGGAGAGCCAGAGAAAAACATGGAAGACGGTGGGAGGGGGGGACATTCCCTCCCACTGCTTGTAAAAGCGGCTAATTAGCCGCTAGGATTGCTTTTACATGAAAGCTGACCGCTGGCTGAAAAGAATGATGCCAAGATGATACCTAAACCTGTAGGCATCATTCTGGTATAACCACTCAAAGTCCAGCAACATACCAGTACGTTGCTGGTCCTTGTTGGGCATATATTGCAATCTTTTTTTTTCATGCAGCCTGTGGGCTGAACGAAAAAAAGAGATTGATTGGTGGGTATGCCCACCATTAGAATACCTCCCTTCATCCACCCACTTCTAATGATGGGCATACATGCACCATTTATATATGCCGAAGCATGGGGGCATCTGCCCCAAAAGTTAGGAGCAAATCGATTCTCCGCCCCTGCTGCTCCCATGCTTCTGCATATATCACCTCCGACAGCGCTGGAGTCACGGCTTTATGTATCGTGGGAGCAAACACTGTTGCTGTCAAGATAAATAAATCCGCGCTGCAGCTAAATGGCGTACCTGAAAACAAAAAAATGGTTAACAATAAAACACAGTAAACAGTAAAGTATAAAAAATTGCATACCTGAAAAGCAAACATGATAAAACATAATAACAATAAAACATTGCAGAATAGAATACAGTGAAAAAGAGCAGAACAATAGAGAGAGAATAGAGAGAGAGAGAACAATAAAATGACAACTATTTTTGTTTTTTTTATTTTAAATATTTTTTTGTGTTTTTTTTTTTACACTTTTTTTTGTAACTGTAACTTTAATAACTGTAACCGGTTCTAGGTTCGGGTCTCTCAAAATGCGATGGCATCTTGGGAGACCCTGTGAAAGTGTGCCTAGTCTGTGCAATGCTGTACCCTACGCTAATACTCAACTAGTGTATGGTAGTGTTCAAAACATTCACCAATGCAAAGACCAGGATTGTCAGGACAGAAGGGACAATAATAGCGGGTGTCACGCCTATATCCGCGTTTGCTGCAGACACGACATCTTTTTTTGGGGGGGTTCGTTGGGTAGGGGTACTCGGGAGGACATAAAGAAAATGCCTCTCATGCAGCCGACTGCACTTGGTTGGGGATGTGAATGGGGGAAGTACGGGCGCTGCAGAAGTGGTGGGTTCCCAATTAGGATTGGCGAATGCAGCAGGAAGAGCACTATGGGCATGACGGGCCTGTGTTTGTCTTGTTCTTGGTGGCAGCAGGACACTACTTGTGCTTGCCACCTCACCAGCTTGAACTGCACTTATGGGACTCGCCACGTCACCAAGTGTTACTGCAGTGCTGGTTTGACTACGACCGGAGTGTACTAGGCCGCTGGTGCTTGCCAGTTCACCAAAACGCTACCAAAAAAACTGTTAGCGATCGCAGGGATCAGGCCTGACTCTGCAAACGCTGCAGTTATGTGTTTAGTGTTTTGTAAGTGACAGTGATCGATCGATACTGCACTTGGGTGGGCTGGGCAGAGGGGCAAAACGCAGGTGCTAGCAGGTATCTTGGCTGATCCCGCTAACACTGTGTTTTTGGGAACATTAAACTGCTGGGGACGCTAGTATAGATCTGATCGGATCAGATATTGATCCGTTCAGATACTATACCACTAAGGGAGGTGTATTGTGCGTGCCTGGGTGTTAGCGCTACTGGCACTAACCTGACGCTGCCTGGGGTGACGCAGACCGTATCTGACCCTAAAACTTCACTTATATCACTGCCGGGCGATCAGGGGGTTATTAGGTAATAAACGGCGGTTGCCCTGACACTATAAAAAATAAACTAACTAACCAGCGTCACCCGTAACAGTTATACGGTGATCAGTGGTTAAAGGGTTAACTAAGGGGCAATCAAGGGGTTAAAACCTTTACTAGGTAGTATATAGGGGTCCCTGACGCTATAAAACGCTGACGGCGAACCTAAATACTTATCTCCCTAACTAGCGTCAACAGTGACACTAATACAGCGATCAGAAAAACGATCGCTTAGTGACACTGGCGACCGGGGTTGATCAAGGGGTTAAAACGTTATTAGGGCGGTTAGGGGGGTACCCTAGACCTAAAGGGGGCCTAACACTAACTGCCCTACAACTTATAACTGTCACAAACTGACAACAATGCAGTAATCAGAAAAAAAAAAACTGCTATTGGTGTCACTGTGACAGGGGGTACAGGGGGGTGATCGGGGGGTGAAATGTGTGCCTAGTGTGTTCTACTGTATGTGTAGTGTTGTGCACTTAGATGACTTCTCTCCTCGGCGTCGGAACGGAAAATACCGACGCGAGGAGAGGTGACATCACTTCCTCTGCCGCTGTTTACATTACAGCAGCAGAGGAAGATTTTAATTTGTTGGGAGCGATCACGAGGGGGTGGCCACGAATGAGTGGTCTCCCCCTCAGCATGGATCGCTCCCCTAACGATGATGACCGCCTCGGGCACTGCCCGCGGGAAGCAGATCATGTACCAGGTATGTGATTTTGCCTGCCCGTCCCATTCTGCCACAGTATATCCACGTTAGGCGGTCGGCAAGTGGTTAATAAAATATGGTGTTGTGGTTTCTTGTTCGCTAAGCATTAATTTATACATCTGTGACAATAAATGATTGGGATCTGATGTCTTCATACACATCTTCTCAAATGTGGTTAACGTATTTTGGGGCCTTATTTGGTGTTCTATTTTTTTTTTTTTTAAAGTTTCGCATTTGGTTATATCTCCATCCCGCCATCCTCATGTCTCCTTGTAATGATATCAGTTCTACTTGGGACATAAGAGTGCCTAGGGGGGCATATCTTAAGCACATTGTGTTCCTTCCTGATTCCCATGGACCTAGCGCTCCCTTTTCTGCTCCAGGGGGGAACCATTGATAACCCCCCAATGGGGCTAAAGGAGCTATTTTAGGAGCATATTTACCCGTTTTATTCATTCTATCCCATACTGCCAGTGTGTTTCGAGTTAATGGAGATGTCCATTTAGATAGTCCCCTGTCCTTGGCTGGTATCCATGGTGCCCCCGCTAAATCCCTTTCTGCCATGTTTTTTTCAATCAACACCCATGCTTTGTCTTCAGAGTCATGACACCAGTTTAGTATGCGTACCAGAGTCATTGCTTTGTAATACTTTGCAATGTCTGGCAACCCTACTCCTCCCTCCTCTGTCCTTCTGCGTAAGATGTTATATGCTATTCTAGCTTTTCCATTCTTCCATATGAAGGATAGGAAATCTTTACGTACCTTTTTAAAAAATACTTGGGGGAGTGGTATGGGTACTGTGTACAGTATATATAATAATCTAGGTATTATGTTAATTTTAAGGGTGTTGATCCTCCCAAACATTATTAACATATGTCCTTTCCAGCTATGCAAATCCTCCATTATTTTGGCAAGTAGGGGACTATAATTTTGTTCATATAGTAGTTTTACATCCGCAGATATATGTACTCCCAAATAAAACAAAGATTTCCTGTTCCAGATAATCGGGTATTTTTTTTGCAGAGATGTAGTTAATGGTGATGGCATATGACAGGGTAGTAATTCCGATTTCTCCAAATTTATTTTAAAGTTTGATCACTTCCCATATTTTGTCACCTCCTGCATCATTCTTGCACCTCCTGGGATTCTTGGGGTCTTGACAGGAAAAATAACAAATCGCCAGCGTAAGCTGATACTTTGTACTCTCTAGGTCTTATTCCTACTCCCCTTATTCCTTTGTTTTCCCTTATTTTGCATAGGAAAGGATCTAACATGAGGGCAAATAATATTGGGGACAGTGGACACCCTTGCCTTGTGCTGTTTTGTATATCCAGACCTCCTGATAGGGTCCAATTAACTTTTACCCTTGCCCTTGGTCCAGCATATAGTGCTGATACCCACCCCATCATCCGTTCCCCCAGCCCTATTCCTCTTAGTACTTCCACCATAAATATCCAGTTCACTCTATCAAAAGCCTTTTCGGCATCCATTGATAGCACTACCCTTGGTGTTTTATTAGGTCCATTCTGTATCCAATGGAGAACAGGAAGGGCCCGGATGGTGTTATCCTTAGTTTCTCGTCCCATCATAAACCCCGTTTGATCAGAGTGTACCAACTGTATTACTTTATCCTGTAATCTAGTTGCTAGAATTTTTGCTAGTAATTTGGTATCTGAATTAAAAAGGGAGATAGGTCTATAGTTTACGCAGTATTGTGGGTCTTTCCCAGATTTTGGTATTACTGTCACAAAAGCCAGCAAAGCTTCTGGGGGTAACGGGTTGGTAGCTGTAAGTTGGTTAAAATAATTGCAAATTGGTATAGTCAAGATATTAAAGCGGAGTTCCACACAAAAATGGAACTTCCGCTTTTCAGAACCCTCCCCCCCCTCCGGTGTCACATTTGGCACCTTTCAGGGGGGAGGGGGGTGCAGATACCTGTCTAAGACAGGTATTTGCACCCACTTCCGGCATAAACTCCCATGGGAGTCTATGCCTCTTCCTGTCCCTCCGCGCTGTCTCCTGGGATACACACAGCTCCCAGGAGAGAGCGGGGACCACTTGGGACGCGCAGCGCGACTCGCGCATGCGCAGTAGGGAACCGGGAAGTGAAGCCGCAACGCTTCACTTCCTGATTCCCTCACCTAGGATGGCGGCGGCAGCTGCCGAGAACCGAGCGGGTTCTCGGCGTCGCCTGCCGACACCGCTGGACCCTGGGACAGGAAAGTGTCCATGTATTAAAAGTCAGCAGCTGCAGTATTTGTAGCTGCTGGCTTTTAATATTTTTTTTTTTTAGGCTGATGTAGGTGGACCCCCGCTTTAATACATTTTTTATAATATGCATTTGTTAGACCATCCAGCCCTTGACTCTTCCCCATTGGTAAATTTTTTATTGCATTTTTTATTTCCTCTACTGTAATCTGCTCCTCTAACCTCTCCACCACTTTCAAAGTGAGGGGTGATAATGCAGATTCTTTAATATAATTTCTAATTTCCTCCACTTGAATCCCTTCTAATCCTGCCAAATTTGGTTGGATGTTATATAGGCCCTTGTAGAACTGCTCAAATTCCATAGCTATGGATTTTGTGTCTATTATCTGTTTATTACCTATTCGTATATTATGAACGTTGGAAATTTCTTGTTGTTTTTTTTAATTGTCTGGCTAATAGTTTACCACATTTGTTCCCATGTTCATAAAATCTATGTGCGAAGAATCTATATTTATCCTTATCCCTTCTATTAAGATATATGGAGAGATTTATTCTAAGCGTTTTCAGCTGTTTAGCTTCCTCAGGGTCAAGACTGTTTTTATGTTTGATCTCTAACTCATGTATATTTCTTAATAAATCCTCCATCTCCTTCCTTTTCTTTTTCTTAACTTGCGACCCATGAGCTATCAGCTCCCCCCTAATGATGGCCTTGTGGGCTTCCCATATTATTTGTTGTGATACCTCTCCTGCTGTATTTTCTTTGAAATAACTTATCATTTTCTTCCATATATCCTCCGCTATCTGCTCGTCTTCTAACAATGACTCATTTAATCGCCATATACGCTCCTGTTGACTCACAGATACCGGAAGAAACTTCATCACCACTGGTGCATGATCGGAGATTGTTATTGGTTCTATTGTCACGGCTCTAACATATTCCAGATAATACTGGTCGACCATGAATAGATCCAATCTAGAATATACTTTATGGGTCTTTGAGTAGTAGCTATAGTCTTTCATCCTCTCATTAAAGACCCCCCAACCATCCACCAGGTGGAGACTTCGTAAATATTTTTTTAATTGTTTAAGTGCTTTATATGAGAAAACTGTTTTTCTTGATGTAGTATCTAATTCAGGGTCCAAAATAATATTAAAAGCCCCCCCCCCAAAAAAAAAAATGACGCATCCCTCCCTGAACTTCTCCAACTTTCTTTTTAATAGGAAGTCTACCGTGCCATTGTTTGGGGCATATAAGGAAACAAACATATAATAAAACCCATACAAAGTTCCTTTAATAAATAAAAACCTCCCCTCTGGGTCTGTTTGTACTGCTGTGGAAATCAATGGACATGTTTTCTCAAAAGCTATAGATACGCCCCTTGCCCTTGCGATAGGAGATAGTGTATGGAACCATTGGTTATAGCGAGATAATGGTAGCTTAGGAACCGATCCCAGCATGAAGTACATCTCCTGCATGTAGATTATATCCACCGCCTGGTGACGCACCTCCTGCCATAGGCGGCCCCTTTTTTGGGGTGAACTCAACCCCCTTACATTATATGTCATAATCTTCAATGAGTTATCCATCATTTATTTTCTCCAAAAATGTACAGAATCTACGCTTTTTTAACCCATTGCCAACTATTATCTTTTCCTTTTCTATTATGGAATTTGTACTAAAATCTAAAAATCCACATCCACCACAAAATATCACCCTGCTACTTAGGGTGTACCATCTACCAGGAGGTTAATCCCCTGCGGGCATTCCCAGCCCTACCTTCACCCTCCCACTCCTCTGCTTAATGCAGATTATCACAACCTACCTATTTGTACTGAGGGTACCCTTTCCCTCATTTATACCCCAGACCATTCTTTCTAATTTATTTTTAAATAGCTGCTTCCTTTTCATTCTATTACAATTTTTCTATGCTCGGCACTGAGGAGGAAAGGGAGGAAAGAAATGGGAAAAAAAGGGGTGGTGGTAAAATAAAGGGTAAAAATAAAAAAAATAAAAAAAAGGGGGGAAAGGGGAAAAAAAAAAGATGTTCCCCCCATTCCCCCCATCCCCCCCCCCCCCCGTCTCCTCCTCAGCGCTTCAGAACATTTCTTTTTAAATTCTTTATTTAAGTCCTTTGTTGGCTTTTCTCTGGAACTTGAGACCAAGGTTCAGGGCGTTGTATTGTGCTATTTATATTGTTTCTTCTCCAATCTGCAAAGTCAATTAGCGGGAGGTACAATATCTTCACAAACTTTTTTAAATCATCTTTTGTATGGAGTACCGCCGTTGTCCTATCTCGTGTGGCTATTAATCCAAAAGGAAATCCCCATCTATATCTAATTTCAGCCTTCCGCATTGCTTCTAGTAATGGACGCTAGTAATGGACGCACCATTTTGCATTGCATTAAAGTTCTGCGTGTTATGTCAGGGAATAAAGCAATTTGTGTCTCTTCAAATTTAATTAAGGGGGTGTTCCGTACCATTCTCATTATAATCTCCTTCACGGAATATTTATGAATTTTACATATCACTTCCTTTGGCCTTTCTTTATTTTGCTTTACAAGAGGATTAATACAGTGGACTCTATCTATTTCCACTGGTTCCAACATGCTCAGCCCCAAAATCTGTGAGAAAAGTTTCTGTACTGTTGCTAGCAGATCTTTATTATTATATTTCTCAGGTAGGTCCCGTATCCTTATGTTCTGCCGGCGGTCCCTGTTCTCGATATCATCTAATTGGTATCTATATGTATTCAACATATCTTCTTGCTGTTTATAGATATCCTGAACTTCTCCCATAGCTTGTTTAATTTGATCTTGGCCTTCTTCCAGCACTTCCACTCTATTTCCCACTGCCACTATTTCTACCCTAAGGTCTTCCACTGCTTGCTTACATGACCTCTCCACTGTGGATATCAGTTCTTGTATGTCTGTTTCTGTGGGTAATGCTCTTATTAGTTCTCTCATATCCCTAAAGTCCTGTTCATTGCCGCTCCTTACTGGTTCTGTCTCTGTCTCATTGTCTTCTGTGCGGAATATATACTCCTTAGCGGCACCTTCCATCAGCTCAGCAGGGAATGCATGTGATGTTATTCCTTCTTCTAATTTATGATCTGTCTCTAGGGGTCCCACCTCTACCTCTGTGTAACCCTGTTCATCTCCCTCTGGATCTGCTAATGGAGTGTCAGTTATTAGTGGGTCACTTGAGCTTTCTTTTGGGGTGCTTCCCAATTTCTTTGCTACTTGTGTCTCTGTATCCTTAAGAGGCCTTGATATCTCCAACTTTTGTTCTATCAGGGCGTCCCCCAGCTCATATTGTGCCTCCTTGCCTTTTTTAAGCTCATCATTCCCTCACCAAATTTCTTCCATACCTTTGGATGTCTGTGGGCTGCTCCTTTGTTCCAGTTTGGTGGGCGCTGTATGTCCGCTGCCGCTACCTCCAATCCATTACTCTCCCCCTCCAGACATCCGCCTGCCTCTCCTATTTGTTAGAGGGGCTCCAATTCTGTGGGCTGTGGATATGTGCAGTACGTAGCATGGGTGAGCCGCGACAGGCTTTCCCCTGAGATCCTCCAGTATCAGGGTTTCCGTACCGGCGCATCCCTGCTCCTGCCGTGCCTCCGATGTTCTCCCCTCTTTGCGGCGTCATGTACGCCCTCAGTCCGCCAGTCACACTCCTGCTTCCTCCCCCAGCTGGCTGGAGGGCTGCACGCCTACGAGTGTTCATCTCCTCCTCCTCCTCCGCAATGGTTCCTTCGCTTTCCTCACTCCTTTCACCTTCTGTCTCTGTGTTCAAAACAACATGCTTCTAATCAAGCATGTCAGGTGCAGCTCTTTCTCTCTGGTCCGGGTGTGTGAGGGAGCTCTCACCTCACACGTCTGCTCCTCCCATCACCTCCCCCCTAAGGCGGCAGGATTTAGCCAGTGATTGGATGTGGGGGCTGAAGGAGAGGTCAGAGTCAAGGATTACACCCAGCTTCCTGGCATGTGCAGAGGGACCAATGGTTGTGCTGTTGATTTTAATGGTAAAGTCATGGGGGGGGACCGGGAAGGAGGAAATATAACAAGCTCGGTTTAAGAAAGATTGGGTTTGTGAAAGTTTTGTGACATCCATACCGATATATCATTCAGTAAGTTTGAGATCCGTGAGGAGATCGAGGGGGTGAGTTGAGGAGTGGAGAGATAGATCTGGGTGTCATCAGGATAGAGGTTGTATTGGAAGCCATGGGAGGTTATCAACTGACCCAGGGAAGAGGTATAGAGCGAGAATAGGAGGGGCCCAAGGACGGAGCCTTGGGGTACCCCAACAGAGAGAGGAAGAGTAGCGGAGGAGATGGAGTTGTAAGTGACACTGAAAGTGCGCTGAGATAGGTCGGAGGAAAACCAGGATAAAGCAGAATCACAGAGGTCAAGGGAGTGCAGTTTGCTGAGGAGGAGCAGGTGGTCAACTGGTAATTAATATGTTTGGTTTTAAAGGGATGAGGTCCCAACTCTAGATTCTGTAGACACAGCATGTCCTAATAAGGTGCATTTGAACTGCAGGCAAAGCAGGTCAAACATAACTTTCATGTCAATTGCTACGTTTTCCATTCCATTCCAGCTGCATGCAATCAAATGGAAAACACAGCGGTTGAATTAAACTCCCAGCTCGTTTGCATTCCATTACAGCTGTAGGCAATCGAATGGAAAACAGCGTTTAAGTTAAACGCCCAACATGAACTCTTAAACAGTTGTCATCAGAAACAGAGAGGGTGATACTATCGTGGGAACACAGACAGAACCTCTGTCAGTTTATTATTGCTATCTCCTCCCTACTTTTTAAAAACAAAAGCTTTGTGGCTACAGATACACAGTGCGGTCTGGAGGATGTATTCTTTATACAGTCTACTCATCTTTGGATAACTCCTCATGCATACATATAACAGGGGAGGGCTGGCAGCCTTAGGCCTGGGGGGCAAGTCCAATCAAGTGGCCCATTAAACCACCAAATCAGCTCACCACATTCCCTGTACATAGAGAGGGCAGGAGACTGCTCCACATTGCCCCAGAGAGAGAGACCGCTTCAAACTGCCTGCACAGAGAGAGAGAGACCGCTTTACACTGCCTGCACAGAGAGTGAGACCGCTTCACACTGCCTGCACAGAGAGAGAGACCGCTTCGCACTGCCTGCACAGAGAGAGAGACCGTGCAGTGAGAGAAGCACATGCAGGCGCATGCCAGAGCACCGGCCAGATTAAGGGTGTGGTGGGCCTGGTGCTGCAGTTGAGCAGGTTTAGGAGTGGCAGGGATATGAAGTAATTTCATATCCCAGCTCTACTCTTACTGGCCACCCTCCTGTATTTCCAGGAGCCTGTGCCCAGACTTGGTCACAGCCCCACAGGTGTAATGCTAGGGAAGCCTGGCACTTGATTTACCAAGCTTCCATAAGAGCCATGTGTCGGTGTGTGTTCTGAGGTGAAAGTTTTCAAGCCATCAGATTACAGTGATCACTGCCGGCAGCTATAGCAGCCAGCAGTGATCGCCAAAAAAATAAATAAAGACACGCTATTTGTACTGAAGTCAGTTGTACCGAAGTCAGTTGATAGATCGAATTCTGTACAACCAGTCTGCACATAGATAGATTGAAATTTCTGCTGAACCGGCAGAATTTCAATCTGTCTATGGTGGCCTAAGTCCACCAGTCTCTGGGTTTAATAATATCCTCAAATCTTCTAAAAGGGGTGCTCCACTTAGGTGTAGAAATTCACTTTGAACTCCACCTTATTTCCAGAACTCTCTTTAGGGTACTTTCACACTGAAGGCGCTTTACAGGCGTTTTAGTGCTAAAAATAGCGCCTGTAAACTGCCTCTCATGCCACCCCAGTGTGAAAGCCCCGAGTGCTCTCACACTGGGGCGATGCGCTTGCGGGACATTCTAAAAAGTCCTGCAAGCAGCATTATTGGGGCGGTTTGGGAGAGGTGCCCTGCCCATTGAAATTAATGCAACACGGGCAGTTTTAACCCTTTGTTCGGCCCCTAGCGGGGGTTAAAACGAAAACAACGGTAAAAACGTCACTAAAACGAGCAGCGCTTTACCACTACCGCCCACACCACTCCAGTGTGAAAGTACCCTTAGGTATTAGATGTGCAAACAATAAGGTGAGAGCCCATCTAATACCTACAGAGAGTAATGGAAATAAGGTGGAGTTCAAAGAGAACTGTGCCATTACATGCAGGGATTGGCATTTAGGGGGTTAAAACAGGCAGGGATGGAATGTAATATCAACGCATCACTGCCTGTCAAATGCCTCTGAAAAGTGACCTGAGCATGGATCACTTTTTAGAGGAGTGGCAGTGCCTGCTGCAAGTGAATACAAGCATTTGGGCTCACACTGGTGTGCTGTGTTTGGCTGCAGTGCGGGTGTACTGGTGGGTTTCCTTAGCCGCAGTCCCTCAGACTTCTTTTAGGTTGTACTTTGCATTTTGCAGCATTTTCTGAAAGTGCACCAAATATGCAGCATGCAGGACGTTTTGTGCACTTTCAGAACATGCAGTAAATGTGCAACCTCTATGGGACCAGGGGCAACATGCAGGAAGACCGCCAGCATTGCAGCCAAACTGCAGCATGCCAGTGAGAGCCCACATCATAACACCTAGGAGAGCGAGGTACTGTCACAGGCTGCTAGAGAAAAAACTTTTTGGCTGCAGAGAGAGGGAGGAGCTCACTTACTTGTACGGTCCCAGCCTGAGGAGACTCGCTGGATTCCAGCCGACTGCTCAGATTTAATTTTACCGCCCACACATCCTCTTCACAGACAGCACACGGGCTGGGGAAAGAGAGAGCAGGTCCAGCCTCTGCCAGCCATTCATGTGCTGTGCTGTGCTCTGTAACACAGACTGTTAGCCCTGAGACATCGCTGGCTCACAGTACTAGACTCGGCCAGCTCAAGAACTGTGCATGTGCGGTTTTGAGCTGACGACACAGCAGCCTTTGCACAGCATATAAGAGCGGCCCAGGGGGCAATTGCATCCCTGACCCCCGGCCCAGCCTGCCCTGATATAACCCATCATATACTTTAGCAAATTCATACCTGAAGGAATCCAGGCAACTCTTTTTCCATCATTTTTGCTCAATGGTTAAAGTTTCTTTTTTGCCTTCTTTTATGGCATATTTGTTAAAGACTCCTATGAAGGAATCAATCGCGGTCTCCAGTTGTGTCATCCTTGCAAACAGTCACCTGGGCAGCGGCAGAGTTTGGTCAGAGGTTGTAGGCAGAGTGAAGCTTCTGAGGTTTGCTGCAGCTTTTATAGGAAATCTTTATCTCTAAGTAAATACCCTGGTGGAATTGCCATGGCTGGGTGTAACAGTCTTACTAATAACTAAGATAAATAGACTTTATTTATATTAATATTTATATTAATTATTATCTGTGTTTGCCAAATGTTGACTCAGAGATTTGGTGTAGCCATAGTTGGCTTAGTTTAGGTTGTGTTTTAATAAGAAACATCAGACACACCTAACTACAGAGTACAGTTTTTGTCTCCTAAACCAGATTATAGGTGTATTTATGCTAGATTGTATTGTTGTAGTAATTTGTATAGAAGAAAAGGGCAATATACTGTATGGCATGTCACTCTTCCACCAATAACTAGTCCTTCTTCTTTGCCTCTTCTATGGTGCTAGGTGGTCATGTATGAGTCAGGGAGTGTCGCTGATATCATCACCGCAACATTGTGCCTTTGTGACTCCCTGCTCTCACAGAAAGATGACCTCAGAGCGGTAAATGTAATGACAGAGGTAACATATCCTAAAAGACCAGCACACACAGGGCTGGACTGGGACAAAAATGTGGCCCTGGACTTCATCCAGACGGGCCCAGGGCACGGCACATCAGGGCACGGCACATCAGGGCAAGGTACATCAGGGCACGGTACATCAGGGCACATCAGGGTACAGGGCACAGCACATCAGGGTACAGAGCACATCAGAGCAAAACACATCAGGGTACAGCACATCAGGGCACATCAGGGTACAGGGCACAGCACATCAGGGTACAGAGCCCAGCACATCAGGGCACAAGGCACATCAGGGCACAACACATCAGGGTACAGCACATCAGGGTACAGCACATCAGGCCACATCAGGGTACAGGGCACAGCACATCAGGGTACAGAGCCCAGTACATCAGCGTACAGGGCACAACATATCAGGGTACCGTGCACAGCACATCAGGGTACAGGGCACAGCACATCAGGGTACAGAGCCCAGTACATCAGCGTACAGGGCACAGCACATCAGGGTACAGAGCCCAGTACATCAGCGTACAGGGCACAACATATCAGGGTACAGGGCACAGCACATCAGGGTACAGGGCACAGCACATCAGGTCACAGTACATCAGGGTACAGAGCCCAACACATCAGGGCACGGCAGGGCACAGTACATCAGGGTACATCACATCAGGGTACAGGGCACAGCAGATCAGGGTATAGCACATCAGGACACAGCACATGAGGGCACAGAATATCAGGGCACATGACATTGAGCCACAGCACACCGGGGCACAGGACATCAGGGCATAGGACTTTGGGGCACAGCACATCAGGGCACATCAGGGTGCATTAGGGCACATAGTACATCAGGGCACAAAGCACATCAGGGCACGGGGCACATCAGGGCACATGGCACATCAGGGCACATGGCACATCAGAGAACGGGCACATCAGCGCACGGGGCACATCAGCGCACTGGGAACATCAGCGCACATTATGGCACATCAGGGAACATGATGGGGCACATGGTACATTATGGGGCAAATCGCACATCAGGGCATGGGGCACAAAGCACATCAGGGCACGGGGCACATCAGGGCATGGGGCACATCAGACCACATGGTACATCAGGGCACAGGGCACATAGCACATCAGGGCACGGGGCACATGGCACATCAGGGCTCGGGGCACATCAGGGCACATGGGGCACATTATGGGGCACATAGCACATCAGGGCATGAGGCACATTAGGGCACATGGCACATCAGGGCACAGAACATCAGGGCACACGACATTGAGCCGGGGCACGTTATGTGGCACATAATCAGGGCACATTGTGGGATCTTACTAGCCAGCATGCAGAGTAGCGCAGGGAGCTTCTGTAGTAGTAAGTTCTCTCTCTCGTGTCATCACGCTGTTCCCCGGCGGCCCCTCCTCTCTTCTCGTCTATACCAGATGATCTTACAAGCCAATTGGTATAGACGAGAAGAGAGGAGGGGCCGTCGGGGAACAGCGTGATGACACGAGAGAGAGAACTTACTACTACAGAAGCTCCCTGCGCTACTCTGCATGCTGGCTAATCTCGATCTACCCGTCAGGCGCCAGCTGTTGGCGGTTGACGGGTAGATCGCCGCGCACCACAGATACGGCTAAAAGTGAAACTGGCCCAGACTGAGCCGTCGGCCCACCGGGAATCTCCCGGTAGTCCCGATGGCCAGTCCATCCCTGGGCACACAGAACTCCACTTTTAGTTCAGGTGGATTGAAAAAGGGTTGGACCTGACCCCAAACATACCAATGTGTTAATCTGACTCCTCAGAAAAGAAAGGATTTGTGTTGCATTTGATACAATATGATTCTTTTTTATTAATCAGACTTAAGATACATGGGACATAACATTACACAATAGTGGTTGGTCATAGAGATATTGTCAGTTTTTGGCTTGAGTAGATTTCTCAAACAAATGCTGTTTTATACAATGGGGGTAAATATCATTGTTGTATTCAATGATATTTCAATTAACAGGCTATTGTCTCTATAGCTACAGTAAACAAGTAAGAAATGTACTTGTTTGAGGTCCTTTCAGCTCTCAAACTGAAAGAATGACTGTTAGATTACTGTCAGGTGTTGGCCTGATTAGACAATGGGTACGTAGATGCAGTTTTCAACAGTCCATTGTTTCTACAGCTACAGTAAACAGACATGTTTTCTGTTGTTTGGTAACTATGGCAAACAGCCTGACACATAAAAGGGGGTGAGTAGGGACACACACACACACCATCATGCTTTGAAGATCAGAATCTGACACTCATGATACAAGAACACTGCCTGGTGTCCAAGAAGCATTGTTGCCAATGGAGATCACGAACATACAGTAACAGAAGATAAGTAACTTTTAAGTGTATTTGTACTGATATAGACTATAGGCTGTTCATTTGATAGGCATTTTGCTTGCTATAGAGATCTGTCAGTCTTGTATTGTATTCCTAATATAGTAATAGTTTTGTATGTACAGCATCTTTGTATATTAAAAGCACAATTTAAACACTGCAGAAATCTCAGCTTCCTTGCTTATACCACAGAGTAACCTTGCTAGATAGACGCAAGCAAAACAGATTTCACTCACTTTACTTTTGATCCTGTTGGTTTGAGTCAGTATTTTCCAGGTATAGATATAGTGTAGGAAAAAGCCTGATATGAAAATATCCATAGGGGTTTATTTACTAAAGCTGGAGAGTGCAAAATCAGGCTCACTTCTGCATAGAAACCAATCAGCTTCCAGGTTTTATTGCCAATGCTTAATTGAACAATCTGAGGTTAGAAGCTGATTGGTTTCTTTGCATAAGTGAGTCTGATATTGCACTAACTAGCTTTAGTAAATAAACCCCATAGTTATTAGTTTGTTAGGTTTTGGGAACAGGGCCCATCGGGGGGGCAGCTGATACACATTTAGGGGGCCAAGGTGTCCCAAGGGGCCTCGGCTACCCAGGCCCAAACCAAAGAGAGCCGATGCACTCAAAGGGATGTCTCTGTGCTGAATATACGGAGCTGTTGTTTTGCTGAATATATGGGGCTGTCTCTTTGCTGAATATATGGGGCTCTCTCTTTGCTGGATTGGGATGTCTGTTTGCTGCATTGAGATGTCTCTTTGCTGAATATATGGGGCCAGCCCTTTGCTGGAGTGAGTTTATTTTCATATATTAAGTTGTAAGAGTGTTAAAATAAAAGTGGGTGCACCAAAGAACTCAGTGGGATGGCCAGTGGGCGGATTTGAAGGAACGGCCAATGGGCGGGCCCTGGGGAATGTTGGTGGTCAGGCCAGCAAGCCCAGGCTTAAAACTGTGTAAGGGGCCCCAAAATTTCTGATGGCTGACCTGTTTGTGAATATTGAATCCAGAGAGTCAAACAACAGATCTTTATCATAAAGTATGCTGGTTAGTTTTGAATAAAGTATGTGCTAATTGTTTTTGGTGAGACCTAAGGAGAAAGTTTAGTTGTATGTGCTAAACTGTTTAAAAGTGTTTAAATAACTGTACCTGCATCCTATAGATCAGAAATTCGAAATCTGGAAAAAAATGAGGCACTCAGGACTTTCATGGTACAGTACAACTAAACTCACAACTCTAAATTCTTATTAAAATTATAATTTATATTGCACCAATCTTAGGTTAAAAGAATCCTTTCACGAACATTTGTCAGCAACAATCGACAAAACGCAAGAAACATAAAAAGATATATATTCCCCTTCAGACACTGAATATTGTAGTATAGTATCCTCCCAACTATAGGAGATCTATATTAATAATGATCCAGTCTTTCACTCGACATGTTTTGCGAGGAACCTGCTTCCTCAGGAGTTTGAATAGAAAGAGTGTTGATCTGTAGAAAAATAAACATAATAATAATATACAGAAAGAGTGTAAACCTTTATACATATATAAGCAGGCATGAGTGCCTGGAGTAAGAGGAACTGCAGCACACATGCCCTCAAGCAATAAAGTGGATAATAAGACATCATACCCAATACATAAAACAAACAACAAACATTGGACTGTGACATTCCCCGATTCTGCGGATTGATCAAAAGGCTGATAAAGATGGGGCTGTATTCACCCACTCACTCTGTGAGTACCGCCCCATCTTTATCAGCCTTTTATTTTTCTACAGATCAACACTCCTTCTATTAAAACTCCTGAGGAAGCAGGTTCCTCGCTACTGTTTACTTGCCCTTTATATCCCTTATTAATTTTATGGACATAATCCTTACAGTTTTTCATCCCCAGGTGACTGAAATTGTTGCAGTGTCCTCTGGCTCTGTCTCTCTCCCGGGAGCCGTGACGCGCTTCGCGGGCCTCCGCCCACCCCCGCCTCCTTGAGTCCTGGGTGAGGTGGATGCGTTGTCACTGCGCGGCAGCGCCACGTACTCCACGCCATACGTGCGGCGCCTACGACGCCTTCACGGTTATGGCTCGCTGGGTTCCATACTCGTGGGCGAATGGGAGAGACGCCGTCTAGCCGGAGATGTCTGTTCCGACTGACGGCGCCGGCTCTCCACCCCCTGCCTCACGGCGTGATGTTGGTGGGCGTTCCCGTGGTTGCCTTATATAGGCGCCTCCAGGGGCGGCTCTGTCACTCGAGGCTCTCTGTACACTGGCTGCACATAGTCCGGATCACCCCTCCATATGTTCTTATCCCTCTTCTCTCTGAGGTAACCCGACACACTACCCCTCCTTCTCCTCTGTTCATCTGCTGCACTCACCTTTACCCCCCTTGGTACCACTTTTCACTCCTTCCTACTCCTCCTCTGTTGGTCACTGTTTTTCTACTGGCAACGTGTGGTTGCCAGTTCTCATTTCAGCACTCATTTTCACCCACTAGCACTTGCTCTCTGTCTTCAGCCTCACCCCTTTCCACTGTTGTCACTTGGTTTGTCAATCATTTTTCACTTTACCCCAGAGATGCCTCGTGTTTTCATGCCTACCCTGGCTGGTTGCCTGTGTGTTTCGTCTCCGCTGAGATGCCCACCTCGGCTCCCGGTGAGAGATTGTTCCCGGAGGCCTGCGACACCCCATCACCATATTACATACCAATTGCAACCCTAACCAGTAAGTACATCCTGGTGTCGGGGTTCTCTATCTTATTATGTCTATGCTTTTGTAGATATTTATTGACTTTTTATACTCCCATTGTAGGAATATCACGTGCATGCTCCTGACGAGTGGCGCACTGCAAACGCATAGAGATTTTTGGTGCTGTGTCCTTGCCCATTTATATCTTGATTATCAAGTTATCCTTCTACCCCCACCTGTACAGGTTCAGTGAAGCCATAGGTCCTGCAGGCAGTACCTTGATTTTTTTACACCGATACTATCTAATTGTCTATGATGAACTACGGAACTTTATTTTTACTCTATAATGAGACAAGAATGATACTATGTTCATTATTATGTTTATCAATTATATTATTGCTATCAGTGGCTACATCATGAGACATTTTGCCAGCAATATTTGTATTGTCATTATCATGCATATCAATCATTTGATTCTAGTATGGTTTGTTGTAATCTATCATACCAATAAAGATCTGTTGCTCACCGAATACTCTTTTGCTGCCATATAGTTCATTTAAAGCCCCATTCCTTCCTTTTTTTTTGTTTTTTTTTGTTTTTCCTTAGATATTACAGAGATTGGTATTGTGGTAATATTGAAGTTTATTGAGATTCCCATACATTGGAGATTCCACCATTATTGTTAAGTTACTGCTGTACTTTTTTTTTCTGGTGTGGGAACACATAATAGTGCTTAGCAGCAAGCCTTTTACTGACACTTTTTTATTTTACCTCCAGTAGTAAATAGTATTGTAAATAGTAGTGTGGTGATTACCTATTATACTAAAGATCGGCATGTGGCATTAATAAACATCAACGGATTTCAGTTGTGGCCGCCCCCCCCCCCAATGGATAATGTGCCTGGCTGCTGAGTTCATCTCCCATTCCCTGTACTTAGTACACTGAGTAGCTGCACTGATAGGTGGCACTGATTGGCAGCACTGATGGGCAATGATTGGCGGCACTGATGTCCACTGATAGGCAGCACTGATGGGCACTTATAGGCACTGATTGGTGGCACTGTTAGGCTCGATTAACACTAATGCATTTTTTGATGCATTTTGCAGAAATGCAGGGAAATTTTTTAACATGGATTCCTATGGAACATGTTCACATCAATGCATTTTTGTGCCTCTGCGTCATTTTGCGGGTCGGGGACCCGCAAAATGCAGCGTTTTGCATGTAATAGAGTTCAATGGACCCGCATCGAAAACGCAAGTATCGCGTTTTCCCCGCGATTTGCGTTTTTTTTTCTTTCCTTTTTTTTACACTGTATATAGTTGGTTGCTAAGGAGGGGGCCCGCTCAATGTAGAATGTAAAAAAAAAAATGCTGGCTAAAAAAGAAATCGTGAAAAAAAACAGCGTGGGTCCCCCCCATGTCCATACCAGGCCCTTGGGTCTAGTATGGATTCGAAGAAGAACACCGGACAAAGAAGACAGAATAGGACGGAAGAAAAAGCAGGGGGAGAAGGAGAAGACCGAAGGATGAAGATGCGGGAGAAGATGGAGGAAGACTGGAGGAAGAAGCAGAGAAGAAGATTTTTAATAAGAGACTCGTCAAAAACTGTCCACTGTATTTTTTAACACTACACTTTTTTTTTTAGTGAATGGGTAGGGGTACAATGTACCTCATACTCATTCACATAGGGGGGGGGCAGGGATCCAGGGGCACCCTTGTTAAAGGGGGCTTCCAGATTCCGATAAGCCCCCCATCCGCAGACCCCGACAACCACCGGGCAAGAGTTGTCGGGAAGAGGCCCTTGTAGGCATCAACATGGGGGCAAGGTGCTCTGGGGTGGGGGGCGGGGGGTTCAGGAGGGGGGGGGGCGCCTGCTCGTCCCCCTTTCTTTCCTGACCTGCCGGGCTGCATACTTGGATAAGGGTCTGGTATGGATTTTGGGGGGACCCCCAGGCCATTTTTTAAAAATTTTTGGTGTGTGGGGGTCCCCTCCGAATCCATACTAGACCCAAGGGCCTGGTATGAACTTGGGGGTGGGGGCGACCCCACGCTGTTTTTTCTCTCGATTTTTTTTTTTTTTTTTTTTTTAGCCGGCAATTCTTTTTTTTTTTACATTCAGCGGGAAGCCCGCTGACAACTGATAACTCATCGGTTGTTAAGGACGCGGTGGCTGGCTTCCTGGCCCCCTCCTTAGCAACCAGCTATATACAGTGTAAAAAAAAACGAGCAAATTGCGGCAAAATCGCGGTAAAATCGCTGTAAAAACATGTGTCCAAAAATGCGGCAAGCACCGCAAAAAGCACTGCAGAAACGCTCAAAAGCAACATGCATAGATGTGCATCGAGCCTTAGGCAGCACTAATGGACACTGATTGGCAGCACTGATAGGCCGCACTGTTGGGCACTGATAGGTGGCACTGATTGGCGGCACTAATAGGCTGCACTGATTGGCAGCGTTAATGGACACTAATTGGTAGCACTGATAGGCAGCACTGATTGGCAGCACTGGCACTGATAGGCACTGATTGGCAGCACTGATGGGCACTGATAGGTAGCATTGATTGGCAGCTTTGATTGGCACTAATTGGCAGCATTGATTGGCACTGATAGGTAGCACTGATTGTCACTGATAGGTAGCATTGATTGGCACTTATAGTTAGCATTGATTGGCACCATTGACTGGCACTGATTGGCACTGATAGGAAGCACTGATTGGCAGCATTGATTGGCACTGATAGGCAGCATTGGTTGGCACAGGTTGTCACTGATAGGCAGCATTGATTGGCACTCTCAGGGGAGAGGGGGAATTTCACACACAGCAGACATTGAGGCTTGTCAGAGCTGCTATGTGTGTGAAACTGTCTGCAGATAATGTAACTACTTGCAGGGAGAGATCACAACTCAGCCGTGATGCCGGGGATGATTGGGCTGCTTAAGAAAGGGGGTGGAGCCACATAAATGGAGCGGCCCGCCCAGACTCCATCCCTTTGGCTGGTGTTTGTAAGCTTTTTGGTCCCGCCCACCCCCGACATCACCGCTGAATTTTGACAGTTGATCTTTCTCTCTACAAGCAGTGACATTATCTGACAGATCACACACTCAGCGTCCTCCCTCCCCCCAATTTAAGTACTAAGTACCGTAGTTTGTCATCATTCTACGAGTGTGTGCAATTTCAAAGCATGACATGTTAGGAATCTATGTACTTGGCGTAACATCATCTTTCATATTATCCAAAAAAATTGGGCTAACATTACTGTTTTGTTTTTTTTTATTCATTGAAATGTATTTTTTCCCCCAAAAATTGCGTTTGAAAGACCGCTGCGCAAATGCAGTGTGACATAAAATATTGCAACATCCACCATTTCATTCTTTAGGGTCTCTGCTAAATATATATATATATATATATATATATATATATATATATATATATATATATATATATATATATATATATATATGTAGCGCTGGTAGATTTTTCAATCTACTGCTTATAGGTAAATTTAGTGGGTTATCTGTTCATACATAGTCAGATTTGCCTCTGTTCCAGCTTGGCTGAGTTACATGTAGTTTTTTCCAAGCATCAACTACCCTTTCAATAAAATAATACAATAATAGTTTCTAAGATTAGTTTTGAACTATCCTCCAGATAGTTTAAGGTCATGTCCCCGTATTCTTGATTTTGGTTTTAGATTGAAAAAACTGCCCTTCTGAACCTTGTTCACCCCCTTGATGTATTTCAGTGGTTCTCAAACCTGTCCTCAAGTACCCCCAACAGGCCAAGTTTGCAGGTTTTCCTTTATCTTGCACAGGTGCTTTAAATCAGAGCCAATGGCTTGGTATTTTGGACAGCTATTTTATCTATTTTAATTTGGGGGTACTTGAGGACAGGGTTGAGAACCACTGATGTTTTAGGATTTAGGATGGAGATGGAGTCTCAGATTGCCAGATGGTCCACAGTGACCTTGTGAGGTCACCTGAGGGATGGGGGGGGGGCATTTAACTGTTTGATTATGACAATGAAGCCTCTTGTATTCACAATAAACCAAACTGATCATCTCTGCTAAAGACCAATTTATTCAGTTGAACTTTCTATCTAGGATTAACTATACCCCCAGCGTTTGCATCACATTAACCCTACCGTCCACAGCAGCAGATATCAGACTGAGATGAGCACCTTTTTATCACATGGTGTGGAGTTGTCTTTAAAGCGGAGTTCCAGTCATTTGTGTGTTTATTAAAAGGCAGCAGCTACAAAAAGTGTAGCTGCTGACTTTTAATAAACACGCACTTACCTGTCCCACGATCCAGCGGTGCACTCACCCCAGCAGTATTCTTCCTCTCTCAGCAGCGCCGGCATCACTACTGTGGGCACTCGGCTGTGACAGCTTGCGGCTTTACAACCAGGTGCCCAATGGGCGAGTGCCGCTGCGCTCTGTGGTTGGTCCTGAAGTCTTCTAGAACTTGTCTTGTGTCCCAGAAGACTTTCGGAGGGAGGGGGGAAGGATAACTTCCACTTCTGATCGCCTAAGGCAAATAGAACGGAAGTGGCTGCGTGTACCTGTCAAAATCGAGGTACCCCTCCTCCCCAAAAACTTAGTTTCACCATCAGGAGCTGGGCAGGAGGTCTTAAAGTGGAATTTCCACTTTTGAGTGGAACTCCACTTTAAATCCCAAATTGGGGAACGGCACTGGTCACCTTTTGAGCTACAGGAAGCAGGTCCAAGCAACAGAATCCATTGATCTGCTTCTTATGCCGCGTACACACGAGCGGACTTTACGGCAGACTTTGCCCGGTGGACTTTTCAACCGGACTCGATTTCGACGGATTCATTTAAAACATGTTTCAAATCTAAGTCCGTCCAACTTTTGAGAAAACAAAGTCCGTTGGAGCCCACACACGATCGAATTGTTCGACCAAATCCCATCCGCCGGGCAAAGTCTGCCGTAAAGTCCACTCGTGTGTACGCGGCATTACCTGTAGCTTCCCTTAAGGTTGCACCTTAAACAACTCCTGGGGGTTGTAGAATTGTCATATTAACATCAACTTCCATGAAAAGCCAAGAACAAAACTAAACAAATATGTGTCAAAATACTTTATTAAAAGAGTTTACACTGGTACAGAATGTTTTTATATAACATAATAAATTATAAAATGACTTCCAGCATTTCAACACATCACACCAAAGAATAAACTGCAAGGAGTATCCCGAACCAGAACAAAATACTAAAATATTTTAACATCCATACCCTGTTTTTTCTTTCAATAAATTCTAAGCCCTAAAGCAGGCCATACATTAAACACTGTCCCACAATTAGCTGTAAGCACAACGTAAGAAAGGAACCACCCTACAACCAAGAAGGTGTAGGGGGTGATAATGTGACTGGCCAAATGAGGATGATAAGGTTTATTAAAATGGATGAGAATCCACACCCACGTGTGGACCTGCTTTGTTGAACTATGAAACAAAAGGTGTATGTGTGTGTGTATATATGTATATATATATATATATATATATATATATATATATATATATATATATATGGTATATTGCAGCCATTTGCTAAAATCATTTAAGTTAATTTTTTCCTTATTAATGTACACACAGCACCCCATATTGACCTAAAAACACAGAATTGTTGACATTGGGTTTACATCCACTTTAATGAGGAAAAAAATGAACTTAAATGACGGGTTTACATCCACTTTAATGTACACACAGCACCCTATGTTAACAGAAAAACACAGAATTGTTGACATTTTTGCAGATTTATTAAAAAAGACAAACTGAAATATCACATGGTCCTAAGTATTCAGACCCTTTGCTGTGACACTCATATATTTAACTCAGATGCTGTCCATTTCTTCTGATCATCCTTGAGATGGTTCTACATCTTCACTTGAGTCCAGCTGTGTTTGATTATACTGATTGGACTTGATTAGGAAAGCCACACACCTGTCTATATAAGACCTTACAGCTCACAGTGCATGTCAGAGCAAATTAGAATCATGAGGTCAAAGGAACTGCCTGAAGAGCTCAGAGACAGAATTGTGGCAAGGCACAGATCTGGCCAAGGTTAGAAAAAAAATTCTGCTGCACTTAAGGTTCCTAAGAGCACAGTGGCCTCCATAATGCTTAAATGGAAGACATTTGGGACGACCAGAACCCTTCCTAGAGCTGGCCGTCTGGCCAAACTGAGCTATCGGGGGAGAAGAGCCTTGGTGAGAAAGGTAAAGAAGAACCCAAAGATCACTGTGGCTGAGCTCCAGAGATGCAGTCGGGAGATGGGAGAAAGTCAACCATCACTGCAGCCCTCCACCAGTCGGGGCTTTATGGCAGAGTGGCCCGACGGAAGCCTCTTGCAAGACACATGAAAGCCCGCATGGAGTTTGCTAAAAAACACCTGAAGGACTCCAAGATGGTGAGAAATAAGATTCTCTGGTCTTATGAGCCCAAGATAGAACTTTTTTGAGCTTAATTCTAAGCGGTATGTGTGGAGAAAACCAGGCACTGCTCATCACCTGTCCAATAAAGTCCAATACAGTCCCTACAGTGAAGGATGGTGGTGGCAGCATCATGCTGGGGGGGGGGGGGGTGTTTTTCAGCTGCAGGGACAGGTTGCAATCGAGGGAAAGATGAATGCGGCCAAGTACCTTGATATCCTGGATGGAAACCTCCAGAGTGCTCAGGACCTCAGACTGGGCCGAAGGTTTACCTTCCAACAAGACAATGACCCTAAGCACACAGCTAAAATAACGAAGGAGTGGCTTCACAACAACTCTATGACTGTTCTTGAATGGCCCAGCCAGAGCCCTGACTTAAACCCAATTGAGCATCTCTGGAGAGACCTAATAATGGCTGTCCACCAACGTTTACCATCCAACCTGACAGAACTGGAGAGGATCTGCAAGGAGGAATGCAGAGGCGTAACTAGAACCTTCAGGGCCCCGGTGCAAGAAACCATGATGGGCCCCCCTTCCATCCGAGCCCCAGCTTCCAATTTTGGGAGGGTGTCCATGGACATCCTCCCAAAACTGTGCTTCCCACATGACCCCTGGGACATGCATCCAGCGCAATCACATTGGCCCTTTACCATGTGATCAGCTGATTACATGTAAACAGACTGGTTATCCATAGCCCTTACCTCACACGCTGTGTTTGTGTTAGGAAAGGACTGCCATTAACTGTCAAGAATGTCAGTAAATTGTTTACACTGATAATCAGTGCCCCAATCATCAGTGCCCATCAGTGCTGCCTATCAGTGCCCATCACTTCCACCTACAAGTGTTACCTATCAGTGCTCATTAATGCTGCCTATTAGTGCCCATCAATTCTGCCTATCAGCACCTCTGCCTTAATGCCACCTAACTGCGTCCATCAGTGCCACCTATCAGTACTCTTAAATTCTGTCCATCAAAGCCCATCAATACTGCCTGAGTTCTGCCTATCAGTGTTCCTCAGTGCCCATCAGTACCGCCTATCAGTGCCCATCAATGCCACCTATCAGTGCAGCCTATCAGTGCACATTAGTGCCTCCTATCAGTGCTGCCTATCAGTGCTCATCAATGCGGCCTATCAGTGCTCATCAGTGCCTCCTATAAGTGCTCATCAGTGCCCATCAGTGCCTCCTATCAGTGCCCATAAATGCCTATCAGTGCCCATCAGTGCCTTCTATCAGTGCTCATCAGTGCCTTTTATCAGTGCTCATCAGTGCCTTCTATCAGTGCTCATCAGTGCCTTCTATCAGTGCTCAACAGTGCCTTCTATCAGTGCTCAACAGTGCCTTCTATCAGTGCTCATCAGTGCCCATCAGTGCCTTTCATCAGTGCTCATCAGTGCCTTCTATCAGTGCTCATCAGTGCCGTCTATCAGTGCCTTCTATCAGTGACTTCTATCAGTGCTCATCAGTGCCCATTAGTGCCTTCTATCAGTGCTCATCAGTGCCGTCTATCAGTGCTCATCAGTGCCTTCTATTAGTGCTCATCAGTGCCTTCTATTAGTGCTCATCAGTGCCTTCTATTAGTGCTCATCAGTGCCCATCATTGCCTTCTATTAGTGCTCATCAGTGCCTTCTATCAGTGCTCATCAGTGCCTTCTATCAGTGCTCATCAGTACCTTCTATTAGTGCTCATCAGTGCCCATCAGTGCTCATCAGTGCCTTCTATTAGTGCTCATCAGTGCCCATAAGTGCTCATCAGTGTCTTCTATCAGTGCTCATCAGTACCCATCAGTGCTCATCAGTGCCCATCAGTGCCCATCAGTGCCTTCTATCAGTGCTCGTCAGTGCCTTCTATTAGTGCTCATCAGTGCCTATCAGTGCCTTCTATCAGTGCTCATCAGTGCCTTCTATTAGTGCTCATCAGTGCCTTCTATCAGTGCTCATCAGTGCCTATCAGTGCATTCTATCAGTGCCCATCAGTGCTCCTCAGTGCCCATCAGTGCCCATCAGTGCTCATCAGTGCCTTCTATCAGTGCCCATCAGTGCCTTCTATCAGTGCTCATCAGTCCCTGCTATTAATTTCTATTAGTGCTGTCTGCCCTCTCAGGACAGCACAGCTCTGAGCGGAGATCGTGTGTCATAGATTAATAGCACAGAGAGACTCCGGCAGCAGCATTAATGTTCTATTTGTCGGTCCTCTCTGGCAGAGATGAGATAGGAGGACACACAGCTGATCTCACGGCTCCCCCTTCTCCCTTCTCCCCCCTCCCCTCTCTGTGCTCCGTGGGCACTCAAGTGTGAAGCTAAAGAGCTCACATTTCCCGCGGAGCACAGAGAGGGGAGGGGGGAGAAGGGGGAGCCGTGAGATTAGCTGTGTGTCCTCTCTCATCTCTGCCAGAGAGGACCGACAAATAGAACGTTAATGCCGCCGGAGTCTCTCTGTGCTATTAATCTATGACACACGATCTCCGCTTAGAGTCGTGTGTGAAGATCAACCCCGCTGGGCCCCCCCACAGTGGCGGAATGCCGGGCCCAGTCGCAACTGCGACTGTTGCGACCCTGGTAATTCCGCCACTGGAGGAATGGCAGAGGATCCCCAAATCCAGGTGTGAAAAACTTGTTGCATCTTTCCCAAAAAGACTCATGGCTGTATTAGATCAAAAGGGTGCTTCTACTAAATACTGAGCAAAGGGTCTGAATACTTAGGACCATGTGATATTTCAGTTTTTCTTTTTTAAAAAAAAATTGCAAAAATGTCAACAATTCTGTGTTTTTCTGTCAATATGGGGTGCTGTGTGTACATTAATGAGGAAAAAAATGAACTGATTTTAGCAAACGGCTGCAATATAACAAAGAGTGAAAAATGTAAGGGGGTCTGAATACTTTCTGTCCCCACTGTATATATATATATATATATCTGTTGTCAAGTGGTTAAAGCCCAATTTCAGCTTCCTGTTCCATAATAAAAATAATATACAAAGCTTCCCATGAATAGCTGAGCTACTATGCCTGGCTCTGTACTGTGTCTCTGGGTGGAGAAGTCCATCTTGGTAGAGGAACCGGGCTTAGCTTCCTCATGTCAAAGATCATCTCCTGATGACTGCTAATGGTCAAGCAAAAACAGGAAAGATGAAGGAAGTCGGGGAGAAATACAATGCAGGAGATTCTTCCATTGTAGCTCCTCAGGCACAGCTTCCTGTCCAGCACCAAGAATCGTGACCACTACAGATGTGACATCACCAAATCCTACCAAAAATGTATATTATTAGATGTGGCGGCTGTATTAGTTTTCTTTTTTTAGGCCTTTTCCCCTAGTGATCTGGCTGGTAACACACCTTCTGCATTAGTGAAACCCAATTACAGAGGAATGGGCAAAGGCAGCACAGCAGACATTAGCATTTTCATTTTGGGGGAGGGGGGGTGGTGGTATTAAATATACTAGCAAATTTAAATACATTAACAAATTAAAGGCAAACTCTACCTCACACTTTGTAATGAGTTAACAGCAAACAGTTTTTTTTCTTTTGAGATAAAGGTTTTATGTAAATAAATAATAGCTGATCATCGTAAGCACCCGTCAGTGGTATATGGATTGTCTCATCCCTGTAAGGCATACATTCTGCTGGAGAGCTTGTTCTTTTGAAAAACAGACTTGCTCGCAAGATCACCAGGAAAGAGAAAGCCTAAAAACAGAAAACAAATACAACCATCACATCTAGGGATTGGTAAGCTGCAATATAAATGTTTCCTTTTTGTTCAATACCGATTTGCATCTGGTGAGGTGGCAGAACCTCAAATCTCACACTTCAATATGAGGCTGGGGGCACAGCAATCCCTAACCACAGAGAAGAGAACCTTTTATAGGAGGAATTCAGGACAAAGAAGGGATCACTGAGGTACAGTTCACATTCTTATAGCACTTCATCCGACCCTCATACACTTTCCTATACATCATAGCACACTCCATTCATGCCCCATACACTCTTCTATACACCATTGTACACTCCATTCATGCCCCATACACTCTCCTATACACCATAGCGCACGCCATGTGCCCTTATACACTCTCCTATACACCATAGCGCACGCCATGTGCCCTTATACACTCTCCTATACACCATAGCGCACGCCATGCGCCCTTATACACTCTCCATGCATCCCCCATACACCATAGCGCACATGCCCCATACACTTTCCTATATTCCATAGCGCACTCCATGCGTCCCCCATACACGCTCTTATACTTCATAGAGCACTCAATGCTGCCCCATACACTCTCCTATACACCATAGCGCACTCCATGCATCCCTCATACACTCTCCTATACTCCATAGCACACTCCATGCGTCTCCCATACACTCTCCTATGCTCCATAGCACACTCCATGCGTCTCCCATACACTCTCCTATACTCCATAGCGCACTCCATGTGTCCCCCATATACTCTCTTATACATTATAGCACACTCCATGCGTCCTCATACACTCTCCTATACTCCATAGCACACTCCATGCCTCCTCATACACTCTCTAGGCATCCCCAATAGAGAACTCCATGCATCCCCCATACACTCTCCTATACACCATAGCGCACTCCATGCCATGTGTCCCCAATACACTTTCCTGTTCACCATAGCCCACTACATGCATGCCCTATACACTATAGCGCACTCCATGCGTCCTCATACACTCTCCATGCATCCCACATACACAATAGCTCACTCCATATGTACCCCATACACTCTCCTATACTCCATAGCGCACTCCATGAGTCCTCAAACACTCTCCTATTTACCATAGTGCACTCCATGCATCCTCATAAACTCTCCTATACACCATAGCAAACTCCATGCATGCCTCATACACTCTCCTATACACCATAGCGCACTCTATGCGTCCTCCATACACTCTCCTATACTTCATAGCACATTCCATGCATCTTCATATACACTTCTATACTCCATAGCGCACATCATGTGTCCCCCATACACTCTCCTGTTCACCATAGCCCACTACATGCATGTTCTCTACACTCTCCTATACTCTACAGCACACTCCATGCATCCTCATACACTATAGCGCACTCCATGCATGCCCCATACACTAATCAGTGCTTCAGAAAAACAGCCTCTCTGCATTGGAATTCATGCGCCGGTTTCCTGAAAGGGGTGGGGTGCATGGATAGGTGAGGCGGCGATGGACGGGACGGGGGGGCCTGTTTGGATTTTCTTTTGTTCATTTACTTTCCATTTTGTTAACTGATAAAAACTTGTCACATAGGCCTCAAGCCGACAAGCTGGCTCAGAGACTAAAATATCTCAAATAATGTGTTAAAATCAAAACAACATATTATATTCCAAACCCAAATGTCAACACAACATGATTGTGATTAATTAAATAGTTAATGGATAATGTGACTGTATTAAAAAACTTTAAGGCAGATAAATTGTAAAAGGTGATAAAAAAGAATAAGTCCGTGACTGATAGTGATTTCAAATGAAAACAGTCCTTATTGTAGATAATTCCACCAGTAGTGATTGAAGCCTTAATGAACAAAAAACACCTCGTGAGAAGGATCCACCACCTATAAAGATGTACGCTTACCAGAGGTAAGCTTAATCAAAGCTTATGTACAAAATCCACTCTGCGGGGACACCACCATCGGTCTCAGCATGGAGGGAGGATCACCCGGAACTCTCCGTCACAGAGGCCAAAACTCAGCAAAGGGAACCCAGGGAAATGAAAGACACATCCTCCATAGTGTGAATCTGCATAAACAATTTAATAAGCAAAAGTAAAAGTAGCACACTTACACAGAAGCGTGTAAACAGCATGTATCGTATAACGGCCGGCCTGCATGCTCCCGTTCACAGTGAGAAAGAAACGATGACGTCAGCGCGTCTGCCTTCCGACGTACGTTTCGTCCTATTGGACGTTGTCACAGGAACGATGACAACGTCCAATAGGACGAAACGTATGTCGGAAGGCAGACGCGCTGACGTCATCGTTACTTTCTCACTGTGAACGGGTGCATGCAGGCCGGCCGGCTGTTATACGATACATGCTGTTTATTTGACGCTTCTATGTAAGTGTGCTACTTTTTTTGTTCATTAAGGCTTCAATCACTACTGGTGGAATTATCTACAATAAGGACTGTTTTCATTTGAAATCACTATCAGTCACGGACTTATTCTTTTTTATCACCTTTTACAATTTATCTGCCTTAAAGTTTTTTAATACAGTCACATTATCCATTAACTATTTAATTAATCACAATCATGTTGTGTTGACATTTGGGTTTGGAATATAATATGTTGTTTTGATTTTAACACATTATTTGAGATATTTTGGTCGATGGGAATTTTATCTATTATAATTTTAATTTTTTTCTAGCGCGGTTCTGTTAACTGTTCTATATATTTGATTCTTGTACCTATGAATTAGAACTGCAGCTTGGGGGTGTAGGGAAGCGCAGTAATTTTTTATTCTTTTGGCTCAGAGACTACCAATGACCGCAGAGCCCCATTATCACTTCCCGGTTAACCTCCATCATGAGCCATATCAACGCTAGCTCCCAAAAAAACTCGTACTTTTTGCCATCTTCTTTCTCTTGCCCAGACCAACACCCGCCACTGCCACGACATCTGCGACCATCACCTGTAAAAGTAAACAAGACAATACCCCTACATCCTAACAATACTTTACCAATATAAGGGAGGGTGGGCGGGAACTTTCTACAGGAAACTGTTACTCCTCCCAGGGCGGGATAAACTTATAAAGACCCTCCTAGTACCTCCCCCTCGGTTAACTAATATACACTCCCCCATCTTTGTTAACTCCACTGCTGCCACAGTCATGTATTCCCTCCACCTAAGCATTACATGCTGTGTTACGGGCCTTTCTTGACTGTAGGATAACAGATGTAATTAACATGCCATTCTACCACCACTATATACCCTTACCCCAATAACTCAGACCACACCAATATTGGAGTATTAAAAGGCCGTAGCAGCCTATTTTATTTAACAAATATATTTTAGAATATCAAAACTATAAATATATAACATATCCATCATAAAAACAGCAAAACAACAACATCTGTTAAACAACCTGTCTAATTTCTCAAGCGTTGGTCTGAGCAATAGCTTCATAATCATCAGTGTCCAATAACAAAACTTGCCCTGTGGTCCCATCAAATTTGTCACATAGGCCTCAAGCCGACAAGCTGGCTCAGAGACTACCAATGACCGCAGAGCCCCATTATCACTTCCCGGTTAACCTCCATTAACCGGGAACCACCATCATGAGCCATATCAACGCTAGCTCCCAAAAAAACTCATACTTTTTGCCATCTTCTTTCTCTTGCCCAGACCAACGCCCGCCACAGCACATGAGACTAAAACCTTAGTCTCGTGTGCCCCTCCACACCCGAAGTGCTCGCTGTATGCCATCTTGTAAACCTAAGGCCCACAAGTCTATACCCACTTCGTTCAAGTGAACCCCATCAGCCCGTAAATACCTGCAGGTTTCAAACTCAAGTTCAAGGTGTCTAACCGCCAAACCACCATTATTGATCACGAACTTGCTCACTTCTCTGTTTATTTTTTTCCGTGCCCTGTTCACACCTTCTACTGACCTAGCCATCCTCCATGATGTCCGAGCCACCATGTCAGACCAGACAATCACCATCTTAGGGAAAGCTTCCTTCAACTGCAAAACGTCCAACTTTATGTCTCGTTTTATGTCTACCATGGCCCTAATGCCCAAGTCATTGCCGCCTACATGAATAACTAAGACGTCCGGCGGCCTGTCTCGTTGTGCATACCGATGTACCTCAGAAACCAACCTTCCCCACAACATGCCGGGGATCCCCAACCACTTGATACATGCCTCCCGGTTGCTGAAACCCAATTGCCTACCCTTCAAACGTGCGTCACCTCTCCGTGCCCCCCAGGACACGTAAGAATGGCCCATGATCCAGATCCAGACCCCGGCAACGAATCTGGAACAGAAGAAAAGAAAACAACCGAACTATAAAAAAAACCCTATATTCCACATTCATTGCCATATCACCCCTCTACCAGAAACTGTCCAATTCTGTTTTACAAACCTACCACCAGGTGGGGCCGAACATCAGACTGAAACCTATTAGATCCCACCGCCCAATTCGTTTAACCGCATCCACATGCATCCCATTTCTGGCTGCTTACGTAGCTGCTCCTATCCTAAACGAATGGGACGAGAAATCCTTCTCATCCAGGCCCAATCCCCGTATGCATTTCGTAAATACTGCCACAAATTGAAATCTAGATAAAAATTAACCCCTTAAATGTACCAAAAAGGGGCCCGGTCGTCCTGAACGACATTTTAAAAATTCCCGAACCGCCTCTACCGGGCATAACTGCGATCCCTTCACTGGGTAAACCTGTACCAGTCTGCCTTTTCCCAGCTGATCAGTCTTAGATTTCCGTAACCACAACTTTAACCCCTCCGCCCCATACTGTACATCATGATAACCCAGCCCCCCTTCCACTTTCTTAGAAGGGCTGACTAATTCCCCGATCCTGAAAGCCCCAAAAAAAGCCAACAAAAATGCCACTTTAAACAACATATTTTCATAGGTAGATAAGCATACCCCCTCCAACTGTGTTATAATACCTTGCAGGATTTCAAAGTCACCGGTCTTCTACCGTCCTTGCTAACCATCGACTTCCTATAGCCCTTCATCGCCTGCCCTACCCAAAAGTCCTTAGTAAAGTCCACCTGTCCTTGCAACTTAAACAAAAATGCCAAACCCGCTACCTTCTTATTCACCACCGACGCAGACACGCCTTCCTCCCTTTTTCTGGCAATGTAGTAAATCAACAACAACCTCACTTCTCGTCCAACCGGCTCCTCCCCTATGCCTTGTACAAACTCCATCCATTCCTTCCATACCTTAGAGTATGCTGCCCATGTCGACCCACTCACCCACTTCCTTATCCATCCAGCGATGAGGCCAATGCTATCCCCCACAGCCATTCGGGACAAGGTACCCCTTGCTGCTCCGCCTCCGGCGCCAACTCCCGAAACTTGCCCCACTGAAAGCGAGACAACGCATCAGCTATCACATTTTCCACCCCTGGTAAATGTACCGCATGAATGAAAACATTCAACTGTAGACAGCGCAATACTAAGTGTTGCAATAACCTGATCACTGGAGGAGATGATGCCGTAATCCCGTTAATTACTTGCACCACCCCCAAATTGTCCCCATGGAAACGCACCTTCAGATCCCTGAATGATGCTCCCCACAGTTCCACCGCCAGCACTACCGGAAACAACTCCAGCAGCACCAGATTCTTTGTGAATCCTGCCTCAATCCATGCCTGGGGCCATGGCCCTGCACTCCACTGTCCCTGAAAAAATGCCCCAAAACCGGAATAGTTCCAGGTCAAAGTTGCTGACTGGCCCAGACATCCAGATTGCCCTGCCGTTAAAATTTTCCAAAAAGGTATGCCACACTCTCAGATCTGCCCTGAGCATTTCTCTTAATGGCACGAAATGTCTCGGTGATTTGATTCCACTCGTGCTAGCCGCAAGCCTGCGACTAAACACCCTCCCCATCGGTAATATGCGGCATGCAAAGTTAAGCTTGCCCAAAACCGACTGTAGTGTCCTTAACTGCACTTTCTTTAATCCTAAAAGCCCTGCAATTTCTCTCTTCAGGTCTTCCAGCTTATCGTCCGGCAGCCTGCATTCCATTGCATCCGAATCTAGGACAATGCCCAAGAACTGGATGACCGTGCAAGGTCCCTCCGTCTTATCAGCAGCCAAATGTATCTGCAATGTGCTCCAGCGTGGCTAGCAGCACCGCGCAGATCCTGGAGGCCGCTGGACCTATACAAAGAAAATCGTCTAGGTAATGAATAGCAGAATTCACCCCCGACACATCCCGCACAACCCATTCCACAAAAGAGCTAAACTGCTCAAATATCGCGCACGATATGGAGCAGCCCATGGGTAGGCACTTGTCCACGTAGAATTCGTTGTTCCAATGACACCCCAGTAGCCTAAAACTATCCAGGTGCACCGGCAGTAGTCTGAAAGTGGATTCCACGTCCGCTTTTGCCATCAGGGCCCCCTTCCCGTAACGATGGACCCATCCCACTGCCGCATCAAATGAAGTATAGGTCACGGAGCACGCCCCCTGATCTATAGCATCGTTCACTGACCCCCCTTTTGGGAAAGATAGATGATGAATTAGCCTGAATTTTCCGGGTTCCTTTTTTGGGACTACCCCCAGCGGCGAGACCACCACGTCTTATTTTGAAAAAATCTGTACATTTAAAAATATTAAAATGACTTTTCATGACTTTATCATGTTAAGGATTACATGAGATTTTGTAATTCGGTTTACAGCTACTTTGATGCAGAAATGTGAACTTCTGCTCCTGGAGGCAATCGTGGCTGAACAACACAAGGCGGCCCAGCAACTTCCTCTTTTCTATAGAGAACACTGCAGTTTCTATATATCCACAGGACAGTCAGTATAGTAATGACTTTCATCATCATTCATTAATTAGCCCTCGTTCACATTGGAGCGCATGACACCCTATTGTCAGGAATGGCACCGCTCAAATCGGTGTGACGCCGACTTTGCCGTGCCACATCGATTTGATAAATTAATTCCTGCACTACTTTTGGCAATTTTGAGAGCAACTTGCACAGACATCTGTGCACGAAGCCGCACAGATGTCTTCAAAGTCGCACTGACATGCAGCTTGGAAAACATGCGATTTCAGATGAAGTCACACGATTTCAAAGCCCCATTCAATGTGAACGAGGGGTTAAAAACTGGATTGATGGTTGTGTGGATAGCTAGCTAGCTTTTTTAACTTTCTTTTTAAATTGCCAGACAGCAATTTTACATTGACCGTCCTTCAACTACAAACCAAGCATTTGTCTTGTGGCTGTGGAGCAGCCCCATCTAACTCAATGGGCAAATCTGACAGGTGGAGTCACAGCCATGAAGCAAAGTGTCACAGGTGCATCATGTGTACAACACTATCCTCCTGTATTATTAGGATTTGGGTGGGTGGCAGGGGGATGGGGGTTTGGTAACAACCCAGCACAGACATCTGTTTTTACTGCCCCCTTGCTGCCCATGTGATAGAGCCCTTACTGTATTTATATACTGAATACTTGACTGCATTGCACCCAATTGAATTGCCATCAATGTTTGCAGTAACTACAACTGGCAATATCTAATAATATATATTTATAATAAAAAGATTTATAAAAAAAAATATATATACAGTATATACCTACCACCTGCGCCACCCTATTGGATTGCAAGCTCTTCTGAGCAGGGCCCTCTTAATCCTCCTGTATCTTATTGTATTATAACTGTATTGTCTCCCTTTTATATTGTAAAGCACTGTGTAAACTGTTGGCGCTATATAAATCCTGTATAATAATATATATATATATATATCTTTTGCGCTCTCTCTCTCTATATGTATTTACAGTGTGTATGTATATATATATATATATATATATATATATATATATATATATATAGTATCTCACAAGGTACACCCCTCACATTTTTGTATATATTTAATATATCTTTTCATGTGACAACACTGAAGAAATGATACTTTGTTACAATATAAAGTAGTGAGTGTACAGCTTGTATGAGAGCCGGTTCACACGGGGGCGACTTGTCAGGCGACCTAGCCGCCTGACAAGTCGCCTCCCGTTATGTACAATGAAACCATTCTAATCGGAGCGACGCAAGTCGCTCCGACTTAGAAAAAGGTTCCTGTACTACTTTGGGGGCGACTTGCATAGACTTCTATACAGAAGTCGTCTTGCAAGTCGCCCCGCAGTCGTGTGCAGGTCGCCTCGGTGAGGCGACCTGCAAGTCGTGCCACGTCTAGTGTGAACCGGCACTGAGGCCCCTTTCACACCGGGGCGGGGGCGGTGGTAAAGCGCCGCTATTGTAAGCGGCCCTTTACCATCGGTATTCGGCCACTAGCAGTGTGGTTTTACGGCCGAGAAAGGGTCAAAAAACACTGCAAAGCGCCCCTGCAGAGGCGCTTTGCCAGCGGTATAGCCGCGCTGTCCCATTGATTTCAATGGGAAGGAGCGGTGAAGGAGCGCTATATACTCCACTCCTTCACCGCTACGAAGATGCTGCTAGCAGGCCTTTTTTTTTTTCTGCCCTGCTAGCGCACCGCTCCAGTGTGTAAGCCCCCGGGGCTTTCACACTGGAGAGACAGCAGGGGCTGTTTCGGGTCAGTTTATAGGCGCTATTCTTAGCGCCTGCAAACCGTCCCAGTGTGAAAGGGCCCTTACAGTGTAAATTTGCTGTCCCCTCAAAATAACTCAACACACAGCCATTAATGTCTAAACCTCTGGCAACAAAAGTGAGTACACCCCTAAGTGAAAATGTCCAAATTGGGCCCAAAGTGTCAATATTTTGTGTGGCCAACGTTATTTCCCAGCACTGCCTTAACCCTCTTGGGCATGGAGTTCACCAGAGCTTCACAGGTTGCTACTAGAGTCCTCTTCCACTCCTCCATGATGACATCACAGAGCTGGTGGATGTTAGAGACCTTGCGCTTCTCCATCTTCTGTTTGAGGATGTCCCACAGATGCTCAAATTGGAAAAGTGTCAACTAGAACTTGAGCTTCAAGTGCTCTACAAGTGTACAGTGAAAATGTGCAACAAGTTAACAGACTTTCAATTCAACACTGCCACAAATTTTTGGCAAGTTATCCTTGCTATCCGGGAATAATAATAATATGAAACTACTAAAGAAACCCATCTCTGGTCAGCATTAGCCTACCCATACATAGTCAACCTAATTACCGTATTTATCGGCGTATAACACGCACCGGCATATAACACGCACCCCAATTTAGGAGGGAATTTTAAGGAAAAAAAAACTTTTAGGAGGGAAGTTGAAGGGAAAAAAACTTACATTTAAATGCCCATCAATGCAGCCTTCTCAGTGCAGCCTTGCCCCAGTGCAGCCATGTCAGTGCAGCCTTCCCCAGTGCAGCCTTGTCAGTGCAGCCATGTCAGTGCAGCCTTCTCAGTGCAGCCATGTCAGTGCAGCCTTGTCAGTGCAGCCATGTCAGTGCAGCCATGTCAGTGCAGCCATGTCAGTGCAGCCTTGCCTCAGTGCAGCCTTGCCCCAGTGCAGCCTTGCCCCAGTGCAGCCTTCCCCCAGTGCAGCCTTCCCCCAGTGCAGTCTTCGATCCCCTGTCCCTGCTGCTGTGCTTCAAAATCGCCGACCGTGATTTGAAAATGGCGCCGCCGGCGCCGAAATACACAGAGCCGGTCCTCGGCTCTTTCCGGCGGCTCTCGTTTACTTTCGGTTTCACTCGTAGCCCCGAGCGGAGCTATCCGAGTAGGTTCGGATAGCTCCGCTCGGGGCTACGAGTGAAACCGAAAGTAAACGAGAGCCGCCGGAAAGAGCCGAGGACCGGCTCTGTGTATTTCGGCGCCGACGGCGCCATTTTCAAATCGCGGTCGGCGATTTTTAACTTTTGACAGGTCAGGATCGCAGGGGATCGGCGTATAACACGCACCTGCGACTTTCCCCTGATTTTAAGGGGAAAAAAGTGCGTGTTATACGCCGATAAATACGGTAACTAAAAATGTAGCTTACCTAAGGCAGGTCATAGATCATTTGATTTTCTTTCCTGCAACCACGGATTTCAGGAAAGAAAATCACTCGATTTCCCCCCTCAGGGTTAAGGGGGGCATCCCTCCCGCAGTGCTATTGTGTTCTGCTGTGGGGGAGGGGGCTGCACGGGAGAGATCACTATGATTACAGCTAGCGACTATAGTAAAGCCAAAAATCTGACACTCTGTTTGTACTGAAGTCAATTGATGGATCAACTTCCGTACAACCAGCCTAACCATGCATAGATCGAATCCTGGCCGGTTCAGCAGAGACGATCCATCTATGGCTGGCTTAACCAAAAGTGTCAAGAATTTAGGTTTAAATTTGTTTGTTAATTTACAAACAGAGAAGGGCTAACTTGTTGGAATCTCATTCTGTAGAAATCTTCTCAGTACAAACAATGGATACAAGCACAGACCAATGACCAGTTGTAAAAACAAGACTGGACCTGCTCTCTGGCCGCCCTCCTGCCTTTAATTACATAGAGGAGATAGTGGGGGCAGATAGGTGTTTGGTTTCAGCCACCAGCATGCCTGCCCCCTGCTAAGCTCTATCAGCTCAGAGTACAATGGAATGGAGACGTCCCCCAGTTGTCAGACGAGTGCGGGGGATGGCAATCTACTCCCAAATGCAATGTGTGATTTTTTTTTTGCATGTCTCATGGCTTGTGTGATAATAACATTAAGGTAAACCCAGTAATACAAAAAAACGGGTGCATAGAGGTCCCTGCACAAGTCTGGGGATCCCGGAGACCTTGGTAGACCTGAACCTTGGCTCACTCTGTTAAGCTGGCCATACATTAGTCGATTTTCAAAGGAGGGTTCGTACAATTTTTGGAGTGAATGGCCTTCCCTGAGTGAAAACTTCATTCAAAAATGTATTAAATTTGAAAAACATTTTCCATTGTACTCCTGAATTTTCATTGTTGCTGCAGTTGAATAAAAACGCTGAGTTGACCCCACATTAGAAAATTGAAGGAACGTTTTTAAAATTAAAATTTTTTAACTAAATTTTTCCAATGTATGTCCACTGCAATACCCGCTTCCTGACCAACCGCCGCAGTTATACTGCAGCAGGTTGGCTCCCCTGCGCGCGCCGTTGTAGCTATACGTCGGCTCGCGGGCTCGGGATAGCAGGCACGTGCACGCGCCCGCTGCACAGCAGGGGGTGCCGATGCTCCTGGCCGGCGGTCGTGATGACCGCCGGCCACGAGCGATCGTGAGCACGAGGGACAGAACACGGAAGTGTGTGTGTAAACACACGAATCATTGTTCTGTTCTGAGAGGAGTGACAGATCGTGTGTTCCTATTAGCTGTTGTCCTATTAAAATGACCTCCCAGGGAACACAGGCCCTTTCGATCCATTTTTACTCCTCCGCTTGCTCAGCAGGGATCACTCCATTGATCCCCGCTGAGCCGGCGGATGAAAAGTCCGCCTCTGGACTCTGTGCAGGGACGGACCTGTCAGGGCTCCGCTCTCCCGCTCTCGTTTTCATCCGATCCGCCAGGCGGATGGAAATTAGGGCTTGCATCCGTCTGGATTTGGCGGAGCGGATGCCAGCGGACATGACACCACTGACTTCCGACGCTCCATAGAGGTGCATGGAGCGCCCGTTCAGACACGCCTGAAAAAACTGACAGGCGGATCTGAACGGTCCGCAAGTGTGAAAGGGGCCTTAACCCCTTGATCGCCCCCTAGTGTTAACCCCTTCACTGACAGTGACATTTTACAGTAATCAATGCATTTTTATAGCACTGATCGCTGTATTAATGCCAATGGTTTCAAAAATGTGTCAAAATTGTCCGATGTGTCTGCCATAATGTCGCACTCACGATAAAAATCGCAGATTGTCGCCATTACTAGTAAAAAAAAAATAATAATAAAAATGCTATAAATCTATCCCCTATTTTGTAGATTTGCTATAACTTTTGTGCAAACCAATCACTATACGCTTATTGCGATTTTTTTTTTACCAAAAATATGTAGAAGAATATATATCGGCCTAAACTGAGAAAAAAATAGCTTTCTTTTAAAAAAATGGGGATGTTTATTATAGCAAAAAGTACAAAATACTGTGTTTTTTTCTCAAACTTGTCGCTTTTTTTTTTGTTTATAGCGCAAAAAAAAAAAAAAAACGCAGAGGCGATCAAATACCACCAAAAGAAAGCTCTACTTGTGGGAAAAATAGCGTCAATTTTGTTTGAGTGCAACGTCGCATGACCGCACAATTGTCAGTTAAAGCGACGCAGTGCCGAATCGCAAAAAGTGCTCTGGTCAGGAAAGGGGTGAAGTGGGTACAGAAGACCTGCGTTCCGGACCCTCGTCCCAGAACACACAGGGCTCTAAACATTAGTGCCCCTCAGTATGGGATTTAGCCCCATCCAGCTGCAGCCTGCCTTAGACTTTACCAGACTTCCTGCAGAAGGGCTAGATGCTGCACCTGTCCCTTCTGGGTGCCAGTTTGAATGAGGTCTTAGGTCCTGTGCACAAGACCTCATTCATACTGGCATTGCCAAACCTGTGTTTTTTTATGCATTTAGAGAACAATTCCAAACACACATACACTCACCGGACACCTTATTAGGTACATCTTGCTAGTACGTTGTTGTAGTTTACACCAAATTCTGTTCATAGTTCACAGAAGTGGCTCGTCTGCTGCTGTAGCCAATCTGCTCCAAGGTTCGATGTGTTGTGCATTCAGAGATGGTATTCTGTATACCTTGGTTGTAACGAGTGGTTATTAGGGTTACTGTTGCCTTTCTATCATCTCAAAACCAGTCTGCCATTCTCCTCTGACCTCTGACATCAACAAGGCATTTTGGTCCACACAACTGCCGCTCACTGGATATTTTCTCTTTTTCTGACCATTTTCTGTAAACCCGAGAGATGGTTGTGCGTGAAAATCCCAATAGATCAGCAGTTTTGAAACAGACCAGCCTGTCTGGCACCAACAACCACCTGTTCAATTGCTTGGTAACACCAAATTCCTAATCAGCCAATGACATGGCAGCAACTCAATGCATGCATTTAGGCATCTAGATGCGGTGACCTTGCTGAAGTTCAAACCGAGCATCAGAATGGTGATGAAATGGGATTTAAGTGACTTTGAATGTGGCAAGGTTGTTGGTGCCAGACGGGCTGGTATTGGGATTTTCATGTACAATCATCTCGGGTTTGCAGAGAATAGTCTGAAAAAGAGAAAATGTCCAGTGAGCGAAAGTTGTGTGAAGGAAAATGCCTTGTTGATGTCAGAGGTCAGGGGAGAATGGGCTGACTGGTTCAAGATGATAGAAAGGCAACAGTAACTCAAATAACCACTCGTTACAACCAAAGTATGCAGAATACCATCTCTGAACGCACAACACATTGAACCTTGAAGCAGATGGGCTACAGCAGCAGAAGACCACACTGGGTGCCTCTCTTGTCAGCTAAGAACAGGAAACTGAGGCTACAGTCCACACAGGATCACCAAAATTGGACAATAGAAGATTGAAAAAACGTTGCCTGGTCTGATGAGTCTTGATTTCAGCTGCGACATTCAGATTGTAGGGTCAGAATTTTGCGTAAACAACACAAAAGCATTGGATCCATCCTGCCTTGTATCAACAGTTCAGGCTGGTGGTGTAATGGTGTAGTGGATATTTTCATGGCACACTTTGGGCCCCTTAGTACCAACTGAGCATCATTTATACACCACGGCCTACCTGAGTATTATTGGTGACCACGTCCATCCCTTTATGACTACAGTGTACCCATCTTCTGATGGCTCCTTCCAGCAGGATAATGCACCATGTCACAAAGCTCCAATCATCTCACCACTGGTTTCTTGAACATGACAATGAGGTCACTGTACTCAACCTCCACAGTCACCAGATCTCATCCAATAGAGCACCTTTGGGATGTGGTGAATTGTGCAGGCGACAAATCTGCAGCAACTGCGTGATGCTATCATGTCAATATGGACCAAAATCTCTGAGGAATGTTTCCAGCACCTTGTTGAATCTATGCCATGAAGAATTAGAGCAGTTCTGAAAGCAAAAGGGGGTCCAACACGGTGCTAGCAAGGTGTACCTAATATAGTGACCAGTGAGTGTACTGTATATACCATCATTTGTAGACGCTATAACTTTCATGTAAACCAACCAATATAAACTCCTTGGTTGTGTTTTTTTATCAAAGACATTTTGAATTCATTTTGACCTAAACCCATAAAGAAATTAGATTTTTTATTTTATTAGATATGTTTTTTATAGTAAAAAAAAAAACCCATTCAAATTTTTGCATTTATATAATAAAAGATTAAAAACCTAGAGGTGATCAAATACCACCAGAAGAAAGCTCTATTTCTGTAAACAAAAATAATGTAAATTTTGTTTGGGTACTGTACAGTGTTGCATGACCGCGCAAGTACCAGTTAAAATAGTGCAGTGCTGAATAGCAAAAAATCGCCTGGTCATCAAGGTGGTAATACCTTCTGGAGATAAAGTGGTTAAATCATCTCGATGGATCTGCCTGGCCATTTTATAGGCTTATTCCATTAAGCCCTGGTTCACACCAGATCAGTGCGATTTGCATCCACGATTTCATTGCAACTTCCAAATTTGTTTAACAGAAGTCAATGCAATGAAATCACAAAAAACTAGTGCAGGAGCTTTTGAGTCACGATAATTTGAACGGTTCCATTGCCGAATAGGGTGCCAAATGGCCTTTGGGATGTGGTGGAATGGGTGATTCACATCAGGGATGTTCTGCCGACAAATCTGCAGCAACTATGTGATGCTATCATGTCACTGGACCAAAATCTCTGAGGAATGTTTCCAACACCTTGTTGAATCTATGCCATGAAGAATTAAGGCAGTTCTGAATGCAAAAGGGGGTCCAACCCGGTACTAGCAAGGTGTACCTAATAAAGTGGACGGTGAGTGTATGTGAAGGATGGGTAAATGCTTGTTGCCACATTTATCTATCAAACTTTATTGTTATGAATATATCCTCTAGTGTATTTTAAGAACAGTAGTTGCCTGGAAAGAGAGATCTGCTTGCTGCAACTGATAAATAGGAGTTCCCTTTTCTATATCCACATGACCTCAAACTAGCAGGAGGAAAGTTCAAAACGAATCTTAGAAAGTATTATTTTACTGAAAGAGTAGTTGATGCTTGGAATAGACTTCCAGCAGAGGTATGAGTCAGTAAACAGTAAGTAGATTCAAACATGCTTGGGAAGAACTTAGCTCTATACTCAGACAAAAAAAAAAAATGGGGTAGACTCTTCTATGTTTCTATGTAAAATTTTCACCTGCATGTTGATAATTTGTTCATGTAAATGATTATATACATATAATATATATATATACTGTATATGTGTGCAAGGGCCTGCATTGACGAACTTTGGACTTGCGTCAATAGAATCATTTTGACTTTAGTTGGAAGCACTTCTGAGATCAATCAGCATTCATGGTAAGTGTATTTGACCTGCTGTGGGTTTCTCGTTCTCATAATAAATACAAAACACGCTTGCTGTAAACTAAAGCCCTTTGACATATAGACCCTTTTTACTGACCTGGGTACTGGAGTTGGCCAATTTGGTACATAGTGACTAGCGCCAATCCTAATCCTATCAAATTCAGACTTGGTTTTACCTGTACTAATGTATGTGTGCATGCTGCCATCTAGTGGTCAGATAATTAACAGCTTGAAAAAGCATGTAATTACGTTGTACCATATTTAAAGCACAATTCCAGGAAGCCTAACAATTGTTCCTTAAAGCGCAACTCCACTTTTGTTGAGAAAAAAACATTCCCCTCTGGGTGATCAGTGTACATTGCAAGGATTTTAACAAGCTTTGCTGGAGATTCCTACCTTTTGTTATTCTGAAGAAATCCCTGTGTGTTTCTCTGTGCCTCTGTTCTGAGTGGGTCTAATGGGAGTGGTTTCATAATTAACTGTCAGGTGTGGAGCTGCAGGGCACTAATGAGGAAATCCTGCTGGGCCTGCAACCCCTTTAGATGTGTTCCTATTGAAAGTATCTCTCAAAAATGACATTTTTGTTGCAGGTGATGCCTAAAATCTGACTTGTATCTTAGGCAGACTTCTGGGAAAATTGGTGAACCAATCACACAAGCAGGAAATGATTTTTCTGGGGAGTGGTCAGTACACACTCTGTGTACAGCACAACTCCATGTAGCCATATTGCAATGCATTCTCAGAAAATTACATTGGCTGCAGATTGAAAAGGAAAGGTCATTTTTAATAACATTCAATTACAAAATGATTAGTCAAAAAGTGATAAAATACCAAAGCGCTGAGATGAATTTGGTGATTAAAATTATGTGAAAAAATTATAATTAAAAGATATCCAAATAATATAGCTGCAATTAATATTGTAAAATGCACAAACAAATAAATGAATATGAGTGAATAATTGCGCTGATATTAACCTCTTAATAATGCACCTACGTGTCCTTAATCAATATGTGATAAAAATAAATATATAAATGCATGATTGTGAATAATAATCCTCCTGTGAATTAACACACACTAAAATAGATGAATAAACACAAATATAACACCCATAAATGATGCCAAAAATGTCCTGTGTATAGGGGTACCAGAATCTAATAAGTAAGCCAAAAACACTGATAGGAAGTTCAAGTAGTGGATAAATCAAAGAAAAAATATATAAATAAAAATTGGAGGTTCACTGATGAATATGCTTTAAAATAAATGGCAACAAGTTCAATACCAATTAGCAATTTCACCATTAAGCTGCCGCTGATATTAGGTAGGGTATTTTAGTTTTCCAGCAGATTTCCCCGACATGCAAGATAAGCACAAAAAACAGATCCATTGCGCAGAGATTAATACAGAGTGATACTAAATATTAAGATGCTTATCTCACTCACATATCCCCGTTCGTTAGATCGCATGAGTAAGAAAAATGATCAGCTGCATTCAGCTATGCGCTGGAGGCTCCTCATCCACCGCCAGTGCTCACACACAGACACTGTTGGAAAGCGTCAGAGGCTCCTCCTCCCGATGCGTTGCATCACCAGACACGTGACTTTTTCAAGGGTGAAAGGGTGCACTTTTGCTTTACGATCCTTCTGGCCCCTGTCAGAAGGCACTCCCCTGTGCTCCAGTGGTGGACTGTCTCGTCATCTCTCTGTGTCCTCATTTCAATTGCAGGGCCATGGACCCAGAATCAGTCTTTATGGTATTAGTGGACCTTAGACTGCTGGAGCATGGGGGGCAAATCCCATAGATCAGTGGTCTACAAACTGTAACCATTTGATTGCCTGTATCTGGCCCATTGGGCACAATTCATGCCACCAATGCTATTAGTAAGGTATAATTCCTCCCATTGACACTAATAGTGGGGCACTTATGCGTAACACTAGACCTCCAACAGACACCAACAGTGTCCTCCTACTATTCCTCCCACTAATAACAAAGATGGGGCATTATTTTTCCCATCAATACCAATGATGAGGCATTATTCTTCCCACCAATACCAATGATGGGGCATTATTCCTCCCCCCAATACCAATAATGGGGCATTATTCCTCCCACTAATACCAATGATGGGGCATTATTCTTCTCACAATACCAATAATGGGGCATTATTCCTACCACCAATAATGGGGCATTATTCCTACCACTATTACCAATGATGGGGCATTCCTCCTCCCACCAATACCAATGATGGGGCATTATTCTTCCCACTAATACCGATAATGGGGCATTATTCCTCCCACCAATACCAATGATGGGGCATTATTCCTCTCACCAATACCAATGATTGGTGATAGGGTTGAAATAATGACTGTTCCACTGTAATTGTGTACGTATCAATTGTTCTATTTAAATTGTTTGTGCTCCTTTCTTACCTGTGTACGTATCAATTGTTCTATTTAAATTGTTTGTGCTCCTTTCTTACCTGTGTACGTATCAATTGTTCTATTTAAATTGTTTGTGCTCCTTTCTTACCTATGTACGTATCAATTGTTCTATTTAAATTGTTTGTGCTTTTCTCTTCTGTGTACGTATCAATCTGTATCTAGATGGAATTTGGAACTGCTGAATAATCATTACATGTTCGCTGATGAGAAACTCTTTGTACCTTAACCTCATTTGGTAATGCCGATAAGATTACTGCTTGTATAATTGCCTATAAAAGGCCTTTGAAAGAGTAAAGGCAGCAGTCCATTATGCTCAGAACTTTGATACAGACATACCTGACTCCGTGTCATCTTTCTTATAGAAGCAATAATTTGACAAAGCAATATAAACTTAAAGCAACTTATTTAAGAGTTGACCCTAACATTTTGGCGCCCAAACAGGGACTCACCGATGATACTACAAGAGGTGGCTGAGCTACACTGACGGAACAAAAAGGAATAGGCATTCCGGGAACCACAGATCAAAAAACCTGGCCAGGTAAGAAAAAGCTTTATTTTTCTTATATTCTGTGCTCCCCTGATTTGTGCCTATCCGTTCTGTCAGTTACGGTTCTCCTGGTTTTAAAACACCAGCCTCTGTAGTGGTGAGTCTAGAAATACTGCATATTTTAGTTTATATTGCTGGAATTATTTGTTTGTTTTGTTGTCTGTGTCTGTCTTGTCTGTCTTGTCTTGTCTGTCTGAGAAAGGGAATGAGCCTTGTCAAGGATGGTATGAGTTAGAAGGGGATTGCCGAACTAAGCAACGGAATGCGCCTTACCTCACATGATTGGGAACTTGAGGGCTTGTGAGCTTGGGGGTCTGACGCTTATGCTTAACCTCACATCTAACTCATAAACCATAGACGGGTTGAGAGTAGAAGCCCTGTCTGCTCCATAAAGCAGGGATAAGAGTGCATGAGAGGGACCCCAGATACGAGGGGGGGAATAAGATCTCCATAAAGTCCGGAGATCTAGTCGGATACCTGGCCACTTAAAGGAATGCTTGTATATGTTGTAGCCGCAGTTTTGTATATGTTGTAGCCGCATTCTGGTTTGTTATTGGGCTAGCATATAAAGTAATTATTTATTATTGGGCTAGCATATAATGTAATTCGGTTTCAGAAATCTCATTCCGGAGCGGTTTTTAGTATTCTAGCACCCTAGGAGGAAGGCAACGAGGAACTAGTGTAACTTAGTTGGTTTGTTATTGGGCTAGCATATAAAGTAATTATTCATTCTTGTATATGTTGTAGCCGCATTATATTGTACACTAAGTGTCCCACACGCTACCTAGGCAGGACTGTTAGAATGGGCCAGAGGAACACAAAACCCCGTCAGGGAATTGTGGCGCACTATACGGTGCCACAGATAATTAAGAACATTTATGGGAAAACCGAAGCACAGGACTTAAAGGATGTCCTTCGTAAATTTAAGGTGAAAGGAGCAGCGGGCTTAGACCCGGATGTATGGAGTGAAATAAAAAGGGACAGACAAGGAGAGGTGTTAGAGAAGCAATGGATGTGTCAGGTTCAATGCTTAAATAAGGTCTCAAATAGAGCAAAAGAAGAGGGGTGGAAATATAATCCAGATTGTGATGGTTGGGATATGAAAGATAGAAGAACAAAAAATGTCGAGGCTCCCAGCTCAGCCATCCCACCCCCATACACTGACGTAGAACACAAACCACACAAGATATATCCTGTACTTGAGGGGAGAGGATGGGTTTGTCAGGATTATGGAGCACAAAACCCAGAATGGGCAGTAGAATGTGTGCATTGTGGGGCACAAAAACCTCATCCAGAAACTGTAGCTCCCGTACGCACTGATACACGCATTGTTCAGGTAAACAATCCAGAATTTGGACAAGCAGCCCATCCAAATGCCCCGCCTACTGTCACTCGTAGAATGCAAATAAGGACTTGGGCACCATGGTCGGCAGACACCCTTATGGCATTAATACAGGGCGCCCCAGACCCGGTAGCAAAGCCAGCTGCTTTTTGTAGATTTGTGACACAGTTAATGAATACACATGAAGCGACCTGGCAGGATGGGGAGGATCTATGCAGACACAAAATGACTCTGACCCTGTTTAACCAGTTTATGACAGAAATAGGTCCACACAGACCTGCAGGACAAGTTGATGAGGATGGCAACCTGGAGGCAGGACATGTCAGACATATAGACTCAAGGGCCCCTTTTATTGTGGAGAAAACCAGGCACTGCTCATCACCTGTCCAATAAAGTCCAATACAGGGGATTGGACTTGGCCCTGCCAGTCACAATCCGAGCCTTCAAAAGACAATTTATGGAGGGATTAATTCCACAGATAAGTGAGAGACTGAAAGCCTGCACACCAGAGTGGAGGGCAACTAGAGATAGAGGGACGTTGTTACAAAAAGCGCAAGGCATAGAGGCGGACTTAGCAGAAACCAAAGGGAGGAAATCTCATGCTATCAACGCACTCGGGGGTTCCCAAGAGCAAGGTAGAGGTTCCTTTCGCAAACCCCTTACCTGTCACTACTGTAACAAGATTGGTCACATCAGACACAACTGTAGGAAAAGAATAAGGGATGAAGGAGAGGAAGGTGTTGATTCTCCAGTTAATCAGAAAAGGAACCAGCCCAGGGACAACAAAAATAGTCATATCAGGCAGCAGGGAGATGGTCCACGAGCATGACTCGCCCCGGTTTTAGAAAAATCCAAAACAACAATGCTTAAGACAAATATAACGGTTGGTAATAAGAAAATCTCTTGTTTAGTCGATACAGGAGCTTCACGCTCGTTACTTTCTGACTCTGAACTACTCCCTGGCCAAAAATCACCTGACACTTTACTAATAACTGGATATGATGGCATTTTAGCCGACGCCCCGCTTACAAAACCTCTGAAAGTTAAAGTAGGAAACCACATGTTCCTTTCACACTTTCTGGTATCCAGAGGAGCCCCCACTAATTTGTTAGGAGCTGACATTTTGCAGAAAATAGGAGCTAACATTACCTATCACCCAGATGGCACTGTCACCTTAGCTATAGGGGATAATCAAGAACACATGGAGATGTGTAACCTGATACAATACCTAGAGGAGGAATCGGAATTGTCCGGCCCACCTCCTTCAGACTTAGATCAGATTTTGTCGTCCCTTCCAGGAGAACTATGGGAGAAACATCCAGCTGATGTTGGACTTTTGCCCATACCTCCGGTTACCCTACAGCTGATTCCAGGAGCAGTGCTTCCCCAACAAAAGCAGTATCCACTTAGTGCACCCCAAGAGACGGCCATAGAAATGCAGGTCCAATCCTTCTTAAAAAGTGGAGTTCTAAAAGAGGTAAAATCACCGGCAAACACTCCCTTGTACCCGGTTAAAAAGAAATCAGTAGCCGGTAGTCCGGTTAAGTATAGAATGGTCCAAGACCTTAGAGCGGTCAACAAAATACTAGCCCTGATGACACCTTTAGTACCCAATCCACATACATTACTGTCACAAATACCATCAACCAGTATGTACTTTACGGTTATAGATTTAGCGAATGCTTTCTTTTCCGTCCCGCTTCCTGAAGAATGCCAACTTTGGTTCGCATTTTCAATCAAAAATCGGCAACTAACCTGGACACGCCTACCTCAGGGTATGGCGCATTCACCTACCTTGTATTCGCAAGCATTGCAAACGGTGTTGGGAGAATGGGTACCACCAGATTCCTGTGTATTGTTACAATATGTGGATGATTTATTGTTATGCTGCCCTGACAAGGAAACTTGTTTGGCCACCACCCTTAATTTGTTGAGATTTTTGGCAGAAAAAGGTTGCAAGGTTAATAAGAAAAAGTTACAAGTGTGTCAGGAAAAAGTTATCTTTTTGGGACATTGTATATCACAGGGTACGAGACATCTTACTGAGGAGAGGGTTCAAGTGATAAAGGGAATGTTACCCCCACGGAATTTCAAGCAATTGCGTATGTTTTTAGGTATCGTGTCATATTGTAGACAGTGGATACCACATGCTAGCGCTTTGATGCAGCCATTATACGATTGTTTGAAAATTGTACCGTATATGCTTACAGAAGTAGCTTATGAGTCGTTTATCACTTTGAAAAAGTTGTTGATTTCTGCCCCGGCTATTGGTATACCAGATTACACCAAGATATTTAATCTGTACATTGCTGAGATCACTGGACATGCCACAGGGGTTCTGACACAGGCACATGTAAAACAAAGACCAGTCGCTTACTTTTCAGCAGCATTAGATCCAGTATCTAGAGGTTCACCGTCTTGTGTACGGGCAGTAGCTGCAGTGTCAATTATCATAGATAAGTCATCAGAGATTGTTCTAGACAATCCAGTCGTAGTGCTCATGGAACAGGAGACAATGGGATTCCCACACGTTACAGATACACCAATTTTAAACGCTGAGTACACCTTGTATATAGATGGTAGTAGGTTTGCTGATGACAAGGGTAAATATCACACAGGGTATGCTGTAGTGACTGATACACAGGTGATTGAAGCACAGGCCTTACCAGCCCACATGTCAGCACAGGAAGCAGAATTAAAAGCTTTAGAACAAGCCCTAGAATACTTAAAAGAACGAGAAGGGAATATTTACACTGACTCTGCCTACGCTTATGGTGTAGCGCATGATTATGGCCACATATGGAGGGCTAGAGGTTATCTGACAGCAGCAGGTACACCTGTAAAACATGGAGAAGGGATTAAGAGAGTCCTGAACAATCTTCAAAAGGTTAAACGAGTAGCCATCATGAAGGTAGCGGCACACACGAGCGCAAAAACAATTGAGGCAAAAGGAAATGCATTTGCAGATTTGACTGCAAAACAGGCAGCTCTAGGGGAAGGAAGCCCTGAGACCTTAGCAGCGGTAGAGGTGAGTATCCCAGAACCAACATGGCAGCAGCTGAGTAAATTACAGGAGCAAGCAGGGGAGAGCGAGAAAGATAAGTGGGTCAGGATGGGAGCAGCACCAGACCTTGACAATGTATGGAGGGAAGGAGGCAAAATATGCCTGCCTGCCTCTCTGTACCCAGAAATGGCAGCGGCAGTTCACCTACCCACACACGTCAGTTCCAATTCCATGTATAGGATTGTGAACCAAGGATGGCTCGCCCCTGGATTCAGTAGCACTGCAAGAAACTACTGTGCAGCCTGCCAAATCTGTCTCCTGAATAACCCAGGACAGAGAGTAAAAACCCCACGAAAACACCAGGTCCAGGCCCAATACCCCTTCCAGAGACTGCAAATTGATTACATACAAATGCCTAAGAGCGGCCCCTTTGAATTTGTCCTCGTGTGTATCGATTTATTCTCAGGTTGGCCCGAAAGTTATCCAGTAAAATCGGCTACAGCTAAAGCCACAGCTAAGAAACTGATCACTGAGTTAATACCTAGGTTTGGTCTTCCTGAAACCATAGAATCAGATAGGGGGACACACTTTACAGGAGAAATCATGCAGAATGTGATGACCATGTTAGGGGTTCAACAAAGTTTTCACACCCCTTACCACCCACAAAGTTCAGGATCAGTGGAGAGAGTAAATGGGACAATAAAGCTAAAAATACAAAAAGCCATGCAAGAGTTAAACAAGCCTTGGCCAGAATGCCTGCCTCTGGCTTTATTCTCTATAAGGTACACTCCAACAGGAAAAACAGGATTATCCCCATACGAAATACTTTTTGGGAATGCACCTAGATTAGGTTTATACTTTCCACAGAGTATGCAATTGCAATGTGATAGTTTGACTGCATATGTGATACAATTACAACAACGTCTAACTAAGATCCACAAAAGTGTGTATTCTTCTGTTCCAGACCCTAATTCAATAACAGGTACACATACGCTGCTACCAGGGGAATATGTATATGTAAAGAAACACACCAGAAAGACATTGGAACCCAGGTTTGAAGGTCCTTACCAAGTACTCTTGACCACAGCCACCTCAGTAAAGCTGGAAGGAAAACCTACCTGGATACACGCATCACATTGCAAGAAACAACCCGAGAAAACAACATGATGACATATCTACTTACATATTTTTTTGTTGAAGATTGTTGTTTTACAAATATATGCATGGACTCCTGGTATTAATGTACTTGAAGTAGAGGAAACAACAACTTTCGAATGGGCTATAGATGATCCTAAAGTAGCAAATGATTATTGACAAAGGTAGACTAGTACATCTTTCCTCACAGATACAACAGGATACTGCACCACATTGGTGGGATATATTTAGTGGAATGTCCTCTACAGCAACCAATACCTTTCACTGGTTGTTAAGTCCAATGGTAATTATTATTCTAATATTAATATCACTTACAATCACGAATATATGTGTATACAGGAAAATAAATAGGAAAATTAGGAGAATAGACAGGGCATACCGATAAATGTGTATTGACATCACCCTACTCCTATAAAACTCCTCTTCTTGAATTTTAAGATGTTGGTAATACCTAGGGGGATGGGTTCTACCCCTCTGACAACTCGCGGTCAGGGAAAGGACTCTGGGGAAAAACTGACTAGAACTTATTCATGAGGACCCAGGGGGAGGGAGAGGATGATGTCAAAGGGGGAAATTGATAGGGTTGAAATAATGACTTAGAGTTTCACTGTAATTGTGTACGTATCAATTGTTCTATTTAAATTGTTTGTGCTCCTTTCTTACCTGTGTACGTATCAATTGTTCTATTTAAATTGTTTGTGCTCCTTTCTTACCTATGTACGTATCAATTGTTCTATTTAAATTGTTTGTGCTTTTCTCTTCTGTGTACGTATCAATCTGTATCTAGATGGAATTTGGAACTGCTGAATAATCATTACATGTTCGCTGATGAGAAACTCTTTGTACCTTAACCTCATTTGGTAATGCCGATAAGATTACTGCTTGTAGAGCTGCCTATAAAAAGGCCTTTGAAAGAAGTAAAGGCAGCAGTCCTTTATGCTCAGAACTGTGATACAGACATACCTGACTCCGTGTCATCTTTCTTATAGAAGCAATAATTTGACAAAGCAATATAAACTTAAAGCAACTTATTTAAGAGTTGCCCCTAACACAGCATACCTAAACCAAAGTACAAAAATGATTAGCATTGTAGCTTACTGGTCCTTAGATATGGGGCTACATTTGTTTTCTTTTTTTCACACTTGTTTACTTTATTGTAACCTGGTAATCATGTCATTATCACACAGATGTGGATTTATTAAAGGGAAAAAGACTGTGCACTTTGCAAAGTGCGGTTGTTCCAGTAAATGAGCAGAAAGTCTGCTGACCTCCATTATCCAATCATGTATAGCAAAAATGCTGTTTTTTTTAATTTTCCTTGCACATGATTGGATACTCTATACAAAGTGAAGCCTTACCTCATTTACTAAGCTCTGAGCAACCACACTTTGCAAAGTTCACAGTCTATTTGCCTTTAGTAAATCAACCCCTTTGTGACCTAAGGTGAAAACTGTACTGAGCAGCGCTGTTACCCTAAGACTACATAACACCTCCCATCTCCATAACAGGGGAAGGTGTTTTGTAGTTACCTGAGCTAGCTGGAAACAAAGCTAACTGATAACAGACCAGGTGTAGAGAGCATAGGAAGTTCAGCTCACAATTTTTTTTTTTTGCACTTATTGAACACATACAGTATAATAAACTACTTTCAAAGGTATATTTAAAATATTTCTAAATGGATTTTATTTTTCTTTTGAAATAATAAACATGTCATACTTACCTGCTCTGTGCAGTAGTTTTGCACGGATCCTCCTCTCCTTGGCTCCCCCGCCCGACACTCCTGGCTCCTCCCCCCTGCCGATTGCTCCATAGTAAGCCTATTGCTGTGGGGCCACTCATGTGGGCTTGCTCCCGAGCCTCTGTGTCTGTGTCTGTTGACACAGACAGCAGAGCTCAGGCCTACCTCCCATCCCCTCATCACTGGCTGTAATTGACAGCAGAGGAAGCCAAGCCAACGAGGATCACTGGATCAAGATCAGGCTTAGGTAGGTATAAGGGGAGGCTGTGGGTGGAGGGGGGGTAATTACATGCAAAAGGTTTTTTAACTTAATGCATAAAAAAACATTCTGTCTTTAGAAACACTTTAATAGACAAAAGGGAGCAAGTAAGAGAAATGTATTGTTTGAAGTTTCATACACTTGCATGTGAATTCAAGCACTCGGCATTCCATGTGCAATTCCCATGTTTTATCCAGTTAATGACCCTGCAAATATATCTAGTAGTAGTTTGTCACATTCTATTGGACTTACTCTGTAATGTTGCAACTCTGTAAAAGTACAGAAAAAGAACTGGTTGTATCTGCCAGAAATGCATTCAGCTATTAATTCCTTTTTTGGGCTCATAATACAAAGCATTTTTGTGGACTTGTGGTGTCAGCCCTGCCTACTGTCTTTTGGCAAACTACTTAACCACTCCTGCTCTCAGATCTCTACATCTTAAAAGCTAATCATTTCTTAGTCCAAGATAGGGCAGCACCATAGGCGTGCCCACGGGGTGTGCCGGGTGTGCCTGGGCACACCCTAATCCCCCCAGCAGTGTTTAGCCTCATGCCGTCTGTATCCCGAGATCTGCCTGGGCTGATGTGCAATATGTACCCTGCACTGCCTGTGAGGCAGTATAACATTGTTGTAGGCTTGTAAGATCCTCTCAGTGAGTGAGTGTGACACTGTCCTGTCCTGTATGGTAACAGCATGCAGAGAGAGAGAGGAGCTGTCAGGATTCGTGTATGATGTCGGGGGTGGGCGGACCAAGCAGGTATCGAACACCAGCCAATGGGATGGGTCTGGCGGGGACGCTACGTGTATGTAGCCCCGCCCCCTTTTCTCAAGCTGCTTAATTATTGGCTGATGTTCAATAGCTGCTCGGTCCTGCTCGAATGTCACACAGGCACAACGAGCAGAGTGAAGCCGCCTCCCCCTCCAGTGTTTATGTGTACACAGGGGGAGGGGACCTGCTGTGCCTGTGCCATGCTGATCTGAGGTAGTGAATGGGATGGGGGGGGGTAAGTCTGTGCTGAAGGGGGGGGGTCTGTGCTAAAGGGGGGATGTGCTGAAGGGGGGGTCTGTGCTGAAGGGGGGGTCTGTGCTGAATGGGTGGGTCAGTGCTGAAGGGGGGGTCTGTGCTGAAAGGGTGGGTCTGTGCTGAAGGGGGGTCCATCTGTGCTGAAAGGGGGGTCTGCGCTGAAGGGTGGGTCCGTCTGGGCTGAATGGGGGGTCAGGGCACATCAGGGTACAGAGCCCAGTACATCAGGGCACAAGGCACATCAGGGTACAGAGCTCAGCACATCAGGGTACAACACACCAGGCCACATCAGGGTACAGGGTACAGAGCCCAGCACATTAGCATACAGGGCATCAGGGCACAACACATCAGGGTACAGAGCCCAGCACAGCAGGGTACAGGGCACAGGACATCAGGGTATACAGAGACCAGCACATTAGGGTACAGGACATCAGGGTACAGAGCCCAGCACATCAGGGTACAGGATACAGCACATTAGGGTACAGGACATCAGGGCACAGGTCACAGTACATCAGGGCACAACACATCATGGCACGGGACATTGGGGCTCATCAGGGCACAAGGCACATCAGGTCACAGGGAACATCAGGGCATAGGACATCGGGGCACAGCACATCAGGGCACGGGGAACATCAGGGCATAGGACATCGGGGCACAGCACATCAGGGCATAGGACATCGGGGCACAGCACATCAGGGCACGGGGAACATCAGGGCATAGGACATTGGGCACAGCACATCAGGGCACGGGGCACATCAGGGCATAGGACATCGGGGCACATCAGGGCATGGGGCACATGGCAAATCGGGGCACATCAGGGCACATTATGGCACATCAGGACAAATGGCACATCATGGGGCACATAGCACATCAGGGCATGGGGCACATCAGGCCACATGGCACATCAGGGCACAGAGCACATGGCACTTCAGGGCACATCGGGGCACATGGCACATAGCACATCAGGGCACAGGACACATCAGGACACATCAGGGCTCAGGGCACATTATGGGGCACATCAGGGCACATTATCGGGCACATAGCACATATCACATCAGGGCACATTTTGGGGCACATAGCACATTATAGGGCACATCAGGGGGCAGATCATGGGATCTTACTAGCCAGTATGCAGAGTAGCGCAGTAGTGCAGGAAGCGTCTGTCTGTAGTAAGTTCTCTCTCATGTCACGCAGCGCTGCTCGCTCCCTGGCGGCCCCTCCTCTCTTTTCTCGTCTATCTCAGATGTCACAAGCCAATGAGGATAGACGAGAAGAGAGGAGGGGCCGCTGGGGAGCGAGCAGCGCTGCGTGACATGAGAGAGAACTTACTACAGACGCTTCCTGCACTACTCTGCATACTGGCTAAATCTAGATATACCCGTCAGGTGCCAGCTGTCAGGGTTTGACGGGTAGATCGCTGAGCACCGCAGATGCGGCTGAAACTGGCCCACTCTGAGCCATCGGCCCACCGGGAATCTCCCGGTAGTCCCGATGGCCAGTCCATCCCTGTGCCGGCCTGGTGGGGCACAACTGAAATCTGTTGTTTATTAATGCCACATGCCAATTTTAGTATAACAGGTAATCACCACACTACTATTTACAAAAAAAAATACTGGAGGTAAAATAAAAAAGTGTAATTGAAAGGCCTGCCGCTAAGCACTGTTACGTGCTCCCACACCACAAAAAAAAAAGAAAAAGTGCAGCCCTAACTTACTAATCAATAACTTAACAATAATGGTGGAACCCTCTAATGTATGGAAATCTCAAACTTTGTTATCATCACAATACCGGTCTCTGTGATATGCAACTTCACATATAATACACATCAAGCTGAAAATAAGACATACTGTATAAAAATAAACTTAGCAGGGATGGTGGAAACCCCTCCTATAGATATTTACCATACAGATTAATCTCAAGTGAAAGAACCTTTTAGTTGGGAGGTTTCCACCATTATAGCACGTTGGAGTTTTTATTTTTTAGATTGTCACACTACATTTTAGATGTTTTAGTTACTATTATGTGAATTTTTACACTTGAAGGTAATTTTCCACCACCCTTGCTCATCCATGTCTTTATGGACCTTGCTTTGTGCACTGGTGCGCAGTCATGTTGGAACAGGAAGGGGCCATCCCCAAACTGTTCCCACAAAGTTGCAAGCATGAAATTGTCCAAAATGTCTTTGTATGCTGACCCCTTAAGAGTTCCCTTTACGAAAACTAAGGGGCCAAGCCCAACCCCTGAAAAACAACCCCACACCATAATCCCCCCTCCACCAAAGGATTTGGACCAGTGCCCAAAGCAAGGTTCATAAAGACATGGATGAGTGAGTTTGGGGTGGAGGAACTTGACTGGCCTGCACAGAGTCCTGACCTCAACCCGATTAGGAGCACCTTTGGGATGAATTAGAGCGGAGACCGCGAGCCAGGCCTTCTCTCCAACATCAATGCCTGAACTGACAAATGCGCTTCTGGAAGAATGGTCAAGCATTCCCATAGACACACTCCTAAACCTTGTGGGCAGCCTTTCCAGAAGAGTTGAAGCTGTTATAGCTGCAAAGGGTGGGCCAACTCAATATTGAACCCTACAGACTAAGACAGGGATGTCATTAATGTTTATGTGCGTGTAAAGGCAGGCGTCACAATACTTTTGGTAATTTAGTGTATGTTCTAATGCTTCTTTTTTTGGGTGGTAGACAATAATAGCTTACAGCTGTAGAACAACAATGCTAGATGGACCTGTAAAACAAAAGTAGCTTAACTGGTGATTTGCTGTGGCGCATGCAGGGGCATTGCTAGGTGGGAAAAAGACCAGGGGCTTCAGCCCGGAGTCCAAGTCCGACACCGGGGGGGTTGTTGTGTGGCGGGGGGGTAAGCTCACCTGCTGGTTGTTGGCTGGCTTACCAGTGCCCATCAATGCTGATCACTAAAAACTGACCTACCTGACCCACACTGACCTACCTGTCCATTACACTGACCTACCAGACACACACTGACCTACCTGACCCACACTGACCTACCTGACTATGGACCATTACACTGACCTACCTGACACACACTGACCATCTGACCTACCTGTCCCACACTGACCTACCTGACACACACTGACCTACCTGACCATGGACCATTACACTGACCTACCTGACCCACACTGACCATTACACTGACCTACCTGACCCACACTGACCTGGGCGGCACAGTGGTGCAGTGGTTAGCACTCTCGCCTAGCAGTAAAAAAGGGTCGCTGGTTCGAATCCCAACCACGACACTACCTGCCTGGAGTTTGCATGTTCTCCCTGTGCCTGCGTGGGTTTCCTCCGGGTACCCCGGTTTCCTCCCACACTCCAAAGACATGCTGGTAGGTTAATTGGCTTCTGTCCAAAATTGGCCCTAGTATATGAATGGGGACCTTGGATTGAGGGTAGGGATTGATGTGAGTGTGCAATGTTCAGGGTTAGGGACAAGGGTCAGGGTTGTAGACCCACACTCACTCAGGTTGAACTGGATGGTCTTTATGTAACTATGTAACTATGACACACACTGACCTACCTGACCATTACACTGACTGACCTGACACCCACTGACCATTACACTGACACACACTGACCTACCTGACCATTACACTGACCTACCTGACCCACACTGAACTACCCAACACACACTGACCATTACACTGACCCACACTGACCTACCTGGCGCACACTGACCTACCTGGCGCACCCTGACCTACCTGACACACACTGTATTCTGTATTCTGTATTACAAAGTAAAACTATCCCTCTAGTTCCTCTTTGTAACTTCCAGCTCAGAAGAGAAGGAAACCACTGACAACCAGGCCACATAAAACCTAACCTAATTGTGCAATGTTGAAACATGGTATAGAAAAAAAGAGTTGATACCATTTATGTACTGTATTGTAGATTGCAAAGCTTTATTTATGAATGGTGACTGGTTTAATTAGTTATTTCTTGTCTCATTTCTTAAATCTGTTTTGATAGGTTAATGTAACAACAAACGTGGCAAATTTTTTAAAATCAAGTTTTGAGTCGCCATGTTCAACCAGGTCCTTCATAAGCTTGTCATAATCCTCTTTTCCTTTCCCAGCCTAAAATAAAAAAAGGATAGTTTGTAATTTAGTGGATAACATATCCTTTAACATCCAGTAACACTTTTTTTTATCCTAAAAATATTTTTGTCTTTAAAGTAGATGTAAACCCAATGTCATCCTTTCTAAACTACTGCCATAGGGGTTATCTATAAGGATATACATGCCTCCTGCATGTATCTTTACCTGTCAGATGTCTCCCCTCTGTCTGTTATGAGACCCGAAAAACTGCATATTCTGTGGGCGGGTCTGTTGTCTGGAGCTCGGTGGGTGGAGTCGTGATGTCAGTAGACTCCCCGCCCACCTCTACAATCCCCTTGTCAATATGTATTTTCTCCTGTGTATTTCTAACACTGAACTTCTGCTATGTTCTCTAACATCCAGTGAAAAGACAGGAAAGTAACCACATGACTTCAGCATGCCAAATCATGCTGAGGTATGGAACAGCCAATCCTTGCAGAGCTGCTGAAGAAAGGAGTGGGGGAGGGAATTAAAAAATACTGCATGTCTCTTAGGCTAGTGCACGAGATATGTAAATCACCTGTCACTCATAGCAAGAGGGAGGATTTGACAAAGTTTTTCTCAGTTTGTCAAGATTTATCTCACTGAACAATAAAAGAGGATTGCTCAGAGATGGATTAACTCTGTGTGGCAAGACTGGGCTCAAATGATAGGAAATCTTATACTCTACAGTATGATTAAAAAAAAATTCGGGTTTACATCCACTTTAATTATTTTTGTACCTGATATTTACTGTAATTATGTGCTTACTTGGCACATGGCCTATATTTATATATTTTTTTCACAGCAGATTCACACAACTAATCCATAATCCATAAAGGGGCCCCATAATTTGTAGAATTGCATAAAACAAAGCAGTTACCCTGCACTCAATTTTGCTGGTTAGCAAAGAGGATCCATAATTAAATAGAAACGGAATGGTTTTTTTTTTTTCGTTTTTTAGCAATTGTATGTATATGTGTTTTGCACACTATTTTACAAACTGATTTTATTATGTATTTTTTAGCCTTTTTACATTTTTAACAATTAAATACCGTATTTATCGGCGTATAACACGCACCGGTGTATAACACGCACCCCAATTTAGGAGGGAATTTTAAGGAAAAAAAACTTTTAGGAGGAAAGTTGAAGGGAAAAAAACTTACATTTAAATGCCCTTCATTGCAGCCTTGTCAGTGCAGCCATGTCAGTGCAGCCTTGTCAGTGCAGCCTTGTCAGTGCAGCCTTCCCCAGTGCAGCCTTGTCAGTGCAGCCTTGTCAGTGCAGCCTTCCCCAGTGCAGCCTTGTCAGTGCAGCCTTGTCAGTGCAGCCTTCCCCGTGCAGCCTTCCCCAGTGCAGCCTTCCCCAGTGAAGCCTTGTCAGTGCAGCCTTGTCAGTGCAGCCTTCCCTAGTGCAGCCTTCCCCAGTGCAGCCTTGCCCCAGTGCAGCCTTCCCCAGTGCAGCCTTCCCCAGTGCAGCCTTGTCAGTGCAGCCTTGTCAGTGCAGCCTTCCCCAGTGCAGCCTTCCCCAGTGCAGCCTTGCCCCAGTGCAGCCTTGCCCCAGTGCAGCCTGGGATCCCCTGTCCCTGCTTCCAGGGCTTCAAAATCGCGGTCCGCGATTTGAAAATGGCGCCGCCGGCGCCGAAGTACACAGAGCTGGTCCTCGGCTCTTTCCGGCGGCTCTCGTTTACTTTCGGCTCCACTCGTAGTCCCGAGTGGAGCTATCCGAGTAGGTTCGGATAGCTCCGCTCGGGACTACGAGTGGAGCCGAAAGTAAACGAGAGCCGCCGGAAAGAGCCGAGGACCGGCTCTGTGTACTTCGGCTCCGGCGGCGCCATTTTCAAATCGCGGTACGTGATTTTGACATTTGGACAGCTCGGGATCGGCGGGGATCGGCGTATAACACGCACCTGCGACTTTCCCCTTTCCCCGTGTTATACGCCGATAAATACGGTATTTATTATAGGCTTTATCCATGATGCTCAGTTCTCAGAGTATGCTGGCTTTTTGAAAAATATAGCCCAGTAATGACTGCAGCTTTTTAGCAGCCTCGGCACTAATACATTCCCGTCTCTGAAAAAAGAAAGGGAAGGGCTTTTTTCTCTAGTCATCTTCCAGGACGGCACACCTGAGAGATGAGAGGCTCCTCCCTACAGGAAACACAATCAATCGACAGCTGTTTTAAGTCCCCACCCTTCCCCTTGATCCCCAGTTTTTGATTGTGTTTCTCCCTACACAGCGAAACCGTTTGGTTTTTTCCAAATGACCCGAAGCCTGGGGCTGGTGGTCCCCCCCTGGGAGCCAGACCAAACGCCTGGGGAAGGCCTACGGCCACATCACCCTGAAAGTGAAAGAGGGCACCGCCTGCCCGATCTCGTATGATCTCGGAGGCAAAGCAGGGTCGGGCCTGGTTAGTACCTGATGGGCCTCTGGGTCTGGCCGGATATATTTATCCTTCCTGGGGGGTTCCCCTATCCTTTCCTCAGGGGGGGCAGCAGAAACTGGAAGAGCCCCGCTGAGAGCTGAAGGCCCCCGGGTACAGTGGTGTCCCCAGAACTTCAGGGGCCTTTTTCCTGTCTCCCCCCCCTTACCTGTCCGGGCGTCCGTTCAGACGGGTGCTGGCTGTCAGTTCTTTCCAGGGCCCCCGATTCCTGGGCCCCTGGTAGCTCGCGTGGGCTGCTGGGGAGGGCGCCGCCTGAACGACCCGCGTTCTTACCCAGGAGGGAAGGCTGAGAGTCAGCAGGAGCAGGCGCCCACATCCTCCTTTCGAGGAGGCACCAGTTCACTACGGTGGATGTCTGCCTAAACCACCTCAGAATGGAATGAGGAATGTACGGCATTGCCCCCCCAGGTGTATATACTGACTGGCAGGACACAGCCTAACCTTGCAGCTCCCTACGGGGACAGCAGTTGGGGGGGCACTTTGGCGGCTATCCTCCTTGCGTGTGGACCATAAGGATGGAAAAGCAAACCCGGTGGCTGTGGAAAAAGGGGAAGACTACAACGGTGAGTACTTTCCTTTACCTTGGGAATTTAGCTGCAAAATCCCCAATCCCAGCCAGATGGTTTCTGGGCATTTGAGATAATCTCCCCTGGGGTCTAGATTCAAATAGCCCAGAAGCTTCTGCTAAAAACATCAGCTACAGCTCCCTCTTACATCAGAGATGCTGTATGGTGGACAAGTGGTGCAGAGGAGCGAGTGTGCCTAAACCACCTCAGATGGGAAAGAGGTAGGTAAGGCATTACTAAGTGGTGCAGTGCAGGACCTGGGGTCTGCATAACAAAATAGCCCAGAAGCTACTGCTAATACCATCAGCCACAGCTCCCTCTTACAGCAGAGACACTGTGGTTATCACAACAGTAGGTTTCCAGCCTCTCCCTACATGTCCGGTTGTGGGACATTTAGTAGGGATGAATAGAGCGAAGGGGGGGAGGACCTGGTAGATACAAAGAGTTCCTTACAGGCCAGGTATACCACTGAACAATTTATGGATTGTGCAATGGTTGAAGGATTCAGGAGTAAGCTCTCCTGGTCAGCAGGTGCACTAGGTTATATGGCCCTATTAGCCCAGCTGCTAGGAGTCTGAAGTCATAAGCTCCAACCTCCCACTCCACCTTTACATTGTGGTTATATTAAAGTGCAGGAGGTAAGAAAAACCTTTTTGTTGGTTTGGGCTACAGTCAACTCAGTGACAGATCTAAAGGCGATTTACCATAAATCGCTTCCTATATCCTTTAATTAAGGATTTTCTGTGCAAACATATGCAAGAGCTAGATAGATACATGATTGCTTTTTTAAGGCCTGCTGGTGGCTATTTTCCTCCAGGCCAAATTGGTGATCACCTTTTCTAGAGGCTGTCCTAAATTGGTCTCTAGGGCTGGGCTCATTGAGACTTTAGTTTCTGATCGGCCCCACCTGTGTGTGAGCTGGCCAGCGTTTGCTCAGTCTACGGAGGTAAGGTAGGACAACAGCTACTATAGTAAGGTGTCTAACCATTTTTAGAATTTGTTCCTTCACTGGGGGTGAAGTGTTAGTATCTACAGCCCAGGCTATGCCTAGGGATCAAATTGCTCTGTTTGGTTATTTCATAAAGGGATACACCATGACTCCTCCCTTGGTTGCACACCAGTAGACCTCAGTAGTGAAGGTTTGTCCTTGCTGGGATGTTTTGTGGCACAGCAGAAATACACATGGAGATTTGTGACATCTCTGCTCATAAGGGGTATAGTGCTGTACATCAGAAATGCTCTGCACTGAAGCTTGGTTGTTGTCTGTTATATCCTAAAGGTACTGCCTTATTTGGCTACAGATCAGAAAAATACAACAGGGAAGGTGGTCTGTACTTTCTGGTCTTGTGACGCATGGCGGAAATGCACATCGAGTCTTATGACATCTCTGCTCATATTTGTTATATTGCTGCACATCAGACATACTCAAAATTGAGTTCTGTATTACTGCCTTATTGGTTGCTTATTAGAAAGGCAATAGTGAAGATTGATGGTCCTGAATTGTTGGGAAATACAAATTGAACCTGTGCCAGGGGTAGTACTGGTACTGCCTTTGGTAATCGGTGCAGCCCCGCAAAGTGGCGTCAGGCTGACAGTACTTTTAACGGCAAAGGTTGCCGATTTTAGGCATGCGATTTGTCATGTTGAGTCGCATGCCAAATCCCTTCAATATGGCTGTGCTATCTCTATTCAGATTGTTATATTGTTGCACATCAGATATATACAAGATTGAAGGTTGTCTGTCCTTTTTATGTCTTACATTTACTGCCTTATTGGCTGCATATCAGAAGGGACACAGCAGTGAGGTTGCTTGTCCTTTTCTGATTTGTTTTTGCTGCCTCAGCAGGGAGACACATTGAGGATGGTGGCGTATCTGCTCAGTATTGGTATATTACTACACATCAGACATACACAAAGATTGAAGATTGTTTGTGTCCTGTATGTTCTATATTTACTGCCTTATCGGCTGCATATCAGAAAGGCACAGCAGTGAGGGGTGTCTTTTCTGTTTCTCATTGTTCTACCTTGCTGCTTCTTAGGGATACACAGCAGGGGGTTGTTGGCTGCACGCCTCCAGGGAGATACAGCATTGGGGACCCCTCGCTTCAACCTGAAAATTGCAAGTTACCTGCGACCTGTGTAATCTTGAGGTCTGTGGATCCAGAAAGCAGGGTCTGCTTGGTGGCGCTGCGACCTGGAGTTGCACAGACACAAATGATTCCCATTGGAAGCCATAGTGTATGACTTTTCTCTTGCGTTGTTGCGGTTGCAGGTTGGGTCGCACAGGTGTGGGAGCCCTAAGTTTCCCTTCTGGTTGAGGTTTTGCTACACACAAGAATAGACATCATGGCGTTTATTGCCTTACTTTGCAATACACCAGAAAGATCGCAGCTAGGAAGGCTGTCTGTTTTTATGTGGCTGCACAGCAGAAATACTCAACATTGAAGCTTGTTGGTGCTTTCTGTTTCAGATTCCCTTACCTTCCTGCACTTCAGAAAAACACAATGCTGCAGGTTGCTTGGGTCCTTTCCGTGTTGGTTCTATGTGACTGCACTACAGAACTGCATAACAGAAAAGATATTGTCTTGTTATGTTGGTTTAGCTAGCCAGTGCCATATTGATCTTATAACTATTTGGTGGTTCATCAGAAATACGCAACATAGAAGTTTGGGTCTTTCTGTCTTTATATTTATGGCCCTGTTTTGCTGTACATCAGTAAAACTCCACCGTAAACAGGACTCCCGTCCTTTATGTATATATATCAGTTATGACCTAGCTAGCTGCACTTCAGAAACACGCAGCATTTAGGGTTGGTTCACACTGAGGCAGCACGACTTACAGCGCGACCTGCCTCAGGCGACCCAGGACACGACTCAGCGGCGACTTGCGAAACGACTTCTGTATAGAAGTCAATGCAAATCGCCCCCAAAGTCGTACAGGAACCTTTTTCTAAGTCGGAGCGACTTGCATCGCGCTGATTTAGAACGGCTCCATTGCACAGAACAGGACGCTACTTGTCAGGTGACTAGGTCGCCTGAAAAGTCGTCCCAGTGTGAACCAAGGCTGAGGGTTTGCATGTGTCTTAATGTTTTTACAGATTGGCTGCACATCAGAAAACCAGACTGTGAGGTTGGTTTGTCTACATTGAAGTTCAGATTTGGGTCTCTCCCATATTTGATATGTTGGTTTAGCTAGCCACACTCAGATACACATTATTGTCTATTCTTGTGTCCTTTCTGTCTAAATCTATTGTGCTGGGTCCACAATCTATGATCTTTTTTAATTTGTGATATTAATAATGCATGTATCACCTTTTGTATTTCAGCCCTCTTTTCCGTGGAGGGGCCTGGAGTTCTGGCTGCAGATGTCACATGTCAGAAAGCCTCAGCCCCTTACATTCAGGAATGCTGGAACCATTTCCTCGGGTTGAAGCCCAGTAGGGTTATAGGACACTGGAGGAAGGTGATAAAGAATCACCCTGCTTAGTAAGAACTTGGGAAGTTCTGTTCAGAGGAGTATTATGACCTGAAGATGAAGTATAAAGATGTCCACCCGACCGAATAGGTTACGGCTCGGTGCATGGCCTTCATCTCACCCTTCTAGCAGAACTAGATGTAGCAGTATAAGTGTTATACTCCTGCTATGAACTTTATTCTCCTGAAGTGGGCACTCAGGCGCAGAGGCGTAACTATAACCTTCAGGGCCCCAGTGCAAGAAACCATGAAGGGCCCCTGACCCGCACTATGATGGGGGGGGGGTATTCTGAAAGGATGAGGGGCAGTATGACGGGGTATTTTGACAGGAGGGGGCAGTGTGACCAAAGAAGGGTATCTGGAAAGTGTGACCAGAGGGGGGGAGTGTGATATAAGGGGGCACTGTGAAAGAAGGGGGGCAGTGTGACAAGAAGGGGCAGTACGATGGGGGCAGTGTGACAGGAGGGGGCAGTATGACAGGGGGATATTGTGACAAGAAGGGGGCAGTGTGACAGGAAAAGGATACCTGGGAAGTATTACAAGAGGGGGGCAGTGTAATGAGGGAGCACTGTGAAAGGAGGGGGACTGTTTAACAAGAGGGGGTAGTGTGACAGGAGGGGGGTAAATATGACAGAAGGGGCAGTGTGATGAGGGGGCAGAATGATGGAGGGGCAGTGTTACAGGAGGGGGCAGTATGACAGGAATGTATTGTGCCAAGGGGGCAGTGTGACAGGGGACAGTGAGACAGGTGGGGGCAGTATGATGGGGAAATAGTATGACGTGGGCAGTGTGATAAAAGAGGGGCTATGTGGCAGGTGGGTGGCCAGTGTGAGAGGGGACAGGTGTGGGGGCAGTGTGAGAGGGGACAGGTGTGGGGGCAGTGTGAGAGGGGACAGGTGTGGGGGCAGTGTGAGAGGGGACAGGTGTGGGGGCAGTGTGAGAGGGGACAGGTGTGGGGGCAGTGTGAGAGGGGACAGGTGTGGGGGCAGTGTGAGAGGGGACAGGTGTGGGGACAGTGTGAGAGGGGACAGGTGGGGGACAGTGTGAGAAGGGACAGGTGGGGGGGGCAGTGTGAGTGGGGACAGGTGGGGGGACAGTGTGAGAGGGGACAGTGTGAGAGGGGACAGGTGGGGGGGGGCAGTGTGAGAGGGGACAGGTGGGGGGGCAGTGTGAGAGGGGACAGGTGGGGGCAATGTGAGAGGGGACAGGTGGGGGGGACAGTGTAAGACGGGGACAGTGTGAGACGGGGACAGTGTGAGAGGGGACAGTGTGTGGGGGGGACAGTGTGAGAGGGGACAGTGTGTGGGAGGGCAGTGTGAGAGAGGACAGTGTGTGGGGGGGGGGCAGTGTGAGAGGGGGACAGTGTATGGGGGGGCAGTGTGAGGGGACAGTGTGTGGGGGAGGGGACAGTGTGAGAGGGGACAGTGTGGGGGGGGGGCAGTGTTTAGGGGAGGACAGTGTGAGAGGGGACAGTGTGTGTGGGAGGGGCAGTGGTGTGGAGGGGACAGTGGTGTGGAGGGGACAGTGGTGTGGAGGGGACAGTGGTGTGGAGGGGACAGTGGTGTGAGGGGACAGTGTGTGAGGGGGCAATGTGTGTGGGGACAGTGTGAGAGGGGACAGTGTGTGGGGGGGACAGTGTGTGGGGGGGACAGTGTGTGAGGGGACAGTGTGTCTGGGGGGGACAGTGTGTCTGGGGGGGGGCAGTGTGCCTGGGGGGGGGACAGTGTGTCTGGGGGGGACAGTGTGTGGGGGGGGACAGTGTGTGGGGGGGGGGACAGTGTGTGGGGGGGACAGTGTGTGGGGGGGACAGTGTGGGGGGGACAGTGTGTGGGGGGACAGTGTGAGAGGGGACAGTGTGTGCGGGGGGGACAGTGTGAGAGGGGACAGTGTGTGGGGGACAGTGTGAGAGGGGACAGTGTGTGTGGGGTGGACAGTGTGAGAGGGGACAGTGTGTGGGGGGCAGTGTGTGGGGGGGGACAGTGTGAGAGGGGACAGTGTGTGGGGAGACAGTGTGGTGGGGGGGGGGGGACAGTGTGTGAGGGGACAGTGTGTGGAGGGGACAGTGTGTGGAGGGGACAGTGTGTGGAGGGGACAGTGTGTGGAGGGGACAGTGTGTGGGGGGACAGCCGTGAGAGGGGACAGTGTGTGGGGGTACAGTGTGAGAGGGGACAGTGTGAGAGGGGACAGTGTGTGGGGGAACAGTGTGTGGGGGAACAGTGTGTGGGAGAGCAGTGTGTGGAGGGGACAGTGTGTGGAGGGGACAGTGTGAGAGGGGACAGGTGGGGGGGCAGTGTGAGAGGGGACAGGTGGGGGGGCAGTGTGAGAGGGGACAGGTGGGGGGGGGCAGTGTGAGAGGGGACAGGTGGGGGGGCAGTGTGAGAGGGGACAGGTGGGGGGGGGGTAGTGTGAGAGGGGACAGGTGGGGGCAATGTGAGAGGGGACAGGTGGGGGGGGCAGTGTGAGGGGGGACAGTGTGAGGGGGGACAGTGTGAGACAGGGACAGTGTGAGACGGGGACAGTGTGAGAGGGGACAGTGTGTGGGAGGGCATTGTGAGAGAGGACAGTGTGTGGGGGGGCAGTGTGAGAGGGGGGCAGTGTGAGAGGGGGACAGTGTATGGGGGGCAGTGTGAGGGGACAGTGTGTGGGGGAGGGGACAGTGTGAGAGGGGACAGTGTGGGGGGGGCAGTGTGAGAGGGGACAGTGTGTGTGGGAGGGGCAGTGGTGTGGTGGGGACAGTGGTGTGGAGGGGACAGTGGTGTGGAGGAGACAGTGGTGTGAGGGGGGACAGTGTGTGAGGGGGCAATGTGTGGGGGGACAGTGTGTGGTGGGGGGGACAGTGTGAGAGGGGACAGTGTGTGGGGGGGGCAGTGTGTGGGGGGGACAGTGTGTGGGGGGACAGTGTGAGAGGGGACAGTGTGTCTGGGGGGGCAGTGTGCCTGGGGGGGACAGTGTGTCTGGGGGGGACAGTGTGGGGGGGGGGGCAGTGTGTGGGGGGGGACAGTGTGTGGGGGGGGACAGTGTGTGAGAGGGGACAGTGTGGGGGGGACAGTGTGTGGGGGGGACAGTGTGAGAGGGGACAGTGTGTGCGGGGGGACAGTGTGAGAGGGGACAGTGTGAGAGGGGACAGTGTAAGAGGGGACAGTGTGTGGGGGGGCAGTGTGTGAGAGGGGACAGTGTGAGAGGGGACAGTGTGTGGGGGAACAGTGTGTGGAGGGGACAGTGTGTGAAGGGGACAGTGTGTGGAGGGGACAGTGTGTGGGGGGACAGTGTTTGGGGGGGATAGTGTGTGGGGGGGACAGTGTGTGGGGGGGACAGTGTGTGGGGGGGACAGTGTGAGAGGGGACAGTGTGTGGGGGGACAGTGTTTGGGGGGGACAGTGTGTGGGGGGGACAGTGTGTGGGGGGGACAGTGTGAGAGGGGACAGTGTGTGGGGGGACAGTGTGTAGAGGGGACAGTGTGTAGAGGGGACAGTGTGTGGGGGTGACAGTGTGTGGGGGGGGCAGTGTGAGAGGGGACAGTGTGTGGGGGGGACAGTGTGAGAGGGGACAGTGTGTGTGGGGGGACAGTGTGTGTGAGAGGGGAGAGTGTGAGAGGGGAGAGTGTGAGAGAGGAGAGTGAAAGAGGGGAGAGTGTGTGGGGGGGAGAGTGTGTGGGGGGGACAGTGGGGGGGGGCAGTGTGAGGAGGGGACAGTGTGTGGGGGGACAGTGTGTGGGGGTACAGTGTGTGTGTGGGGGGGAACAGTGTGTGGGGGGGTACAGTGTGTGGGGGGGTACAGTGTGTGGAGGGGACAGTGTGTGGAGGGGACAGTGTGTGGAGGGAGCAGTGTGAAAGGGGACAGTGTGTGGGGGGGGGGGCAGTGTGTGAGAGGGGACAGTGTGTGGGGAGGAAAGTGTGTGGGGAGGACAGTGTGTGAGAGGGGACAGTGTGTGAGAGGGGACAGTGTGAGGAGGGGACAGTGTGTGTGTGGGGGGGGGGCAGTGTGGGGGGGGCAATGTGGGGGGGACAGTGTGTGGGGGGACAGTGTGGTGGGGGGACAGTGTGTGGGGGGACAGTGTGTGGGGGGACAGTGTGTGAGGTGACAGTGTGTGGGGGAACAGTGTGTGGGGGGGACAGTGTGTGGGGGGACAGTGTGTGGGGGGACAGTGTGAGAGGGGACTGTGTGTGGGGGGACTGTGTGTGGAGGGCACTGTGTGTGAGAGGGGGCGGTGTGTGGAGGGGGCAGTGTGTGAGGGGGGACAGTGTGTGAGAGGGGACAGTGTGTGGGGGGACAGTGTGTGGGGGGGCAGTGCGAGAGGGGACAGTGTGTGGGGGGGACAGTGTGTGGGGGGGGCAGTGTGTGGGGGGGTTACAGTGTGTGGGGGGCACTGTGAGAGGGGATAGTGTGTGGGGGAGACAGTGTGGGGGGGCAGTGTGAGAGGGGACAGTGTGAGAGGGGACAGTGTGTGTGGGGGGGGACAGTGTGTGGGGGGGGGACAGTGTGTGGGGGGGGCAGTGTGTGGGGGGGCAGTGTGTGGGGGGACAGTGTTTGGGGGGGACAGTGTGTGTGTGGTGACAGTGTGTGTGGGGGGACAGTGTGTGAGAGGGGACAGTGTGTGAGAGGGGACAGTGTGTGTGGGGGGACAGTGTGTGTGTGGGGGGGGTACAGTGTGTGGGGGGGGGGTATAGTGTGTGGAGGGGACAGTGTGTGGAGGGGACAGTGTGTGGAGGGAGCAGTGTGAAAGGGGACAGTGTGTGGGGGGGGGGGGACAGTGTGTGAGAGGGGACAGTGTGTGGGGAGGACAGTGTGAGAGGGGACAGTGTGTGAGAGGGGACAGTGTGTGAGAGGGGACAGTGGGAGGAGGGGACAGTGTGTGTGTGGGGGGGGCAGTGTGGGGGGGGCAGTGTGAGGGGGGACAGTGTGTGGGGGGACAGTGTGAGAGGTGACAGTGTGTGGGGGACAGTGTGTGGGGGGGGACAGTGTGTGGGGGACAGTGTGTGGGGGGACTGTGTGTGGGGGACTGTGTGTGGAGGGCACTGTGTGTGAGAGGGGGTGGTGTGTGGAGGGGGCAGTGTGTGAGGGGGGACAGTGTGTGAGAGGGGACAGTGGGTGGGGGGACAGTGTGTGGGGGGGCAGTGCGAGAGGGGACAGTGTGTGGGGGGGGACAGTGTGTGGGGGGGACAGTGTGTGGGGGGGGCAGTGTGTGGGGGGGTTACAGTGTGTGGGTGGCACTGTGAGAGGGATAGTGTGTGGGGGGAGACAGTGTGGGGGGGCAGTGTGAGAGGGGACAGTGTGAGAGGGGACAGTGTGTGTGGGGGGGGGACAGTGTGTGTGGGGGGGGGACAGTGTGTGTGGGGGGGACAGTGTGTGTGGGGGGGACAGTGTGTGGGGGGGGACAGTGTGTGGGGGGGGCAGTGTGTGGGGGGACAGTGTTTGGGGGGGACAGTGTGTGGGGGGGGGGACAGTGTGTGTGTGGTGACAGTGTGTGTGGGGGACAGTGTGTGAGAGGGGACAGTGTGTGTGGGGGGACAGTGTGTGTGGGGGGACAGTGTGTGTGGGGGGGCAGTGTGAGAGGGGACAGTGTGTGGGGGGGCAGTGTGTGTGCGGGGGGGCAGTTTGAGAGGGGACAGTGTGTGGTGGGGGGCAGTGTGAGAGAGGACAGTGTGTGGGGGGGACAGTGTGTGGGGACAGTGTGTGAGAGGGGACAGTGTGTGAGAGGGGACAGTGTGTGGGGGGGACAGTGTGAGAGGGGACAGTGTGTGGGGGGGACAGTGTGAGAGGGGACAGTGTGTGGGGGGGCAGTGTGAGAGCGGACAGTGTGTGGGGGACAGTGTGTGGGGGGGCAGTGTGTGAGGGGACCGTGTGAGAGGGGACAGTGTGTGGGGGACAGTGTGTGGGGGGGGCAGTGTGAGAGGGGACAGTGTGTGGGGGGGACAGTGTGTGAGGGGACAGTGTGTGGAGGGGACAGTGTGTGGAGGGGACAGTGTGAGAGGGGACAGTGTGAGAGGGGACAGTGTGAGGAGGGGACAGTGTGTGGAGGGGACAGTGTGTGGAGGGGACAGTGTGAGAGGGGACAGTGTGAGAGGGGACAGTGTGTGGAGGGGACTGTGTGTGAGAGGGGGCAGTGTGTGGGGGGACAGTGTGAGAGGGGGCAGTGTGAGAGGGGACAGTGTGAGGAGGGGACAGTGTGAGGAGGGGACAGTGTGAGGAGGGGACAGTGTGTGGAGGGGACAGTGTGTGGGAGGGGACAGTGTGTGGGGGGGGGACAGTGTGTGTGGGGGACAGTGTGTGGGGTGGGACAGTGTGTGGGGGGGACAGTGTGTGGAGGGGACTGTGTGTGGAGGGGGCAGTGTGTGGAGGGGGCACAGTGTGTGGAGGGGACAGTGTGAGAGGGGACAGTGTGAGAGGGGACAGTGTGAGAGGGGACAGTGTGTGGAGGGGACTGTGTGTGAGAGGGGGCAGTGTGTGGGGGGACAGTGTGAGAGGGGGCAGTGTGAGAGGGGACAGTGTGTGGAGGGGACAGTGTGTGGAGGGGACAGTGTGTGGGAGGGGACAGTGTGTGGGGGGGACAGTGTGTGGGGGGGACAGTGTGTGGGGGGGACAGTGTGTGGGGTGGGACAGTGTGGGGGGGGGACTGTGTGTGGAGGGGACTGTGTGTGGAGGGGGCAGTGTGTGGAGGGGGCACAGTGTGTGGGGGGGGGACAGTGTGAGGGGGGGCAGTGTGTGGGGGGGGACAGGACAGTGTGTGGGGGGACAGTGTGTGGGGGGTAGTGTGAGAGGGGACAGTGTGTGTGAGGGGGACAGTGTGTGGGGGGGCAGTGTGAGAGGGGACAGTGTGTGTGGGGGGGACAGTGTGAGAGGGGACAGTGTGTGGGGGGACAGTGTGTGCGGGGGCAGTGTGTGGGGGGACAGTGTGAGAGGGGACAGTGTGAGAGGGGACAGTGTGAGAGCGGACAGTGTGTGGGGGGCAGTGTGAGAGGGGACAGTGTGTGGGGGGGACAGTGTGTGGAGGGGACAGTGTGTGGGGAGGACAGTGTGTGGGGGGGGATAGTGTGTGGGGGGGCAGTGTGAGATGGGGACAGTGTGGGGGGGACAGTGTGAGAGGGGACAGTGTGAGATGGGAGAGTGTGTGGGGGGGGCAGTGTGAGAGGGGAGAGTGTGTGGGGGGGGACAGTGTGTGGGGGGGGCAGTGTGGGGGGGGGGGCAGTGTGAGAGGGGACAGTGTGTGGCGGGGACAGTGTGTGGAGGGGACAGTGTGTGGGGGAGGACAGTGTGTGGGGGGGGGACAGTGTGTGGGGGGGGGGACAGTGTGAGAGGGGACTGTGTGGGGGGCAGTGTGAGAGGGGACAGTGTGTGTGAGGGGACAGTGTGTGGGGGGGCAGTGTGTGGGGGGGACAGTGTGTGGGGGGGACAGTGTGAGAGGGGACAGTGTGTGGGGGGGGACAGTGTGTGGGGGGGGGGACAGTGTGTGTGGGGGGGACAGTGTGTGGAGGGGACAGTGTGTGAGGGGGGACAGTGTGTGGGGGGGACAGTGTGAGAGGGGACTGTGTGGGGGGGCAGTGTGTGAGGGGGCAGTGTGAGAGGGGACAGTGTGTGAGGGGACAGTGTGTGGGGGGGACAGTGTGTGGGGGGGGGCAGTGTGAGAGGGGACTGTGTGGGGGGGGCAGTGTGAAGGGGGGGCAGTGTGTGGGGGGGGGCAGTGTGTGTGTGGGGGGGGACAGTGTGAGAGGGGACAGTGTGAGAGGGGACAGTGTGAGAGGGGTTAGTGTGTGGGGGGGACAGTGTGTGGGGGGGGACAGTGTGTGGGGGGACAGAGTGTGGGGGGGACAGTGTGTGGGGGGGACAGTGTGTGAGAGGGGACAGTGTGTGGGGGGGGGCAGTGTGAGAGGGGACAGTGCGTGTGGGGGGACAGTGTGAGAGGGAACAGTGTGAGAGGGGACAGTGTGTGGGGGGGCAGTGTGGGGGGGCAGTGTGAGAGGGGACTGTGTGGGGGCGACAGTGTGTGTGTGGGGACAGTGTGTGGGGATGGACAGTGTGTGGGGATGGACAGTGTGTGGGGATGGACAGTGTGAGAGGGGACTGTGTGGGGGGGGGCAGTGTGAGAGGGGACAGTTTGAGAGGGGACATTGTGTGAGGGGACAGTGTGAGGGGGGGGACAGTGTGTTGGGGGACAGTGTGTGGGGGAGGGGACAGTGTGAGAGGGGACAGTGTGAGAGGGGACAGTGTGTTGGGGGACAGTGTGTGGGGAGGGGACAGTGTGAGAGGGGACAGTGTGAGAGGGGACAGTGTGAGAGGGGACAGTGTGGGGGGGGCAGTGTGAGAGAGGACAGTGTGTGGGGGGGGACAGTGTGTGCGGGGGACAGTGTGTGGGGGAGACAGTGTGTGGGGGGGACAGTGTGAGAGGGGTCAGTGTGAGGGGGTCAGTGTGAGAGGGGTCAGTGTGAGAGGGGACAGTGTGTGGGGGGGGACAGTGTGTGAGGGGACAGTGTGTGAGGGGACAGTGTGTGGGGGGACAGTGTGTGGGGGGACAGTGTGTGGGGGGACAGTGTGTGAGGGGGGACAGTGTGAGAGGGGACAGTGTGAGAGGGGACAGTGGGGGGGACAGTGTGAGAGGACGGGACAGTGTGAGAGGACGGGACAGTGTGAGAGGACGGGACAGTGTGAGAGGACGGGACAGTGTGAGAGGAGGGGACAGTGTGAGAGGGGACAGTGTGAGAGGGGACAGTGTGTGGGGGGACAGTGTGAGAGTGGACAGTGTGTGGGGGGGACAATGTGAGGGGGGACAGTGTGAGAGGGGTCAGTGTGTGGGGGGGGGCAGTGTGAGAGGGGACAGTGTGTGAGGGGACAGTGTGGGGGGGGACAGTGTGTGGGGGGACAGTGTGTGGGGGGGACAGTGTGGGGGGGGACAGTGTGAGAGGGGACAGTGTGTGGGGGGTGGACAGTGTGTGGAGGGGACAGTGTGTGGGGGGGCACAGTGTGAGAGGGGACAGTGTGTGGGGGGGACAGTGTGTGGGGGGGACTGTGTGTGAGAGGGGACTGTGTGTGAGAGGGGACTGTGTGTGAGAGGGGACTGTGTGTGGAGGGGACAGTGTGAGGAGGGGACAGTGTGTGGGGGTACAGTGTGTGGGGGGTATAGTGTGTGGGGGGGGACTGTGTGTGGGGGGGACTGTGTGTGTGGAGGGGACTGTGTGTGTAGGGGGGACAGTGTGTGGAGGGGACAGTGTGTGGAGGGGACAGTGTGTGGGGGGGGGGACAGTGTGTGAGAGGGGACAGTGTGAGAGGGGACAGTGTGTGAGAGGGGACAGTGTGTGAGAGGGGACAGTGCGTGGGGGGACATTGTGTGAGAGGGGACATTGTGTGAGAGGGGACATTGTGAGAGGGGACAGTGTGAGGGGGGACAGTGTGAGGGGGGACAGTGTGAGGGGGGACAGTGTGAGGGGGGACAGTATGTGGGGGGACAGTGTGAGAGGGGACAGTGTGAGAGGGGACAGTGTGTGTGGGGGGGACAGTGTGTGGGGGGGGACAGTGTGTGAGGGGGACAGTGTGTGGGGGGGGGGACAGTGTGTGAGGGGGACAGTGTGTGGGGGGGGACAGTGTGAGAGGGGACAGTGTGTGCGGGGGGACAGTGTGTGGGGGGACAGTGTGAGAGGGGACAGTAAGTGTGGGGGGGGACAGTGTGTGGGGGACAGTGTGTGGGGGGGGGACAGTGTGTGGGGGGGGCAGTGTGTGGGGGGGGACAGTGTGGGGGGGGACAGTGTGAGGGGAGGACAGTGTGAGGGGGGACAGTGTGTTGAGGGGACAGTGTGTTGAGGGGACAGTGTGTGGGGGGACAGTGTGAGAGGGGACAGTGTGAGGGGGGGACAGTGTGTGGGGGGCAGTGTGAGAGGGGACAGCGTGAGAGGGGACAGTGTGGGGGGGGGACAGTGTGTAGGGGGGGGCAGTGTGAGAGGGGACAGTGTGTGGGGGGAGACAGTGTGAGAGGGGACAGTGTGTGGGGGGGGACAGTGTGAGAGGGGACAGTGTGTGTGGGGGGGACAGTGTGTGTGTGGGGGGACAGTGTGAGAGGGGACAGTGTGTGGGGGGACAGTGTGTGGGGGGACAGTGTGAGAGGGGACAGTGTGTGGGGGGACAGTGTGGGGGGCAGTGTGTGGGGGTACAGTGTGAGAGGGCACAGCGTGAGAGGGGACAGTGTGAGAGGGGACAGTGTGAGGAGGGGACAGTATGAGAGGGGACAGTGTGTGGGGGGAC